>CM038678.1:162213397-162535519 GCA_021605205.1 Aegilops longissima | reverse complement strand
CCTTATAAGCAGGGAAACAGGGCAAGGCGCCCTGCCTGCCATTGCTGTCACATCAAAAACCACCGCGCTCCCCCTTCTCCTCAAGTCCGAAGAAGCGGCCGCTTCATTGCCACCGGCGCCATCAACGCCGTCGGACTCCTCCACCACCTTCGCCATGGCTCCGGCCGACAAGGGAAAAAGCGTGAAGTCGGCCGGCGCAGCGGCTCACGGTGCTGCGGAAGGCGGGCCACCTTGACCCCTGCTCGGCGCAAAGGAGCTGCGGGAGGTACTACCTCTTGGTCGGCGGAGGCAGCAGCGCGCCAGCAGCGCGAGGTGATCTCCGCCGCCGCATCCAAGAAGGTTTACGTGGTATCCCTTCTTCACGCTTTTCTTCTGTGCAGGCTCTGCCCCTTTTCAATTCTTTTGCGACATCGCGAACACCTCGGCCTCCGCCTCCTTGATTTCACCCCCAACGCTGTCGACCATGGCGGTTTTAGCACCCTCTCCGAGAACTTTGCCGGAATCCACCAAGCGTAGCCCTCTACGCCACTTCTTCATGCCCAGCGTTGAGAGAGAGAGAGCCGCTTGGGAGGATTGCTTGGATCTCGAGGATCGGCAAGAAAAAGCATATCTGGAAGGAGAGCTCCGCGACAAGTGGGAGGTGGAGAGCCGATTGGTGTTGGATCATAGAGGAGAACTTCGCAGCCATTCCTGCATGGCGCCAAACTCCCATAGTCTGTGACAGCGATTGGAACAACTTGGCACGGAGGATCACGAGGTTGAAGATTGCCGTGACCGGATCCTGCGCCTCGGGCATGCGGACTCACTATAGGTGCTTTGTTGGCGGCGGTTGCCGCGCCGCGCCATGCTTCCTTGCAGGAGAGGAGGACCTGCCTAGGAGTTCCAAAATGCGGTGGACATCATGAGGCTGCGCCCGGGCCTCAGCTGGAACTTCACGCGTCACGGGCTGGATGCAATGCTGCTGGAGCTGTTCAAGCACGGCGCGGATCACCCGAGTGGTTCATGTTGCCGAGGGGTCGTTCCTTTGTGCAACAACTCTTGGCTTGACGCATCCGTGCGATGATGCCGTTATGCGATTCCCATGGGATCGTTCCAACAGCAGAAACCGCCCGGCGACATCGTGCAGCGGTTCTTGACAGCTTGGAAGAAGTGCGATCCAGCGCCCGGCAATGAAGTGGCTCGATCGCGACACCACCGATGCCGAGCTGCAGCGCGCCATCCCAGGCTGGAAGGCGTGAAGCTGCTGCCGTGGTGAGTTCGGGTTCACCGTTGAGGCGGAGGCAGCGGCGGCAAGCCTTGCCGACCGAGAGGAGCTTGCGGCGGAGGAGAGCCGAGCACGATCTTTGGCGAGCGAGCCTGCTGGGGGTGCCTCCCTCCACCTTGAGATAGCTTGTCGTGGGATGAGCCCGTGGCCCGCCAAGAAGCGCCTCCATAAGGCTGGGGAAGTGGCGGGCGGCGGATGGGCCAACAATCCGTCTCGCCCGGCGGCCGCTCTGCACGCGGCAAGCTACTGTTGCAGCGGGGCGTACGCCGCCACGGCAAGCTGGGCGGGGCCTATACAGGACCACGCCTCCGCACCCGCCAAGCGTCAGGAGCCTACTCTTCCATTTCTACGTCGCCGGGGCGGAGGGCGAATTTGACTTCTCCGCTCTCAGCTCGAGGAAGAAGAAGAAGAGTAAGATCTTGTCATTTGGACATAATCCTTCAATGTGCTGCTTTGTCTTGTATCTGATTTGCTTCATTCGAACTCTTTCCCTTTTTGGGCAATTTGGCTCGAGAGGCGTCGAAGAAACCAGAACTCGGTGGTTGTCATCGAAAGCGATCCTCCGTGGCGGCAGGGGCGTCTGAGACCCGTTCTTGGGACCAGCGACCCTTCCTCGAGCAACCCCAGCTGGCCCAAGCGTAAGTACTTGGTTTATTTCTTACGGTTAGGTGTGCATGGTGCTCCTTCTTCTTGATATCTGACTTGTTGATTTGTGTAGGGCGAGCAGCCTCACCGGGAAGGCCGGAAGTTGCTCGAGATTCTGTCATGCACTTCAACTCGCGCCAAGGAGAATTCTCCGGCAAGGGGCTCTCCGGCAAGGAGGCCTCTCCGACAAGGAGGTTTCTCGACAAGGGGCAGCGCCGGCGACCCTCGGTGGTGGAGACAGCGACCACAGATCCTTGCAGTAACCCTTTTGCGTGACAATTTCCCTTGGGTTCTTTTTCTTCATTCTTCTTTTGAACATTTGCTTGACTATTCTTTCTTTTTCGATCGTCAGATCCATCTGCGGAGAGCGATGGAGCTGAGGTTGCAGCGAGGAGGATGCGCGGCAATAATAATGGCGCCGCCAACATGGAAGAAGAGGCGGCGCCGATGGAGTCCGGCGGCGAGAGCCGCCAAGCTCTGCCGCAAAAAGGCTGGGAGAGGGCGGTGATCGTCTTGGCGACCACGAGGCCTTGAGGCGCGAGCGCTACACCAACCGTCGATCCCTCCGCCACCGATGCAGCACGAGGCTCGAAGAGCCCCAGCCAGCGCCCTATCGAAGGCGGCGGCGGCGTCTTCATCAAGCTTCCATGGCGTCGAGCTCGAGGCGCCGGTCGAGGAGACCTTCAGCGAGCTGCTCGCCTCCGGCTGGGCTGTCGCTGGTTGGCCGTAAAGCAACAGCGATGGCGAGTCGAGGAGAAGCAAGCTGAAAAAGCTGCTGTCGCTCTACCGCGCCCGACAAGCTAAAATGGAGTCATGAGGAAGCACTTGTCGCGGCGGAGCTGACATGGAAAAGCGCCGGAAAAGCTACGTGGCGCCAACAAAAGCCTTGGGGCGTAGCGAAGCGGGAGCAACTCTCCGGCGCACAACCTTCATCCTTGAGAAGGCTGAGGTCGAAGAAGCGGCAAGGCTTGCCGGTGAGAAGCTATCTCGCCAGAAGGCGAGCTGGCGCGGCGGAAGATCAACCTCGACAGCTACGAGGAAGATCTTGCTGCTTGTGAGCAATCAATTGGCGGAGCTCTCAAAGGAAGCAAGGGCTGGCTGCGCAGCTGCCGAGGCCGCCAAGAAGGAGTTGGAGGCGAGGATGGCGCAGCTGGAGGCCACCCTCCGGAAGAAGCGGCGAGGAGAGTCGCTGAAGCTGCCTGGCCTTGAGAAGGGCGCCTACACTCTTGGCGAGCTGCGGGGGCCGTCTCGTTGAGAGGATCAAAACTCGGCGCTGCCAAGGACTCAAGGCAGATCTGGGCTGGCCGACCACCTTAGTGGAGGCGCTGGGCCAGGCGCCAAGGAGGCGGGAAGCGGGCCTGTTGGAGAAGATCAAGGACAACGAGGCTGCTGGCGAATGCCACGACCGCCCACAACACCCTCGGAGAAGCGTGATGCTCTGGACCGAGGTCTTGTAAATACAACCGCCGCCATCGACAAGGAGCTGATGGAGCTGGGGATGGTGGATCTCGGGTACCCACCGGCGAGCATCTCAACCCAGCGCCAAGCAGCCTGTTCTTCAAGGCGTGGTGGCGGCTCTCCATGACTCGGGAGGAGATCCCAAAGCAGTTGGCCGGCAGTCGCGTCAAATCTGTCTTGAGGGCTCTTGAAGGTGTTGATGAAGGTGGCCTTCCGCAACCCAGGCGTCGGCCATGGCGTCCTCAAGTCCTGCCGCCTATTGCGGCGTTGAGCGCTCAAGGCCCTTATCGCACCCATTGTGGACAGGGTGGCGAGTCAAGAGGGTTGATGGCGACCGCGTGGACTAGGCCGCCAAATTTATCTTTCCTTATCGCTGCTGATCATGTTTAGGAGAACAATTTGTAAGATCGCGACAAGTTAATTTTGTAATATCTCTATCTTAGGCAATGATTGCAATGTTATTTCCTTTACTTGATTCCTTCCTTTGTATGTTTGTGCCCTCGCTTTTAGGGAACTTGTGGTAGCGAGCACCCTTGCATGGCGCTGAGTCTTGAGCGTCGGCTGCTTCTTTGGCGGTGCCACCTCAAACAAATAACCTTATGCATAACTAGTTGTAGCTCACTTAAGTTGTTGGCGGACTCGAAACAAAGTAAGGCGCAAACTAGCTCTGAGTTGGTTCCTCCAGCGCAGGTTTTCCATACAAAGTACTATCGTTCGAGGAACATAACTTAAAATTTAAAACTGATTGCTCAAACTTTGGCAACAAGCTTTTACATCATTTGCTTCGGTAAGGTGAAACTTCCTCGGCGGCGCTTGTTGGCCCACCATTATCTTCTCCTTTCCCCGGCTAACTTGTGGGCGAAGGAACCTTCCTTTCTTTGAGAAGAAAGAAGAAAATAAAGTTATGGAGCCTCGTGGCTCGTTATTGCTTACGGGTGTGGATGCTGCACAAAATGTGAGATAACACATGCAAACTGATTATGAAAGCATGCATTTGACAAGTTATGCGCAACATATGAAGCTTCTTGATGCGGGAGTGCACCGGCTTTGTACAAAGGATTACATGCAACATCGGCAAGACTTGTACAAAAGGTGGTTGCGGAACAGGTTCGACAACGCGCCTCTGAGTAAAACTTACGAAGATGCTCAATGTTCGAGGTTGCTCACGGAATGCCATCTTGGTCTCAAAGCGGACAGCGCCAGGCCTAGTGATTTCGTTTCACCCGATAAGGCCTTCCCGCCAGCGTCAACTTGTTGGAATTCTTGGCGGATTGAATGGCGAAGAACAAAATCGCCTTCCTCGAAACTTCGGCACTAACTGCGGCTATGGTAGCGGCGCAAAGCTTCTTGTAACGAGCAGCTCGTCACAATGACTGAAGCGATCCTCCTCAAGGAACAGCGCGTCATCTTATCGCAGCTGCTCTTGCTCAACTCATCATAGCGAGTACTCGAGGTGACCCGTATCTGAGTTCCGTGGGGAGAACTGCCTCCGCTCCATAGACTAGGCGAAAGGTGTCGGCGATGGCTCGATTTGGCGTCGTCTGATCGACCAAGAACCACGGCAGCTCCTCAATCCGTTTCTTCGCACTTGTGCAGCTGTCGAAAGTTCGGTCTTGAGTCCTCGCAGCACTTCAGCATTGCCCTCTCCTTGACCGTTGCTTCTCGGATGAGCAGCGAAGCAAAAGCAGACCTTGGCGCCAAGATCTTGGGCGTCTTGCATGAAGGTGCGACTTCGTGAATTGTGTGCCGTTATCGGTGATGATCTGTTAGGAATCCCAAAGCGGCAAACAATTGACTGAAGAACTTGTTGCTTGTTGTCTTGTCACCTTCCTCCTGCTTCCACTTCCGGCCACTTTGTGAACTTGTCGATTACGGCGTACAAGTACTCAAAGCCCCGACAACTTCGGGGAAGGGCGAGATGTCGAGCCCCAGGACGAAAATGGCGGGATAAAGGATCGTCTGGAGAGCTTGAGCTGGCTGGTGTATCTGCTTTGAATGGGCCAGCACGCTTCACACTTGGTTACTTGTGCGATTGCATCACGGAGGGCTGTCGGCGGAAGAAACCTTGCGGAAGCTTTGCGGCAAGTGCTCTTCTTGCCAATGTGGTGACCACATATGCCTCCATGTATCTCTGCCAGCAGCTTCATCCATCTTCGATGAATACACTTCAATTTCACACGTTGAGTCTTCTTACATGCAGGATGTTGTCGACAAACTGGTACATACTTTCATTGCCGGGCTACTCTCTCCGCTTCTTCTTGCTCTTGGGAAGTTCTCACATGCTGAAGGAAATGGACGATCTCTTTGTGCCCATGTTGGAGCTTGCGGCTCGACAACAAGGACTAAAGGCACATCTGCTGCTGCGGGAACATCGCTTCTCGGCAAGAACACGAGGCTCGGCGGAGCTTGATGTTCCCGACAAGCTTGCGGAGCAAAACTTGTCGGGGCGTCGCTTCAGCAAACAAACCCTAGGGCTTGTCGGGCGGACTGCTCCTCGGCACTCTTAGCGTTGATCTTGGGGACCTTCTTGGCGGCGGCCTCGGGGAGCTCGGCGGGGAAGTAGTCACCGAATCAACTTCCTCTTCTTGCTCTGTCCGGTTGATGGCGTTACGGTTGGTTGAGTCAGCTTGAGCACAAAATTCCTGGTTCCACAGGTAACTTGAGTCTGGCGCACTTTGAGAGCCATCGGCAATATCATTACGAGCTCTTGGAACATGTTCCATTTGCTGGCCTTCAAAGTGCTCTTCTAGCTTTCTCACTTCATCAACGTAGGCTTCCATCAACGGACTCTGATAATCTTTGTTTACTTGGCGGACGACAAGCTGCGAGTCACCCCTGACAATGAGCTTCTTGATCCCAAGGTCTACTGCAATCCTGAGACCGGCAAGCAAACCTTCATACTCTGCAGTATTATTTGTTGCTTGCTCCTTGGGAAAGTGCATTTGGACTATGTACTTGAGGTGCTCTCCGGTGGGTGCGATAAGCGACACACGGCACCAGCGCTGCTGCAGCGAAGGCACCATCAAAATACATCAGCCACTCTTTATTTGCCTCCTTGACGGGGATGCTCGTCTCAGGAATTTCTTCATCTTGCGTTGGCGTCCATTCTGCTATGAACTCTGCCAGTGCTCTGCTTTGGATAGTTGAAGTGCTTTCAAACTTGAGGCCAAAGCTTGACAGTTCGATGCCCACTCGACAATCCTGCTGTTGCTACGGATTTTGCAATATCCTCTTGAGTGAAGCGGTGACAACTGTTATCTCATGTGCTTGGAAGTAATGGCGCAGCTTTCTCGAGGCCATGAGGAGGCGAAAAGCAATTTCGCACGCAGTACCTTGACCTAGCCCCTGCGAAGGGGCCGACAAAATGGTAGGCGCTGCACCATCCTTTTACGCATCTTCTCGCAATCCTGCGCAGATCCGTCCTTATCGGGACGGAGCTTGTGGGTGAAGCCCCACCTTGTCGCTGGATGCATCTGCCATGGTTGCCCGGCTCATCATCCGCCTCCCTCTTCGCTACTAACATAGCACTAACCACTTGATTGGTTGCCGCTATGTATAGCAACTTCTCTTGTGGCCTAGGTGCGACAAGTATTGGAGTGGAGGACAGGTACCTCTTTAAGTCCTGCAAGCGCAGCCTCCGCCGAGTCCATTTCATTGGACCTGCCTTTTCAAAATCTTGAAAAATGGCGGGCGCGCTCAACAGAACCTAGAGATAAACCTCTTGAGAGCAGCCACGCAACCGGCAAGTCTTCTTACATCCTTGGCGCTTTGGTGCTTCAATCTGCTCAATGGCCTTGATCTTGTCGGGGTTGGCTTCAATTCCCCTCTGAGACACGAAGAACCGAGAAGCTTGCGGAAGGACTCAAACACGCACTTCTCGGGGTTGAGCTTGAGGTTGATCTTGCAGATTTGCAAAGGTCTCATCAAATCTTGAACGAGTTGCTTTGTCCTTGCTCTTGACCACTATGTCATCCATGTAGCTTCTACATTTACGTGCATTTGCGGCTCAAAAGCGTCATGGACTACTCTTGCAAGCGTTGAACCAGCATTCTTCAAACCGAAAGGCATCCGTATGAAACGATATGTGCCACATGGTGTAATGAATGCGGTTTTCTCTTCATCTTCTTCGCCATGAAGATCATGATATCCTGAATATGCATCAAGAAATGAAAGCAAATCACATCCAGCCGTGGAGTCAACAATCTGGTCGATGTGTGGCAAGGGAAATGGGTCTTTGGGACAAGCTTTATTAACATCTGTGAAGTCAATACAAAGTCTCCATTTCCCATTTGCCTTGCGTACAACTACGGATTGGCCAACCACGTGGGATGGAGCACTCCTCTAACAAGGCTGCTGCTTCCAACTTCTTGATCTCTTACGCTATGAATTCTTGGCGCTCCTTTGCACTGTTTCTGACTTTTTGCTTGGCGGGCGCGCGAGGACAGACAGCTAAGTGGTGCTCAATTACTTTCACAGGAACACGGGGATGTCGGGCGGTTGCCATGCAAACACGCCGACATTCGCCCAGAGAAAACAACGCCGCCTTCCTATTTAGGGTCGAGAGTGTGGCGATGGTGAAGGTACCACCGGTCTGCGTCCTCCTTAGCGGGCACCTTCTTGGTCTTGATTGGAGCTGCCATCATCTTCTTGCACTTGCGGTGGAGCTTCGATGGTGCGTCCTCGGCGGTGGCGCAGCACTCCGAAGAGTGCGCTTGCGGAGTGGGCATCGAGCTCTTGCGGACAAAGTGGTCTTCTTCTTCCCAGGGAGCTTCGGTGACAAGTGATTTGCTATCTGTCGCGCTGCTGCATCCCGGTAAATCTTAGCGGCCAGATAAGAGCATCTTTCTTCTCTCCATGAGCAGAAATGACACTTATCGGGCGGGCATCTTGAGCAAATTGTATGCATAATGAGAGGCTGCCATGAACTTGGCGAGTCTTTGGGCGGACCAAGTATTCCATTGTAGGGCAATGGAAATCAACAACGTCAAATGTGACCCTCTCAGTCCTGAAATTCAGCTCGCTGCCAAATGTTACCGGCAGCGTGATCTTCCCTTGACGCTCCTTCTGGATTTATTCCTTGGAGCGTGCCTTTCTCTTGAGCTTCGCTGTCGGGGATTTGAAGCTTACGGAGCGCTGCGGAGGAGATCAGGTTTAAGCCGGCCCGCCCGTCAACTAGCATCTTGGTGACCTTGAGGTTGCGAGATAGTTGGTGAGACCAACATCGGCAAGCACCCGACCCGCAGATTATCGATCGGGGTGGTCCTCAATATCAAAGATGATAGGCGTCTGGACCACTTGAGAGGCTGCGTGACTCCACGGATGGTTACTGCTGCATTAACCTCCGCATCCATTGCTCGAGTTGGCGGTGTGAGGTATGCGAGAGCACCGCCGTCAACCTGAAGGACCTCTGTTGCTTTACGAAACTCCTGCTCATCGGCTTCATCGTCTTCCATGTCTTCATCGTCATCGCCGTCTTCATCCTTATCGCGGCTGCGGGAGGTCTGTCTCCTTACCGCTGCTTGGCCTTGCTTGCGGCGTCCTCCCGGCCGGGTCTCTTCTTGCTAGCTGTCCCGGCACCTTCTGGCCTTCTCCTTGTCTGCGCGCTCGTACTCAGCTTCTGCTGTTCAACAAGCTGCTCAACCTTCTTGCAGCTCACGGAGGTCGTGGCCCTTAGTGCGGTGAATCTTGCGATCTTGTTTGTTGGAGCTGTCACCTTGTCGGCGGCCGCCACAGCTTGGCGGCGGTGTCGGCAACAACCTCCTTGCGGACCACCAACCTTGGCCTTCTTGGCGCCACCTCCGTTGCGGACTGCTCGACAACTAGTACCTCTTTGCCCTTCTTCTTTACATTGTTCCTTGTGGCTCTTCTTTGTCGGGCGGTCTCCTCCTTGTCAGATCCTGTACGCATTCTCTCCACAGCTTCTTCCTTCTTGACCGTGCACACTTGTCGGCCAAGGCATACAGCTCATGATGTCCTTGACTTTGCACATCGCCATCTCCTCCCTCATCACTGTGGTTCCGCGCGTTACGATGAAAGCTTGCGATCAGCAGCGGCAGGGTGGACATACAGGGATGTTGTAGTGCACAGCTAAATCTCTGAATGAACTTGCGCAGGACTCTCCTTCCTACAGGCGGCGGTGAAGGTCACTCTCTGGCCATGGGGCTTGTGGCACGCCGTGAAAGCGCCGACAAGCTGATGGCATAGATCTGCCCAAGAAGATATGGAACTATCAAGCAAGTGCATGAGCCAAGATCGACATTTGGCTTGAGTACCGGTAGGAAGTAGTTGGTGATGATCTTGTCGTCTCGTCCCCTGCAGCTTGCACGCAATGGTGTAGATCTTTGAGAACTCGATGGATCGTCCTGCCATCATACTTCTCGCTTTGTCGGCTTGAAATTTTTCTTGTCAGACCTTTGGACTTCTTTGCAGCTCACGAGTGAGCGAGGGCAACCTACCGCGCTCTGACAAGTCACTGGTTCCCCCAGGCGGCGTGCCGTCAGCAGTGGGCCCAGCCGCCCCGTCGGATTGGCGCGCGCTTCTCTTGGCCTTCGATCGAGTTGGCGTCTTCTTGTTGCCGTTCTTGGAGAACTTGGCGCTGATCACGGCGAGCTTCGTGGATCCGATGTGCGGATGGAGTCGCTGTCGAGGTGGATCCGGGCTGGTGATCTTGGCCTTGGTATGGAGAGTGCATGGTGGTTGCACCCCCATAGGTTTCGTCGCCACCGGCTCGTGCCTTGTCGTCTCGCCGCGGCAAGGGCGCGATTAGTTGCCGCGAATATCGCCGTTCGCAAAGCCGATGAGACTCTAGATGGTGGCCCTCCATTACGTCGACCTTGCCGGCGTTGGAGGGTAGTCTAAGCGATTGAGCTCGCCAAAGGCTTCTGCTGGGTGGTGGGTGGCAATGGCGTGCGGTGCGAGCGGGATATGCTCGGACTTCTAACCAAGTTAGAAGGAGCAGCATCCGTCGAACGATAAATACTCGCTTTCGTACCAACATCTTTGGTCTCGAGGCTTGGATCCTCGGCTTGCCTTGATCCAGCGGCGTATGGCGCTGCGGCGCCATGGCTGTCGATCTCGCGCCTCTGAGATGGGCCGATGCGTATCCGGACGCCCGAAGTCTGCGCCGCCTTGTCCTTGGACTTGGCAGCATCGTGGGCTCCCTCGGCGGCCGGTTCCTCCGCGGCGTCTTCCCACCACTCGTCGGCTCCGGTGGTGAGTGGGTTTGTACGGGACGGCTCTGCTGCCGCGAAGCCTTCTTCTTGGTGGCATGTTGATGAAGATGATGAAGAAGTTGCTCGTGTGAGCGCGGATCAGGTTCACACAGCCTCGGCATCCCTACGCGCGCCAAAGATGTCGGGAAGCTGATCGTGACCCACGGACACCTATGGGACTTGGCGGGCGAGTCCCTTGTGGTTCGATGGGGGCGGAGATTGCCGCGAAAAGCGGTCGGCGATGCACGAGCGGTTTACCCAGCCGAGCTCTCAGGAGATAATACTCCTACTACTGCTTGGTTGATTGTATTGTTGCTAGGGAGCAATGAGGCTACAAAACCTAGCTTGAGTGCTTACGGTCTCGAGTGAGTCGAGACTAAACATAGCGAACCGAACCCTTTTTACGTTGCACATGGGCCTCCTTTTATAGGCTCAAGGGGTCACCACAGTGTAGCGTAAACAAGGTACAAATGGAAAAATAGTAGTTGGTACAGCGACTTGCGGTGTACTCTACCTAACTCGGCGGCAAGGGACAAAGTAATAAATGCCGTCCACATCGCCCTAAGCGGTCTGACGAGGGACCGTCGGTGCGCCACCATTTGCCACGATGGTAAGCTAGTCGGCGCCGCTTATCGGTGCTCCCGCTGGCTGCACAGCCTCTTGACCAGCGATGCATGGAATGGCCCCATGGCGACACGTTGGTGTATGAGCTGGGCGGAGGCGAAGAGGTTACTGCGCAGCAGCGCCTTGCATGGCTGAACCCTGTCGCACTTTCGGGCTTATCGCTCACGAGCCTTCCGGCAAGCTCCTCTTGCGGGGTCTTGTTTCCTTCGTGCCTTGAGTGGCCTTCCCGGCAAGCTCCTCTTGCGGGGCCTTGAATCTTTGTTCTTGAATGGCTCCAAAGGGCGCGGAGGACCTTATGGCGGTCACTAGGCAAGCCACTGCCCGGCGCTATAGCTGCCGTGCGAGTTCGGGATACTAGGGTACCCCTACTCTAGTACACCGGCAGGGAGCCCCAGGCCTGGGCCACACTGGCGCCGAGCTCTGTTGGGCCAGGCCCAAAACAGTGCTGCAGACACCTTGGCCTAGATCACGCCGTTACCTCCGGACCCACCACGTCTCCCACGAACAGCATCGTCGGCTGCGGCGTCGTGGGGAGATCGTGGGGTTTCTTCTAGTGAAAAAGCGGGCGTCCGCCCCCTCTCCCCCTTATAAGCAGGGGAAACAGGGGCAAGGCGCCCACCTTGCCATTGCTGTCACATCAAAACCACCGCGCTCCCCTTCTCCTCAAGTCCGAAGGCGGCGCCCGCCCCCATTGCCACCGGCACCATCAACATGTCGGACTCCTCCACCACCTTCGCCATGGCTCAAAGCCGACAAGGAAAAGCGTGAAGTCGGCGAAGCGCAGCGGCTCAGCGAACTGCTGCGGAAGGCGGGCCACCTTGACCCCCTGCTCGGCGGCGGGAGGGTACTACCTCTTCCCCAGTCGGCGGGCAGGCGCACCCGATGCAGGTGATCTCCGCCGCCGCATCCAGAAAGGTTTCTGTCGGGTATCCCTTCTTGGCGCTTTTCTTCTGCGGGCTCTACTAGCCCTTTTCAATTCTTTTGCGACATCACTTGAACACCTCGGCCTCTGCCTCCTTGATTTCACCCCCAGCGCTGTCTGACCATGGCGGTTTCGCACACCTCTGCGAGAACTTTGTGGAATCCACCCAAGCGTAGCCCTCTTCGCCACTTCTTCATGCCCAGCGTTGAGAGAGGAGAGCAGCTTGGGAGGGATTGCTTGGATCTCGGGATCGGCAAGAAAGAAGCATATCTGGAAGGAGAGCTCCGCAGCAAGTGGGAGGAGTGGAGAGCCGATTGGTGTTGGATCATAGAGGAGAACCGCAGCCATTCACTGCCCGGCGTAAACTCCCATAGTCTTGGCAGCGATTGGAACAACTTGGCGCCCGAGGATGCGAGGTTGAAGATTGCCGTGACCCGGATCCTGCGCCTCGGGCATGCGGACTCACTATAGGTGATGTTGGCGCGATTTCCTTCGCCGCGCGCGCTTCCTTGCGGAGAGGAGGAGACCTGCAGGAGTTCCAAATCGGCGGACATCATGAGGCTGCGCCGGGCCTCAGCTGGAACTTCACGTCACGGAGCTGGATGCAATGCTCTTTGGAGCTGTTCAAGCAGCCGAGATCACCCGAGTGGTTCATGTTGCCGAGGGTCGTTCCTTTGTGCAACAACTCTTAACAGACCGCATCCGTGCGATGATGCGTTGTCACGATTCCCATGGGATCGTTCCAACAGCGAAACCCGCCCGGCGACATCGTGCAGCAGTTCTTGACAGCTTGGAAGAAGTGCCGATCAGCGCCCGGCGGCGAAGTAGCTCACCAGCGACACCACCGGCCTTGAGCTGCGCGCGCGCCATACCAGTGGAAGAAGCGGCGGAAGCTGCTGCCGCTGGTGAGTTTGGGTTCACCGTTGAGGCGGAGGCAGCAGCGGCGGCAAGCCTTGCCGACCGAAGGAGCTTGCGGCGCGGAGGAGCAGGCCGAGCGATCTTTGAGCGAGCGAGCCTGCGGGGTGCCTCCCTCCACCTTGAGATAGCTTGTCAGCGGGATGAGCCAGCGGCCCGCCAAAAAGCGCCTCCATAAGACCGGGGAAGTGGCGGGCGGCGGATGGGCCAACAACCGTCTCGCCGCAGCCTCTCTCTGGCGGCAAGCTCTGTTGCAGCGAGGCGCTACGCCGCCCACGAGCAAGCGGGGCGGGGCCTTACAGTACCACGGCTCCCGCACCCGTAGCGTCAGGGAGCCTACTCTTCCAACTTATCGCACCGGGGCGGGCGGAATTTGACTTCTCCGCTCTCAGCTCCGAGGAAGAAGAAGAAGAGTAAGATCTTGTCGCTGTGCTTGTAATCCTTCAATGTCTTTGCTTTGTCTTATATCGATTTGCTTCATTCGAACTCTTTCCCTTTTCAGGCAGCTGGCTCGAGAAGCGTCGAAGAGCCAAGACTCCGGTGGTTGTCATCGAAGCGATCCCCGATGGCGGCAGGGGCGCGTCGAGACCCGTTGCGGACCAGGCGACCCTTCCTCGAGCAGCCCCAGCTGGCCCCAGCGTAAGTACTTGGTTTATTTCTTACGGTTAGGTGTGCATGGGTGCTCCTTCTTCTTGATATCGACTTGTTGATTTGTGTAGGAAGCGAGCAGCCTCACCGGGAAGGCCGGAAGTTGCTCGAGATTACATGCCTTCAACTTCGCGCCAAGGAGAATTCTCGGCAAGGGCGCTCTCCGGCAGGGAGGCCTCTCCGACAAGGGGCAGCACAGCGACCCTCGGTGGTGGAGACCTCGTACAGATCCTTGCGGTAACCCTTTTGCGTGACAATTTCCCTTGGGTTCTTTTCCTTCTGTTCTTCTTTTGAACATTTGCTTGACTGTTCTTTCTTTTTGATCATCGGATCCATCTGCGGAGAGCGATGGAGGCTGAGGTTGCAGCGAGGAGGATGCAGCGGCAATAATGGCAACGCCGCCAACATGGAAGAAGAGGCCGGCGATGGGTCCGCCGGCGAGGAGGCCGCCAAAACTGCTGCCGCCAAAGGCTGGGGAGGTCGGTGATCGTCTTGTGAACACGAGGCCTTGAGGCGCCAGGCGCTACACCAACCGCCGATCCCTCCGCCACCGATGCAGCACGGGCTCGAAGAGCCCCAGCCAGCGCCTATCGAAGGCCGCGGCGGCATCTTCATCAAGCTTCCATGGGCGTCGAGCTCCAGGCGCCGGTCGAGGAGAGACCTTGACGAGAGCTGCTCGCCTCCGCTGGGCTGTCGCTGGTTGTGCGCCAAGCAGCAGCGATGGCGAGTCGAGGAGAACAACTGCTTTGAAGAAGCTCTTTGTCGCTCTACAGCGCCCTACAAGCTAAGCTGGAGTCATGAGGAAGCACTTGTCGCGAGGCGGGGCTGACATGGAGAAGCAGCAGAAGAGCTCCGTCGCGCCAACAAAGCCCTCGGGATGTAGCGAGCGGGGAGCAACTCTCGAAGCGCACAACCTTCATCCTTGAGAAGGCTGAGTCGAAGAGCAGCAAAGGCTTGCGGCGAAGCTATCTCGCATGAAGGCGAGCTGGCGCAGCGGAAGATCAACCTCGACAGCTATGAGGAAGATCTTGCTTGTGCGAGCAATGGTGGCGGACCTCTCAAGGAAGCAAGGGCGCTGCCGCAGCTGCCGAGGCCGCCAAGAAGGAGTTGGAGGCGAGAGTAGCAGGTGGAGGCCCCCCTCGGAAGGCGGTGAGGAGGTCGCCCGCTGAAGCCTGGCCTTGAGAAGGGCGCCTACACTCTTGGCGAGCTGCGGGGCCGTCTTCTTTGAAGGATCAAAGAGCTCGACACGCCAAGGACTCAGGGGCAGATCTGGGCTGGCCCTGACCACCTTGGCGGAGGCGGCTGGGCGGCGCCAAGGAGGCGGGAAGCGGGCTGTTGGAAAGATCAAGGCCAGCGAGGAAGTCTTGGCGAATGCCACGACCGCCCTAACACCCTCGGAGAGAGCGTGGTGCTCTGGACCGAGGTCTTGTAAATCTGCCGCCGCCATCGACAAGGAGCTGATGGAGCTGGGGATGGTGGATCTCGGTACCCCACCGCGAGCATCTCAACCCAGCGCCAAGCTCAGCCTGTTCTTCAAGGCGTGGTGGCGGCTCTCCAGCTGACTCGGGAGGAGATCCCAGCAGTTGGCCGACGAGTCGCGTCAAATCTGTCGAGGCTCTTGAAGGTGTTGATGAAGGTGGCCTTCCGCAACCCAGGCGTCGGCCATAGCGTCCTCAAGTCCCTGCCCCATGGCGGCGTTGAAGCGCTCAAGGCCCTTATCGCACCATTGTGGACAGGGTGGCCGAGTCAAGAGGGTTGATGGCGACAGCGTGGACTAGGCCGCCAAATTTATCTTTCCTTGTCGCTGCTTGATCATGTTTAGGAGAACAATTTGTTAGATCTGCGACAAGTTATTTTTGTAATATACTCTATCTTAGGCAATGATTGCAATGTTATTTCCTTTACTTGATTCCTTCCTTTGTATGTTTGTGCCCTCGCTTTTAGGGAACTTGTCGGTATGGGCACCCTTGCATGGCGCTGAGTGCGGAACGTCGACAACCTTTTGGCGGTGCCACCTCCGACAAATAACCTTATCGCAACTAGTTGCAGCTCACTTAAGTTGTTGGCGGACTCGAAACAAAGTAAGGCGCAAACTATCTGAGTTGGTTCCTCCAGCGCAGGTTTTCCATACAAAGTACTATCGTTAGGAACATAACTTAAAATTTAAAACTGATTGCTCAAACTTTGGCAACTTAGCTTTTACGTCGTTTGCTTCGGTAAGGTGAAACTTCCTCGGCGGCGCTTGTTGGCCCACCATTATCTTCTCCTTTCCCCGGCTAACTTGTGGGCGAAGGAACCTTCCTTTCTTTTGAGAAGAAAGAAGAAAATAAAGTTATGGAGCCTCGTGGCTCGTTATTGCTTACGGTGTGGATGCTGCACAAAATGTGAGATAACACAGGCAAACTGATTATGAAAGCATGCATTTGACAAGTTGTGCGCAACATATGAGCTTTACTAATGCAGGGTCTGCGCGGCTTTGTACAAAAGATTACATGCAACATCGGCAAGACTTGTACAAAAGGTGGTTGCGGAACAGGTTCCGACAACGCGCTTCTGAGTAAAACTTACGAAGATGCTCAATGTTCGAGGAGTTGATCACGGAATGCCATCTTGGTCTCAAAGCGGACAGCGCCCGGGCCTAGTGACTCGTTTCACCCGATAAGGGCCTTCCCACTTGGCGTCAACTTGTTGGAATTCTTGGCGGATTGAATGCGCGAAGAACAAAATCGCCTTCCTCGAAACCGGCACTAACTGCGGCTATGGTAGCGGCGCAAAGCTTCTTTGATAACGAGCAGCTCGTCAGCGGCTGAAGGCGATCCTCCTCAAGGAGCAGCGCGTCATCTTGTCAAAGCTGCTCTTGCTCAAGCTCATAATAAGCAAGTACTCGAGGTGACCCGTATCGTGTTCCGTGGGAGAACTGCTTCGCTCCATAGACTAGGCGGAAGGTGTGCGGCGATGGCTCGATTTGGCGTCGTCTGATCGACCAAGAACCACCGGCAGCTCCTCAATCCAGTTTCTTCCGCACTTGTGCAGCACTGTCGAAAGTTCTGGTCTTGATCCTCGCAGCACTTCAGCATTTGCCCTCTCTACTTGACCGTTGCTTCTCGGATGAGCAAGCGAAGCAAAACAGACCTTGGCGAAGATCTTGGGCGTCTTGCATGAAGGTGCGACTCGTGAATGTGTGCGTTGTCGGTGATGATCCTGTTAGGAATCCCAAAGCGGCAAACAATTGACTGAAGAACTTATTGCTGTTGTCTTGTCACCTTCCTCCTTTGCTTCCACTTCCGGCTACTTTGTGAACTTGTCGATTGCGGCGTACAAGTACTCAAAGCCCCGACAACTTCGGGGAAAGGGGCGAGATGTCGAGCCCCGGACCGAAAATGGCAGGATAAAGGGATCGTCTGGAGAGCTTGAGCTGGCTGGTGTATCTGCTTTGAATGGGCCTTGCACGCTTCACACTTGGTTACTTGTGCGATTGCATCACGGAGGCTGTCGGCGGAAGAAACCTTCTTAGGAAAGCTTTGCGGCAAGTGCTCTTCTTGTAATGTGGTGACCACATATGCCTCGTGTATCTCTGCCAACAGCTTACATCCATCTTCCCGATGAATACACTTCAATTTCACCTTTTGAGTCTTCTTACATGCGGGATGTTGTCGACAAACTGGTACATACTTTCATTCTTAGGGCTACTCTCTCCGCTTCTTCTTGCTCTTGGAAAGTTCTCTGTCGAAGGAAATGGGCGATCTGCTGTGCCCATGTTGGAGCTTGCGGCTCGACAACAAGGACTAAAGGCACATCTGCTACTGCGGAACATCCGCTTCCGACGGCAAGAACCTGAGGCTCGGCCGGAGCTTGATGTTCTCCGACAAGCGTGCGGAGCAAAACTTGTCGGGGCGTCGCTTCAATGAAACAAACCCTAGGGCTTGTCGGAGCAGACTGCTCCTCAGCACTCTTGGCGTTGATCTTGGGGACCTTCGGCGGCGGCCTCGGGGAGCTTCGGCGGGAAGTAGTCACCGAAATCAACTTCCTCTTCTTGCTCTGTCCGGTTGATGGCGTTACGAGTTGGTTGAGTCAGCTTGAGCACAAAATTCCTGGTTCCACAGTAACAGAGTGCTGGCGCACTTTGACGAACCATCGGCAATATCATTACGAGCTCTTGGAACATGTTCCATTTGCGAGGCCTTCAAAGTGCTCTTCTAGCTTTCTCACTTCATCGACATAGGCTTCCATCAACGGACTCTGATAATCTTTGTTTACTTGGCGGACGACAAGCTGCGAGTCACCCCTGACAATGAGCTTCTTGATCCCAAGGTCTACCGCAATTCTGAGACCGGCAAGCAAACCTTCATACTCTGCAGTATTATTTGTTGCTTGCTCCTTGGGAAAGTGCATTTGGACTATGTATTTGAGGTGCTCTCCGGTGGGTGCGATAAGCAGCACACACAACACAGCGCCTTACAGCGAAGGCACCATCAAAATACATCAGCCACTCTTTATTTGCCTCCTTGACGGGGATGCTCGTCTCTGGAATTTCTTCATCTTGCGTCGGCGTCCACTCTGCTATGAACTCTGCCAGTGCTCTGCTTTGGATAGTTGAAGTGCTTTCAAACTTGAGGCCAAAGCTTGACGGTTCGATGCCCACTCGACAATCCTGCTGTTGCTTACGGATTTTGCAATATCCTCTTCATTGAAGCGAGTGGCGGCTGTTATCTCATGTGCTTGGAAGTAATGGCGCAGCTTTCTCGAGGCCATGAGGAGGCGAAAAAGCAATTTCTGCACACAGTACCTTGACCTAGCCCCTGCGAGAAGGGGCCGACAAAATGGTAGGCGCTGCACCATCCTTTTACGCATCTTCTCGCAATCCTGCGCGAGATCCGTCCTTATCGGGACGAGCTTGTGGTGAAGCCCCACCTTGTCATTGGATGTATCTGCCATGGTTGCGGCTCATCGTCCGCCTCCCTCTCCGCTACTAACGCAGCACTAACCACTTGATTGGTTGCCGCTATGTATAGCAACAACTTCTCTTGTGGCCTAGGTGCGACAAGTATTGGAGTAGAGGACAAGTATTGTATAGCAGCAACTTCTCTGCAGCGCAGCCTCCGCCGAGTCCATTTCATTGGACCTGCCTTTTCAAAATCTTGAAAAATGGCGAGGCGCTCAGCAGACCTAGAGATAAACCTCTTTGAGAGCAGCCACGCAACCGGCAAGTCTTCTTACATCCTTGGCGCTTTGGTGCTTCAATCTGCTCAATGGCCTTGATCTTGTCGGGTTGGCTTCAATTCCCTACGAGACACGAAGAACCGAGAAGCTTGCGGAAGGGACTCCAAACACGCACTTCTCGGGGTTGAGCTTGAGGTTGATCTTGCGCAGATTTGCAAGGTCTCATCAAATCTTGAACGAGTTGCTTTGTCCTGCTCTTGACCACTATGTCATCCATGTAGCTTCTACATTTCTGTGCATTTGCGGCTCAAAAGCGTCATGGACTACTCTTGCAAGCGTTGAACCAGCATTCTTCAAACCGAAAGGCATCCGTATGAAACAGTATGTGCCACATGGTGTAATGAATGCGGTTTCTCTTCATCTTCTTCGCCATGAAGATCTGATGATATCCTGAATATGCATCAAGAAATGAAAGCAAATCACATCCAGCCGTGGAGTCAACAATCTGGTCGATCTGCGGCAAGGGAAATGGGTCTTTGGGACAAGCTTTATTAACATCGTGAAGTCAATACAAAGTCTCCATTTCCCATTTGCCTTGCGATACAACTACGGATTGGCCAACCACGTGGGATGGAGCACTCCTCTAACAAGGCTTGCTGCTTCCAACTTCTTGATCTCTTACGCTATGAATTCTTGGCGCTCCACTTTGCTGTTTCGACTTTTTGCTTGGCGGGCGCGCGCGAGGACAGACAGCTAAGTGGTGCTCAATTACTTTCACAGGAACACGGGGATGTCGGAGCGGTTGCCATGCAAACACATCGACATTCGCCCGCGAGAAAGCAACAGCGCGCTTCCTATTTAGGGTCGAGTGGCGATGGTGAAGGTACCACCGGTGCCGTCCTCCTTAGCGGGCACCTTCTTGGTCTTGATTGGAGCTGCCATCATCTTCTTGCACTTGCGGTGGAGCTCGATGGTGCGTCCTCGGCGGTAGCGCAGCACTCGAAGAGGTGCGCTTGCGGAGTGGGCATCGAGCTCTTGCGGACAAAGTGGTCTTCTTCTTCCCGGGAGCTTGGTGACAAGTGATTTGCTATCTGTCGCAGCTGCTGCATCCGGTAAATCTTGTCGGCGCAGATAAGAGCATCTTTCTTGTCTCCATGAACAGAAATGACACTTATCGGGCGGGCATCTTGAGCAAATTGTATGCATAATGAGAGGCTGCCATGAACTTGGCGAGTCTTTGAATGACCAAGTATTCCATTGTAGGGCAATGGGAAATCAACAACGTCAAATGTGACCCTCTTAGTCCTGAAATTCAGCTCGCTGCCAAATGTTACCGACAGCGTGATCTTCCCCTTGACTTGCTCCTTCTGGATTTATTCCTTGGAGCGTGCCTTTCTCTTGAGCTTCATTGTCGAGGATTTGAAGCTTACGGAGCACTGCGGAGGAGATCAGGTTTAAGCCGGCCCGCCGTCAACTAGCATCTTGGTGACCTTGAGGTTGCGGATAGTTGGTGAGACCAACATCGGCAAGCACCCGACCGCGATTATGCGATCGGGTGGTCCTCAATATCAAAGATGATAGGCGTCTTTGACCACTTGAGCTGCGTGACTCCACGGATGGTTACGCTGCATTAACCTCCGCATCCATTGCTTGAGTTGGCGGTGTGAGGTATGCGAGAAGCACCGCCGTCAACCTGAGGACCTCTGTTGCTTTACGAAACTCCTGCTCATCGGCTTCATCGTCTTCCATGTCTTCATCGTCATCATCGTCTTCATCCTTATCGCGGCGGCGGGAGGTCTGTCTCCTTACCGCTGCTTGGCCTTGCCGCCAGGCGTCCTCCCGGCGGGTCTCTTCTTGCTAGCTGTCCCGGCACCTTCACAGGCCTTCTCCTTGTCTGCGCGCTCGTACTCAGCTTTACGCTATTCAACAAGCTGCTCGACCTTCTTGCAGCTCTGGAGGTCGTGGCCCTTAGTGCGGTGAATCTTGCGATCTTGTTTGTTGGAGCTGTCACCTTGTCGGCGGCCGCCACGACTTGGCGGCGGTGTCGTGGCAACCTCCTTGCGGAGCCACCAACCTTGGCCTTCTGGCGCCACCTCCGTTGCGGACTGCTCGACAACTAGTACCTCTTTGCCCTTCTTCTTTACATTGTTCCGCCGGCTATTCTTTGTGGGGCAGTCTCCTCCTTGTCGAGATCCTGCTTCGCATTCTCTCACAGGAGTCTTCTTCCTTCTTGACCGCGTGCACACTTGTCGGCCAAGGCATACAGCTCAGCGGCGTCCTTGACTTTGCACATCGCCATCTCCTCCCTCATCCTGTGGTTCCTTGCGTTACGATGAAACAGCGCTGATCACCTTGGCGGGGTGGACATCACGGGATGTTGTAGTGCTGCAGCTAAATCTCTGAATGAACTTGCGCAGGACTCTCCTTCCTTACAGGCGGCGGTGAAGGTCACTCTCACAGCCATGGGGCTTGTGGCGCTTTGTGAAAGCGCCGACAAACTGATGGCATAGATCTGCCCAAGAAGATATGGAACTGTCCGGCAAGTGCATGAGCCAAGATCGACATTTGGCTTGAGTACCGGTGGGGAAGTAGTTGGCGAGGATCTTGTCGTCTTGTCCCCTGCAGCTTGCACGCAATGGTGTAGATCTTGAGAACTTCGATGGATCGTCCTGCCATCATACTTCTCGCACATCGGCAGAAATTTTTCTTGTCAGACCCTTTGGACTTGCCGCAACTCATGAGTGAGCAGGGGCAACCTACCACATCGGCAAGTCACTGGTTCCCCTGGCGCGTCTTGGCGTCAGCGATGGGCCCGGCGGCGGTCGGATTGGCGCGGCGCTTCTCTTTGGCGCTCGATCACGAGTTCGGCGTCTTCTTGTTGCCGTTCTTGGAGAACTTGGCGCTGATCACGGCGAGCTCGTGGATCAATGGCCAGTGGAGTCGCTGTCGAGGTGGATCCGAGGAGTTGGTGATCTTGGCCTTGAGGATGGAGAGTGCATGGTGGTTGCACCCCATAGGTTTAAATCGCCACCGGCTCGTGCCTTGTCGTCTCGCCACGGCAAGGGCGCGATTAGTTGCCGCGAATGTCGCCGTTAGCAAAGCCGATGAGACTACGGATGGTGGCCCTCCATTAAATCGACCTTATCGGCCGTTGGAGGGTAGTCTAGAAGCGATTGAGCTCTCGCCAAGGCTTACGCTGAAGTGGTGGGTGGCAATGGCGTGCGGTGCGAGGCAGGGATATGCTCGGACTTCTAACCAAGTTAGAAGGGCAGCATCCCGTCGAGCGATAAATACTCGCTTTCGTACCGACATCTTGGCGTGCATGCTGGTTTCGAGGCTTTAGGATCCTCGACAGGCCTTGATCCAGCGGCGTATGGCGCTGCGGCGCCATGGCGCTGTCGGTCTCGCGCCTCTGAGATGGGCCAGCGATGCGTGTCCGGACGCCGAGGTCTGCGCCGCCTTTTCCTTGGACTTGGCAGCGTCGTGGGCTCCCTCGGCGGCGCGGTTCCTCCGCCAGCGTCTTCCCCACCACTCGTCGGCTCCGGTGGTGGTGGGTTTAGCAGCGACGGCTCTGCTGCCGAAGCCTTCTTCTTCGGTGGCATGTTGATGAAACGATGAAGAAGTTGCTCGTGTGAGCGCGGATCAGGTTCACACAGCCTCGGCGCCCTACGGCGCGCGAAAGATGTCGGGAAGCTGATCGTGACCCACGGACACCTATGGGACTTGGCGGGCGAGTCCCTTGTGGTTCGATGGGGCGGAGATTGCCTGAAAAAGCAGATCAAGGCGATGCACGAGCAGTTTACCCAACTTGAGCTCTCGGGAGATAATACTCCTCTGCTGCTTGGTTGATTGTATTGTTGCTAGGGAGCAATGAGAGCTACAAAACCTAAGCAGTGCTTACGGTCTCGAGTGAGTCGAACTAAGCGTGGCGAACCGAACCCTTTTCGTTGCACATGGGCCTCCTTTTATAGGCTCAAGGGGTCACCACAGTGGCAGCGTAAACAAAGGGTACAAATGGAAAAATAGTAGTTGGTACACCGACTTATGCGATGTACTCTACCTAACTCGGCGGCAAGGGACAAGAGTAATAAATGCCCGTCCACATCGCCTAAGCGATCTGACGAGGGACCGTCGAGTCGCCACCGTTTGCCACGATCGTAAGCTAGTCGGCGCCGCTTATCGCTGCTCCCGCTGGCTGCACAGCCTCTTGACACTGCAGCATGGAATGGCCCCATGGCGACACGTTGGTGTATGAGCTGGGCGGAGCGAAGAGGTTGCCTGCGCGGCAAGCGCCTTGCCGTGGCTGAACCCTTGTCGCTTTCGGGCTTGTCGCTCACCGAGCCTTCGAGAAGCTCCTCTTGTCGGGGTCTTGTTTCCTTTGTGCCTTGAGTGGCCTTCCGGCAAGCTCCTCTTGCAGGGGCCTTGAATCTTTGTTCTTGAATGGCTCCAAAGGAGCATGCGGAGGACAATGGCGGTCACTAGGCAAGCCACTGCACTGGTAGCTATGCTTGCCGTGCGAGTTCGGGATACTAGGGTACCCTACTCTAGTACACCGGCAGGTTGGTTGAGTGATTCATAAAGGGATATCGAGAGTCGGATGATGACAAACCCCATGACTTCAAGCTCAAGGTGGATTTCAAAATTTACTCTTGGGTGGAGGGCGGTTGTGGGCACCTGGAGAAACCAGCGGATGGCGGGATGCATGGAGAAGCACCATGACATCTTGCGAAAGCTTCACCCAGCCACGAAGAGGCGGATGGATACCCCATTGACAGCTTACTGTGCAGCCGCAAGCCATTATGGGCTCTGGCTTGAGTGCGACCCTAGGCGTGACTCGGCAGACGGTGCTACGAGGTGTAGAAGAGCGGTAGGATTGGATGGGCACCAGCGGTGGCCGGAAGGAACTCTTGGAAGACCCTATTTACGTTAAATCTGTCTTCAAACACCGAGGCGGTCACGAAGACTTAAAAAGGAGGAGCGATTCTTGCGGGTAAAGTGCACAAGCCTCTGCGAGTGAAGATCTAATCGATTAGCCATGTCCCGATTACGGACAATTTGAGCCTCTGGAACTTGGAGTATTTTGGATATCTCAACACGAACTTAATAAATTAATTGAGGGTTATTTAATAATTCAGAATGAGACATTGGTTGGCGGAACCATCTCAATAACTACCAACATTTTGTAGTATTTTGCAAACAAGTCCTTGTTGTAGGAAAAAACTGGCTTTTACAAAAACAATGAAACTTAGAGCCCACAGCCAAATTGCATATAGTGTTAGTAATTTTTATTGTTGTTCTCTCTTCATGACTTGCGGCATATTCAAAATGCTGACCTACGGCTCTGACGTCTTATGTTCGAGAGGTTTTCGATCGGGGAGTGAGGCTACGATCCACGCTTGGCGATTAAGCTATGGAGTCGGATGGACTCGCTATTAAATCTGCGCTTCCGCAACTTTATTTAGTTTATTTCTCATGAGTTGGCCTTCGGCCGAATTTATTATCTTGTAATAAAGACTCGATATGAGAATCGTGTAATAAATTCAGGTGTGATTGAACTTTGAATCTTTGCATCAATGTCTTGTGTGTGCCAACATGATCTTGGGATGGTACAACTACGGAGACTTGACCGATTCGGGACGGAGTCGCTACAAGTGGTTTATACTTTGAATACATAACTACTCTTGGTGGTGCTGTAGATGTGCTTGCATGTTGAATTCTTAGTGTTCTAAGTAGTTTGAATGCTTGCTATGGCCTATATGTATCCCTATGAGTAGTTGCTATCAATTTTGTAAAGTTTTGTTAACAAATTTTGTCACCTCAAAATTTTATTTTCAGAAAAATTGTCTGCGGACATGATGAACCTATTTGGAAGGAGTTCTTGAGGAGATGATCCTCGGGGAATCTTCTAGTGACAGTTCTCCTCGCTGGTCTTATGTTGAAACAAGTGAAAGTTCCACGAGATAGCGCCACCAAAACATGTTTATGGCCTTGCGATGAATATATGGTGCGTGTGGGCATCAAGGAGGAATTTGAGCAATATATTACATAATGCAGGTCTAGGTCCCTACCTCTCGGATAAGTGTGAACAATGCCATCTTCTCCTTTGAATCATTTGTCAAATAATTTAAATATTTTCCTCGTGATCCTAGGGTGTCGTTTATGCTTTATGATAATCCATTTACTATTCCACTAGAGAACTTTGCTTACCATTGCAAACTTCCATTTTGGGGTTAAGCATTGAGCCATCAAAGGCTGAGTCTGAGTCTTTCTTGACTAGCCTTTGTTACGGTGAAAATAGGGGAGTAAGACAAGGAAGAATAAAGAGTGTTCACTTTCCGCAATCCAGTATTTCACTTTGTTTCTGGAAATGCATAGTAGGCAAGCAAGATTGTAGCATACTCATGCGCCCGGACTTGAGCCTCATTCACACGCTCTCACTAGTGAAAGGAATTATAACCTTGGGCGATTGTTGCCGTGAAGCTTCACATAACACCAAAAGTGGTTGGTTCTATGGTGGAATTTATGCCACCCGTCTATACGAGGGCTGGGTGTTTCACCTTTGCCCTTTGATCCTATCCTACCCACTCAGTATTTGGATTTTGATGCCTTAAAAGAGCATAAGATTCTCAAGGGAAGGGCTGATAACTTCACTTACATTTGATGTTTAACCAATGACATGTTGTGGACACATATTTTCCTGCGGCTACTCTCTTTGATTATTACAACAAGGAAAGATATTTTGTTCTTGAGGCGAGGCCCGAGCTCATAACGCAGCAGTGGTGGCGGCACGGCGTGCTGAGGCATCCGCACCAAGAGCCTCCGTGAGCTAACACGCCAACTACTACCCTCCAGGCTACTGATCGATTACCAACATAGGCCAAAAGCCTAAGCTTGGGGGATTACGTGTTCTCACCGACATTATATTCATGTTCACATATCATTCTAGTTGTCAGTGTTCACACTTTTTCATTGTATCATCCATGCTTAGATTTATTTTCTTGATTTCTTCTTGTGTGTTTGAAAAACTTTAGAAAGACCAAAAAAATTAGTTGTAGTAATTTACTTCCTATGCATGCTTAGTAGTAGTACTAAAAGAAAATCCAAAAGATTTCCTTGTTCTTGTTTTGCTTGTTGGGAGCTTTCCGTGTAAATAGTTTTCTCGTTTTTGCTTTTTGTTTGCTTGTTGAAAAAAACCAAAAACTCCAAAATATTCAGTGTGTTTCAATGAATTTCTTTTCTTTTTATTCGAGTTGTACCAAGGAAGACCACGATGAAAATGTTGAGTGGCTCTCATATGAATAACTGTTGGACTAATAAAGAGACATTTTACCTTTTTGAATAAAATGTTTGCAGATTCCAACAGTCCACGGCATCCTAGCACTATTATTATTTTCATATCGTCCGATTAGGTGCAAGTGAAAGGCAATAATGACGACATTCTATGAACTGGCCATGGCAAAGAGAAACTGGTATGAACTCGACTTGTTCTGTCCGTGTAAATATGTTTAACCTAGTATCCAGGCTTCAGCGCATTATGATTAAACATGTTTGCAATGACAATTAGAGATTATCGTTTCTCATGCCATGCATAAGTAGCTGGGAGTGGATAATGATTTATCTTGGATTTCAACATGGCGTTAAAATGATTGTGATGTAGTATGATGATATGGTATCCTCCTCTGAATGTTCGAGTGGATTGACTTGGTACATGTTCATGCATGTAGTTGAATCAAAACCAACATAGCCTCTATAATATTTATGTTCATGGTGTTCATATCCTACTCATGCTAGTGTCCAATGTTACTTATGCATAATGCACAGTTATGATCGTTGTTGCTCTCTAGCTGGCCGCTTCTCAATCTTAATTGCTAGCCTTACCTTTGTACTAAGTGGAATTCTACTTGTACATCAAAACCTTGAACCCAAAGTTATTTTAGATGACTCCAGCATACCTACCTATATCGGTATTACCACCCGTCCCAAGTAAATTTGCATGTGCCACTTCTAAAAACTTCTAAAAGTTTATCCTTTTTGTGTGCTGGATCGTTCAAGGAATGACAAGAGGTGGTCGATATCTTCCATGCTAAGCGGGTTATCCTCAGGTCGAGTGTTCTTCACTCGCCATCGCATGAGGAAATGGGTGGTAATAGGGATGCCCAGTCCCAAACTGCAAACAAGAAAAGAGTTCATCTCTTGAATAATCAAACAAAAACTCCCAATGGATTCAAAACCTTTACTTTTACCGCTTGGGAACCGCCACTAGCGTGCTTAGCATGGAAGATGTTGATAACTGATGGTAGTGAAGTGAATGAGAAGGGGGCATGTCTCAAAATTATCATTTATCTCTGTTTTAAAAATTGAGCTCTGGCACCTCTGCAAATCCCTGCTTCCCTCTGCGAAGGGACTTTCTATTTACTTTTATGTTGTGTCACCACCTTCTAAAAACAAGCGCCAGAAACTGAGTAGAGCACAACTGTCAAGATTTATGCATTGTGTATAGATAATGTTGGGTGCATCATGAATGGATCTTTTCTACCATGAATTACAATATTTAGTCGCTGCTTAAACTTTGGAGGTGCTCTGCATTTATGTTTTGCGGTCTCAGAAAGGGCTAGCGAGATACCATTATTGTCATATTATATCATGATTGTTTTCAGAACGTGTTGCTGTTTGAGATATCTTATTATTGCTCGCTAGTTGATTATGTCATTGATATGAGTCATTATGATCTTTAAGAGTTATTGTTGACATGGTTAGTTATAATGCTGGCTGAAATCCTGGGTGCGGTTTAAGCTTATTTATGCAAACAAGAGCAAAAGAGTTCATAAAAGTTTTTCTTTCTCACTTTCAGTTTATCAACTGAATTGCTTGAGGACAAGCAAAGGTTTAAGCTTGGGAGTTGATATGTCTCCAACGTATCTACTTTTCTCACGCTTTTCCTCTTGTTTTGGACTCTAATTTGCATGATTTAAATGAAACTAACCCGGATGATGCTGTTTTCAGCAAAACTACCATGGTGTTGTTTTGTGCGAAATAAAAGTTCTCGGAATGGAAGGAAACTTGAGGATTATTTGTATCAATAATAAAATTTACGGGCCAAGACCCACGAGAGAGGGCCCTGGTTGGGCACAACCCACGAGCGCGCATCCTCTCTGGCGCGCCAGTGGGTTGTACCCACCTAGTGGCCCAGCGACCCCTTGATACTATAAAATTACATATTTCGGAAAAAAAATCAGGAGAAAAAATTATCATGATCCACGATCACGGGCCGCCTCAAGCCTGTTCTAACTTCGGGAGGCAGATTTGGAGTCCGTTTGGGACTCCGGAGAGGGGGATCTTCGTTCTTCGTCATCACCAACCAATCTCCATCACCAATTCCATGATGCTCCCACCAGGAGTGAGTAATTCCTTCGTAGGCTCGCTGGTCGGTGAGGAGTTGGATGAGATTCATCATATAATCGAGTTAGTTTTGTTAGGGATTGATTCCTAGTATCCACTATGTTCTTAGATTGATGTTGCTATGACTTTGCTATGCTTAATGCTTGTCACTTTGGGCCCGGGTGCCATGAACTCAGGTCTGAACCGTTTATGAATACATCATTATATCCATGTTTTAGATCCGATCTTGCAAGTTATAGTCACCTACTACGTGTTATGATCCGGCAACCCCGGAGTGACAACAACCGGGCCCACTCCTGGTGATGACCGTAGTTTGAGGAGTTCATGTATTCACTATGTGCTAATGCTTTGTTCCGGTTCTCTATTAAAAGGAGGCCTTAATATCCCTTAGTTTCCAATATGGACCCCGCTGCCACAGGAGGGTAGGTCAAAATATGTCATGCAAGTTCTTTTAATAAAGCACGTATGACTATTTACGAAATACATGCCTACATTATATCGATGAACTAGAGCTAGTGCTGTATCACCCTAGGTTATAACTGTCACATGATAAATATCATCCAACAAGTCACCGATCCAATGCCTACGAATTTATCCTTATTTCTCTTGCTGCGTTACTATTGCTATCATCACTGTTACACTTACTACAAATTACTGCTATCACTGTTATTGTTACCGTTGCTACTGTCACTATTATCAAAACTATCAAACTACTTTGCTACTACTCACTTGCTGCAGATAATTAATCTCCAGGTGTGGTTGAATTGACAACTCAGCTCCTAATACCTTAAAATATTCTTTGGCTCCCCTTGTGTCGAATCTATAAATTTGGGTTGAATACTCTACCCTCGAAAACTGTTGCGATCCCCTATACTTGTGGGTTATCACGCGCCTCCCCCTTGGCCGGCCTCCTCCTCCGCCTCCTTTATATACGTGGGGAGGGGGTTACCCTAGAACACACAAGTTGATCTTTTAGCCATGTGCGGTGAACTCCTCCACAGTTTCACACCTCGGTCATATTGTCGTAGTGCTTAGGCGAAGCCCTGCGCCGGTAACTTTATCATCACCGTCACCACGCCGTCGTGCGGACGAAACTCTCCCTTAGCCTCAACTGGATCAAGAGTTCGAGGGACGTCACCGAGCTGAACATGTGCAGATCGCGGAGGTGCCGTGCGTTCGGTACTTGGATCGGTTGGATCACAAAGACGTTCGACTACATCAACGCGTTACTAAGCGCTTCGCTTCCGGTCTCTGAGTGCGTGGACACACTTGATGACCCACAAGTATAGGGGATCTATCGTAGTACTTTCGATAAGTAAAGTGTCGAACCCGAGGAGGCGAAGAAATGACAAGCGGTTTTCGATAAGGTATTCTCTGCAAGCATTGAAATTATCGGTAACAGATAGTTTTGTGATAAGGTAATTTATAACGGGAAACAAGTAATGAAAGTAAATAAGGTGCAGCAAGATGAGCCAATCCTTTTTGTAGCAAAGGACAATCCTGGATAAACTCTTATATAGAGGAAAACACTCCCGAGGACACATGGGAATTACCGTCAAGCTAGTTTTCATCACGCTCATATGACTCACGTTCGTTACTTTGATAATTCGATATGTGGGTGGACCGGTGCTTGGGTGCTTCCCTTTCTTGGACAAGCATCCCACTTATGATTAACCCCTATTGCAAGCATCCGCAACTACAAAAGAAGTCTTAAGGTAAACCTAACCGTAGCATGAAACAAATGGATCCAAATCAGCCCCTTACGAAGCAACTCATAAACTAGGGTTTAAGCTTCTGTCACTCTAGCAACCCATCATCTACTTATTACTTCCCAATGCCTTCCTCTAGGCCCAAAAAATGTTGACGTGTCATGTAGTCGACGTTCACATAACACCACTAGAGGAGAGACAACATACATCTCATCAAAATATCGAAAGAATACCAAATTCACATGACTACTTATAGCAAGACTTCTCCCATGTCCTCAGGAACAAACGTAACTACTCACAAATCATATTCATGTTCATAATCAGAGGAGTATTAATATGCATAAAGGATCTAAACATACTATGGTGATGATTTCCCCCTCCCGAAGGGATGTTTCCTCAAAAGTGGCATAGACATCCCCAGTCTTGAACGAGCGGTGTTACCGCTGCTCCTGGGCGGTGGTACCGCTACCATGCTCTACAATGACTGCGGCGGTTGTTCCGGCCAAGTACTGCTCAACAACCGGACATACTTCTGTTTTGATGCGGTACCTGGGCGGTGGTGGCCCGGTTGGTCCGGTTGTGCCCCGCATACCGGTACCACGAGTTCCCCGAGCGGTTCTACCGCTTAGGACTTAGCCGCCCAAGCTCCCAAGGCCAGGCGGTTGCACCGGTCGTGTACCGCTCAACTACCGCACTCAGGGGTGACACCCTACTGTTTCAATCACGGTGGTTGGCGGTGGGTGGGCGATTGTTTCAGTTGTTCTCATGGACCGGTACTACCGCTGTTAGCCGGTTGTACCGCTTTGGTAGAGTTTCTTTGGTGAACCGTGAGTCCCGGTTGTGCAGGGGCAAGGCAGATTATACCCTTGCAATCTGAGTTCATGATAATGGTTGGATTTAGGGTTTGCTATATAAGGGTGGTTCTTCCACCTACCACACTCACCTCTTACCTCTCTCACTCCACCATTATTGCCACTCGAGCTCTCTTGCCCGATCTCTCTCTCTAGACCCTCAAACTTGTTTATTTGCTAGGGACTAAAGGAGGATACCTAGATCTACACTTCCACCAAAGGATATTTGATTCCCCCATACTTTCTTGTGTGGATTTTGTTACTCTTGGGTGTTTGAGCACCCTAGACGGTTGAGGTCACCTCAGAGCCACATTCCATTGTGGTGAAGCTCTGTGGTTTCGTTGTGAGCCTCCAATTCAGTTGTGGAGAGAGCCCCAACCTTGTTTGTAAAGGTCCGGTCGCCGCCTCCAAGGGTACCAATAGTGGAATCACGGCATCTCCCATTGTGTGAGGGCGTGAGGAGAATACGGTGGCCCTAGTGGCTTATTGGGGAGCATTGTGCCTCCACACCGCTCCACCGGAGACGTACTTCCCCTCAAAACGAAGGAACTGCGGTAACACATCCTCGTCTTCACCGGCTCCACTCTTGGTTATCTCATACCTTTACTTGTGCAAGCTTATAGTGTATTGCATCCGTTGCTTGCTTGTGTGCTTGGTGTTGTCGCATCATATAGGTTGCTCACCTAGTTGCATATCTAGACAACTTACTTTGTTGCAAAGTTTAAATTGGTAAAGAATAGCTAAAAATTGTTAGTTGCCTATTCACCCCCCTCTAGTCAACTATATCGATCCTTACAGTTGGTATCAGAGCCTCGTCTCTTTATTAAGGACTTTGCCGTCCGAAGAGTATGGTTGACACCGTAGATGGTGGGGAGGAGCACTCCGGTGTGAATCTGGTCTTGTCTACAGCCGATGGGGGAACCGCGGTCTCTCATGAGGAATTCAATGTGGCTTTGGACACATTGAAAACCTCCATAACGACCGAGGTTGAAAACATGTTTAACAAATTCTTATAAGGGCTTAAATTATCCACCACACCGATGAAAGTGGGTGATCCCACTAACAAGGTGACGGATGCTAACTCCGGCAAGGGGGAGCTACTAGTGAAAAGGCTCCTTCATCTAGTGGTAAAAATGGTAACGACATCTTTGCCCATGTGGAACCTCCGCTTACTTATGGTGGACCGATTCCTTCCACTCATTTAAATCATGCTGGTCCTCCCCCTAAGATTGCGAAAAATGAGGACTTTGATTCTTGGTTTTATCGCTTTAAGTGTCATTTAAACCATGTTAATACTAATCTTTGGAGAATCATTGAAGAAGGTTTTTATCCGCATGACCGAAGCAACTTCACCCCTAGAGAAGCCGCGGATAATCAATTCAATGAGAATGCTCTCTTCATCATCCAAGATGAAATTCCACCCGAAGATCTTGCTCATCTCCGGCCCTTCACCGTGGCCACGGATGCATGGTGCCATGTTATTTCCCTCTATAGGGGAAGCGCTAGCATTCAACGCTCCAACTATGAAGTGGTGCAAGATGAAGCCGATGAGTTTGCAATGAAAGAAGATGAAGAACCTCGTGAGCTTTATCAGAGATTAACTACTCTCGCGATCTCACTCCAAGATCATGGGAGCAAGGATACGGATGACAATTGGATCAAGCACAAATTCCTCAAGGCCATGATGCCTTACCACAAGGCCATGTCCTCCGTCATTCGTCAAAGGCCAGACTTACACACCTTGTCCTCAAGTGAAGTGTTGGATGAGTTTGTGGCAATGAGTATCTTGGACAAGACCGCCGACAATGCGGTGTTACGTTCTCAAAGAGCAAAGAAGCACAATCTTGCCTTGAAGGCCAAGGTTAGTGTGGAAGAAAAGGACGAAGAGGAAGAAGAGGAGGGCAATCCCGAAGATACAAAGTATGCTTATCATGAACACATGGCTCTTGCTTCAAGGCAATTTTGGAGCAAGAAGAGCACAAGGCCCGACTTAAACAAGAACAACTCAAGTGGCGCGAAGGGAAAGCAATGAGTGAGGACTTGCTATAATTGTGGCAATGTGAGCCACTTTGTTGCGGAATGCCCTTATGAGAAGAGGGAAGACAATGATGGCAAGGTCATCCGAAAAGACAAGGCCAAGTCATTCCCCAACAAGAGCAACTTCACCAAGAAGACTCCTCCCAAGGGGTTGGTGGCATAAGAAGAGTACAATGAGGATGATGAAGACAGTGAGTCGGTTGCCATGGCCTCCATTGCCATTGCGACAACTCCACGGGTGTCTCTCTTCGACTCACCCAATGAGAACATCACCGCCAAGTGCCTCATGGCTAAAGCCACCAACAAGGTAACCCCCAACATCAAAACTACCATCATTAATAATCCTTCTTTGACAGATTGCATTGATGAACATGAGGGGTCTAATGTGGAGGAGAATGAATTTGAGTCTTTTACGAGTAAACTCAAGGGTAAATCCAAGAGGCGCCGTTGCACTCTTGGAACAACTAGTGAAGCCAATGATGTGATCGAGGCTCACGAAGGTACCATCTCTAAGATGGAGGGGCATAGTCGTGACTATGCCGTTGAATTTTGGATCTTTCCAATGCTCTTGAGGAAGAGCGAGGTCTTCGTTTGGCTCTTGAGGAGTCATACAACGATGACCACGCTAAATTAAAGAAAGATCTTGATCATGCTCTTGTTGTATCTTGTGTGCTAAACTCCGAGAAGGCCAAGCTTGGGGTTGATCTTGCTAGACTCAAAGAGGAGTTTTACTTACTTGACAAGGCTCACAAGGTCTTGAAGGGTGCTCATGCTAGCCTCAAAGAGTCTCATGATCAACTCCAAGTAAAGTTAAACAAGGAGAAAGCCACTTTTCCTCATATGGTCTTAATTGATAATGCAAATGCTACTAACCCGTGTTGTGAGCATGTGCATCTTGTTGAGAGAATGCAAAGTTGAAGGAGCAACTTGAGAAAGGCCTTGTGTCGTGCATACAAGGTGAGAAGAACCTCAACGACCTTTTGAGCAATCAAAAGGAAGCTGTGGCCAAGGAAGGGATTGGGTTCACACCCAAATTCAAGAACAATAAGAAGAATGACAAGGACAAACGACCTCCTCCTCTCAAGCAAACCTTTGTGAAGGAGGGAGAGGGTGATTCTAAGGAGAAGAAGAAGAACAATGTGAATGGTGGTGATGCCAAGAAGGGAAATGCTACCCCTTCCAACAAAGTCGACGACTTTAACCCTTCTTATGTGTTATGTCGTGCTAGTGTGTGACGCCCTCGATTCAATCGTACACTAATCATGCACGCAAATGCGTACGATCAAGATCAAGGACTCACGGGAAGATATCACAACACAACTCTACAAATAAAATAAGTCATACAAGCATCATAATACAAGCCAGGGGCCTCGAGGGCTCGAATACAAGTGCTCGATCATAGGCGAGTCGTGGAAGCAACAATATCTGAAACACGGACATAAGTTAAACAAGTTGCCATAAGATGGCTAGCACAAAGCGGGATCTGAGATCGAAGAGGAGCAGGCCTCCTGCAGGATCCTCCTAGGTCACTCTGGTGCGTCGTCGGCGGGCTGCTGCGTAGTAGTAGGCACCTCCAGAATAGTAGTCGTCATAGGCGGTGGCGTCGGCTCCTGGCCTCCATCGTGCAGTTGCGCAATCGAGTAGAGGTAGGGGAAAAAGGGGGAACAAGGCAACCGTGAGTACTCATCCAAAGTACTACAAGCAAGGAACTACACTACATATGCATGGATATATGTGTAAAGGCCATATCGATGGACTGAGCTGCAGAATGCGAGAATAAGAGGGGATAGCTAGTCTTAGAAGACTAAACCACGGACACTGTCTTGCAGCAGGTAGGAGGGACAACCTGAAGTCCTCAAGTAACATCACATAGCAATAATCCTACCGCGATCCCTGCTCATATCCACGGCGAGGCGACCACGGTTATATCGGCACTTGGAAGGTGTGTTTTATCAAGTATCTGGTTCTAGTTGTCATAAGCTCAAGGTACAACTCCAAGTCGTCCTGTTACCGAAGATCACGGCTATCCGAATAGATTAACTTCCTGCGGTGCACCATCTTACCCGCCGCTTGATCCCATTTGGCGGACACACTTTCTGGGTCATGCCGGCGCGGAAGATCAACACGTCGCAGCCCACCTAGGCACAATAGAGGCCCACCGCGGTCTAAACCTAAGCGGCAGTGCAGGCCCATCGCCACGAGCACACACTGCGTTGCGGGCGGCGAGCGCACCTAGCCTAACAGCGTTCAGGTCCAATCGGTGGCAGCTCCGTCGTGACGTCTGAAGTGCTTGGTGATACCACGGCGGGATACCCATAACTACTCCCGCGTAGATGGTTAGTGCGTATAAGCTCGTAGCCAACTCAGATTAAATACCAAGACCTCGTTAAGCGTGTTAAGTAACATGAGCGCCCGAGCAGGGCCGAGCCCACCTCTCTCCTAAGCGGTCTCAACCTGCCTGTCGCTCCGCCTCAAGGATCCACTCATGGGTGCTCCATCGGCCGACCGACTTTAGTCTCCACATGTATCATGTATAAGTATATAGTATATACCCGTGATCAACTCCCGGTGATCACGGCCCGATAATATATGCAATGACGGACGAGAATGTAGGGCCACGAGATGAAAGTACTAGCATCCTATACTAAGCATATAGGATTGCGGGTAAGGTAACAACGAAGTTACAAGGACGAGGCTATGCAGCGGTATAGATGGCGAAAACAGTAACATGCTATGCTACTCTAATGCAAGCGGTGTAGATAAGAGTAAGCGATATCTGGTGATCAAGGGGGCTTGCTGGTTGCTCCGGCAAGAGAGATTCGTCAACACCGTGGTCGAACGGCCACCAGTGCTGCGTCGGTCTCGTAGTCTCTGGGAGAGAAGAGGGAAGAAACAATGAATACAAAGTAAGCAGATGCATATCGATGCATGACATGCCAAGCGATGCTAGGCGTGCCCTAACGTGGTATGAGAGTCTTGGTTAGGGGAAAACATCAGGAAGTTTTCCGGTTAGAACGTCTGTCGAGCGGATGAACCGGAGAGGAAAGTTTGCAGGTTCGATAGGTTAGGGGTGTGTGGTGGACGAGCGGATTGCGTATCGGATTCGTCTCGTCGTTCGAGCAACTTTCATGTTGAAAATATTTTAATCCGGATTACGGTTAAAAGATATGATTTTAAAAGATTTTATTAATTTACGGAATTTTAATTAATTATTTAATTAATCTAGAAAATGCATTTATGACATCGGCATGATGTCATCTTGACATCGGCGATCAACGGGGTTGGTGAGTCAACCTAACAGTGGGTCCGCATGTCATTCACTAATATCTAATTAACCTAATCGAGTTAATTAACATTAGTTAATTAGGTTAATTAGTGATTAGGGTTAATTAATCGAATTAATTAGATTAATTAATTACTTAACAAATTAATTAATTAAAATTAAATCAGAGTTAATTAAGTTAATTAATTAATTAATTTTATTATTAACTATTTATTTTATATATAGATTTCCTTTTAGTTTCTTTTCTTCCCTTTTTTTGAAGCGTTACAGGCGGGGCCCCACATGTCGTGGCCCTTAGGCCATAGCGAGTTCTTGAGTCTTGCGGCTGCCCAGTGCGGTTGGGAGCTTCGCCCGTGCGAGGGCAGAGGCAGCAAGCGCAACCAGACAAACAGCGCGTGGCCGGCCTTGACCGCCGGCGGCGCATGCCCAGGCGGCGATGCGTGCCTGCGCCTGCCGTCTTGCAGCGGATCCGGCGGCGCCACAGAGGGGCGCAGCCACTGCGGCGGTCGGGCCGAGCCATGAGGAGAAAGAGGCGGAGGAAAGCGGTGACCGGCGGCGTGGCGTCGGCAGCGTCGCCGAGGGAAACAGCCAGGAGGTCAGGGAAAAGCCGTCGTCGGGGAAGGAGAGAAGGCCCAGGCGTCGGCGAGTCGCCCTTCAGCGAGAAAGGAGAGGGAGCGGGGGTGTCGGGCGTGGCCTCGGATGGCCGGAGCAGCGAGGACTCCGGCGTGGCCAGATTCAGAGAGAGGAACCACGGGGGAGGCGAGCTCACGAGTGCGCCGGGTCTAGGGAAGCGCGCGATGGAGGTCGACAGTGACCGGCGAGAGGAGGCGAGGAGCGTCTTGCCGGCGTCAGGGAGGCAGGGGTGGATCCATGGCCAGCGCCAGCAGCGTGGAACAGGAGGAGGAGGGACCCAGGCGGTGGAGAGGAGGAGGAGGGTTCGAGGCGGCGGGTGGGGGGCGGGGCCGCCAGCCGAGGTGGGCGCGGGGGGTCTCGCCCCGATCTAGATCAGGCGGGGCAGGAGAGGGATCGGGGTGGTGCGGCGTGGGGGAGAGTGGGGGGCTAGGGTTCGGCCAGAGGTGGGGTTAAGTGGCGGGCTGTTGGGCGGCCAGGGAATGGGCGGGGCGAGGGGCGGTGGGGAGGGGCTGGCTGGGCGGGGGTTTCCTCCCTCTCTTTTTTGTCTTTCTTTTCTTTTATTATTTTCTTTTTTTGCTTTCTTTTTAGCTTATTTAAAATGCCAAAACATTTTACATAATTTTGTGCACCCACCATAATTAGGTTTGCTATTTTAGACAACCCCGAACATTTTAGTTTTGTTTTGAAACTTTTATCTTTGCTTTTGTTTTGATTTTGTTTTAGAGCGGGTTGAATCAAAGAGAGGTTTAGCACGATGCTTGGGGTGATTCTTTTCCTTAATCATCCGGGTGTTACAAATCTCCTCAACTACAAGAAATCTCGTCCGAGATTTAGGAGGTAGAAGGAAAGAGTGCGGGATATTCATCTCGTAGGCGATCCTCGCGTTCCCGGTGGCCGTCATCGAGTGATTCGACCACTGGACCTTGAGGAACTTGATCACCTTCGGCGTGTGCGGCGTTCAGCAGTGAGAATGCGGACGGATGCTCTTTATAGGAGAGGTCTGTTGCAATTCGAGCACTTCATGGTCCTTTGCTCGGATTGGGTCCTTGAAGCAGCGTCGGAGTTGTGACACGTGGAACACATCGTGAACCCGAGAAGGTTGACGGAAGCTCGAGTTGATAAGCCACTTTTCCGCCTTTCGAGAATAGTGAAAGGGCCAATATAGCGGCGCTAACGCCCTTGATCCGAAGCGGTGAGCACCCTTCATTGGTGTAGCGAAGATAGGCCTTTCGCCGAGTTGATAGACCATGTCTTTGTGATAGCGGTCATAATTACTCTTTTAGCGCGGCCGAGCGGTCTTGAGATTCTCGCGAATAATGCGGACTTGTTCTTGGCATGTTGGATAATATCCGGACGAAGAGTGGGCGTTCCCGATTTCGACCGGTTCGGAGGGTTCGGCACTTTCGTCCATATAACACTTGAAGGGGCCATCTTGAGACTAGCTTGATAGCTATTATTATAAGAGAACTCAGCATCGGGAGAGATTCCTCCCATTTCTTGCGAAGGAAGCGACACAAGCTCGAAGCATGTCTTCAGAATTTGGTTGACACGTTCAACTTGCCCTTGAGACTGCGGATGAAGCAGCAATCTTGAAAGATAAATGAGTCCCCATAGCTTCTTGAAAACTAGCCCAGAATCTAGAAGTGAATAAGCTGCCACGGTCCGAGCGATAACCGGTGGAATATCGTGAAGTGAAACAATTACGGACATATAGGCGTTGCAAGCTGGCTAGCGATGATCGTTTCTTTGACCGCCGAAAAATGTGCAACTTTAGAAAGCGGTCAATGGCGACAAGAATAGCATCATTACCTTTCTGCGATTTGGAAATCCGGTGGCGAAGTCCATTTCAACATGGTCCCATTTCCATTCGGGAATAGAGATAGGCTGCGAGTTCCAGCGGGCCTTTGATGTTCTGCTTTGATCTGACGGCAAGCGTCACACTCAACAACATAGCGAGCAATGTCTTGCTTCATATTAGACCACGGAATCTCGGCGAATGTCTTGATACATCTTTGTACTACCGGGATGGATACATAGTGGCGTATCATGAGCTTCTTTCATAACCTTCTCGAGTCATATTCAGGTTTTCCTTCTTACGGCACCACTAGGCGGCCTTTGAAGTACAAGGCGCCATCATCGACAATAGTGAAGGATGAGGATTTCCTTTTTGATGTCTTGTTTAATCTTGTAGACTTGAGTCAAATCCTGCATTGTCTTTATGGTGCCCACGAGATCGGGTTCAACAGCCGAGGTATAGAGGAACCACAGGGAACAACACGGAGATTCATCTTGCGGAACTCGGGAGGAGGGGAGCGAGTGCACGGAGGAACAATATGGAGGTTCAGCTTTCTGAATTCTTTAACAAGTGGGGGCTGAACTTTGTGAACTGAAGGTGATTGCGATGAGACTTGCGGCTCAAGGCATCAGCCATTACATTAGCCTTGCACAGGCGTATAGAAATACCCAAATCAAAGTCTTCAACAGTCTCCATCCATCTCTGGCGGAGGTTCAGGTCTGGCTGAGTAAGCAGATACTTCAGACTTTGGTGGTCGGTGAAGATCTCATAGCGATTACCGAGAAGGTAATGTCGCCATTTGCTTTAGTGCATGAATGACGGCAGCAAGTTCGAGGTCATGAACTGGGTATTTCTCCTCGTGAGGCATAATGACGAGAGGCATAAGCAACCACTTTGCGCTCTTGCATTAGGACACCGCCTAAACCTTGGCGAAAGCGTCGCGATCAATGTGAAGTCCTTCTTAGTGTCGGGAGGAGCTAGCAGGCGGCGACGTCAACTTGTCTTTGAGTGCTGGAAACTTTCTGACATTTATCATCCATTGGAATTTGGCGCCCTTATACAGCAGGTTAGTCGAGGCACGGAAATCTTGGAGAAGTTCTCGGCGAATCGGCGGCAATAGTGGCGAGACCGAAAAACTTCGACTTATGCGTTCTTGGAGGAGTCAATCGAGAATGGCTGAACTCTTTCGGGGTTGGCGGCAATACCATCCTTAGAAATGACATGCCCAAGATAGGTTACTTGGGAAGCGAATTCACATTTGGAGAACTTGGCATAGAGTTGATGCTCTCGTAGCTTTTCCGGCACAAGGCGAAGATGTTCACATGTTCCTCTTCATTCTTGGAAAGATCGGGATATCATCCGGATAAACCACGACGAACTTGTCGAGGTAATCCATGAATATATAGTTCATCGGTGAGAGAAGGTGGCTGGAGCATTCGTTAAGCGAAAGACATGGCGGTGTACTCGTATGAACCATAACGAGTCACAAATGCGGTCTTGGGGATATCCTCCTCGCGAACACGGATCTGGTGGTAACCCAACCTCAATTCGAGTTTGAGAACAGCGACGAACCAGCCAATTGATCATAAAGATCATTGATCCGAGGAAGAGGATACTTATTCGAATGGTAGCTTGATTTATAGGACGGTAGTCTTGGACCAATCGGTTTGTCCCATCCTTCTTCTTAACAAAGAGAAGGTGCTCCCCAAGGAGAGCAACTTGGGCGAATGAAACCGCTTTGAAGAGATTTGTCGATTTCCGCCTTTAGCTCAAGGAGTTCATCGGCGGCATCTTGTAGAATTAAACTTGGCTATAGGAGTGGTGCACTGGTTTCAAGTCGATGGCGAATTCGACAGCTCTAGCGAGGGAATCCTGGAAGTTCTTGAGAAAGAGCGTCTTGGAAGTCTCGAGCGACAGGAATGTTTTCAATACCCTCGAGGGTGCGGCGTTCAATGCATTCAATGCATAGAGCCTTGCCTCGGCATTTTGCACCGAGATGAGCTTGGTAAGTGACTATTTCATCGAAGGGTGTAGCAGATGGGCCGGTCTTTGTGGCGCAAAGGATTGGCGCCGTATGTGCTTTCAACCAATTCATTCCCGAATGAGGTCAATGCTACAAGACTTGACACGATGGGCGAGACAAGGAATTCCATTCCTTGATTTCAACAGGGGCGTCGTTGCAAATCATGGAAGTCCGACATTGGCCCGTGGGGTGTGTACTAATAGTGAAGCATTCATGTCTTCACTTTTAATGCCATGCATGAATGCAAAATCTTGAGACATGAATGAATCGATGCCTGTATCAAATAAGGCGCATCTTTGGTACTGAATTTACGAAAGTGTACCCATCACGATGGCAGAGTTGGTCTTGAGCCTCGTTCGAGATCAACGTGGTTGGCTGAGCTTGCCCATAAGACTTGCCGGTGTTGTTGCGGTTACAGGTGTTTCCACGGCCAGCTTTGGAAGGGCCACTGATTACGTTACGGTTGCATTCTCTATACGGTGCCACGGCTGTCCTTTGAAGCACAAGCCATTATTGGGAGTGGGAGCAGGGCTTGGGGTGGTGGAGCTGGAAGCTTGGCTGCTTAGTTGTAAGCGGGCGAGGTGTAGCATAGTTCTGCCTTGAAGCGGGAGCATTGGTGGTACATCTGTTGGGAATCCATATCTTGCGCTTACGTGAGGGCGGGCGAAAGATGAGCCCGTGTCACGGTTGCGCTGTTAGAACTCTGGTATTCCTGCAGACCAGTTTAGACATTGATAGCTTTGTTCACCAAGGTGGCGAAATCAGCAAAGTCGTGTACTAAAAGTGCGAGCTTGATGTCGACTTGAAGACCGTCACGGAACTTCTCTGTCTGCGTGCATCGGTTGCAATATCCTCCTCGACATAGCGAGACAAGTCCGAGAACTCTCGTGATAAGCTTCAACAGTCTTGTTGCCTTGGGTGAGGTTGCGAATTCACGCTTCTTCGGTCCATGACCCCTTGAGGATGAAGCGGGCACGGAAGGCAGCACTGGAAGTCGGCGGTGATGAGTGTTCCAACCGGCGAAATGCGCTGTGGCTGTCCCACCATTGAGCTGCGGGTCCCTTCGGGAAGAAGGAAGCAAAGGTGACATAGCTGGCGGGGCTACATCAGCAGACTCCATCTCATAGGTGATGTCACGGGCCGATCATCGACATCCGGTGGCTGGGTTGAGCTGCGGTACACGCTGGGGTTGAGCGTATGAAATCCTGCGAGTTGTTCCGTTTGGGTCTTTGGTTCATATTGGGCGAGAAACTGAGCCATCATGTTCTCCATGGTGGCGATTCATCTCGAGCTGTTGGACCATACCAGCCATGTACTCGGCGGTGGTGGGAAGTTGGCACCACGACCACGACCTGCTGGCCTAACCATCCTGCTATTATATAACGGGGTAGTTCAGCATTTGAGAAATTAAGCAAGAGCGAGAATCATTCATGATGAAACATGCATAATGAAAGCGACATGATGGGAACTACATAGTAGTTGGCATATCTTACAAAAGGAATCATGCATAGAGTTCGATACATAGAGTCCGATTACATAGACTACTACATCATGGGCGACACGAGCTCATGGCGAATACATCAAACACTAACAAGCAAGTCTACATCAGGTCCCAGCGATGCTGCGGAGGTAGCTGTATCTGAAAGCTGGTAGTGCGGCGGTGGATAGTCCTCCACGTCGGTGACACAGGGGCAGCGGATACTCGGTGCTGAATCCGGCGTCCGGTGGCGAGAAAAGGGCCAAGTGCGGAGAGTAGCCTCCCGTCGTCCGCCAACCGACACCACAGGGATCACGGTCTGGCTGGGTAGATCACGAGAGCGGCAGCTCTCCGGATCGGACAAAGGGTGCATCAGCGTCGAGCACGGTAGAGTCTTGACGGGTGATGTACAACTTCGTGGCGAAAAGCTCGGTTAGCTCGATCCAGCCCATCGGCATGCGAACAAAGTTACGATGGTGGAAAAGGCTCTCTGGTGGCGATGGTGTAGGCAGCGGTGTAGTAACCCTCCTCACCAACATCGGCCGCGATAGCAATGTGCACGAAGGGGAGGTGTCCAACTCTCGATACTCTGCGAAGGCGTGTCGAGCAGCATAAGCGACATCGTGGACTGCCATATCGATAGTCACTCCAACACCATGTGCGGTGTGCAGCACGATGAGTGGACTCATACTCCGAGTAGAGGTGGGCGATGGCGCGATCATCTGCTCCTGGTTATAGTCTGGTACTCCTCATAGGCGGTGTACTCGAGGTGCCAGCGATAACCGGATAGGTCATCATCTCGGCTAGCACCGCAGTGATCCCGAGCACCAATGGCCGTCGTGTGGCGCACGACCTGCCTCGTGGGTTCCATCTGAAAACAAAGGCGTTTCAAAGGAGTCAAATGGCGGTGTGGAAATTGCTCAAATACAATTCCAAAAACAACTAAGGCTATATCCAACTTTGGGGTGAATGCGATCACGGGATCCTAGTGATAGTTAGTAAAATCGTTTAACCCGAGTAGAAGAGAGTTCGAGTCGAGTAAAGGTCGAGGAGTAAAAGATCCTAGTACCACCCGATGGCGGCGTGGGCCCGTAAGGCACACAGCCAAGTTAGTAAAAGTTTTGCAATGTCTAGACTCGACTTGACCAAGGAGTGTGGAAGGGGATTCCTACGAGCGATCGGCTCGATACCAACTTGTGGCGCCCTCGATTCAATCGTACACTAATCATGCGCGCAAATGTCGATCAAGATCAAGGACTCACGGGAAGATATCACAACACAACTCTACAAATAAAATAAGTCATACAAGCATCATAATACAAGCCAGGGGCCTCGAGGGCTCGAATACAAGTGCTCGATCATAGACGAGTCAGCGGAAGCAACAATATCTGAGCACAGACATAAGTTAAACAAGTTGCCATAAGATGGCTAGCACAAACTGGGATACAGATCGAAAGAGGAGCAGGCCTCCTGCCTGGGTGTAACACCCCGGAAGTAACTTTCCATATTTGTAACTCCAACTCTTGCCATTTTCGGCATTGATATATGATATTCCCTCCGTGGTTGGGTTTTCTCCTTGTTTGCTTTTTGTCCATGTCATGCATTTTATATTATGTCATCATGTGCATCGCATTTGCATACGTGTTCGTCTCATGATTCCGAACATTTTTCCCGTTGTCCGTTTTGCAATCCGGCACTCCTATCTCCCCCCGGCGGTCCCTTTTACGCTTTTCCGTGTGCGGGTATTAAACCTTCTCGAAATGGACCGAGGTTTGTCTAGTGGCCTTGGTATAACACCCGGAGACCACCGGTCAAGTTTCGGGTCATTTGGAGCTCGTTTGGTACTCAGCAGTTAACCGCACCTTCATAAAGGCCTCTTCTAAGTTGCAGCCCAACACCCCTCAAAACAGCCCAATAACCCATCTAAGTCACCTCCATGCTCTCCGTCGTTCGATCACGATCGTGTGGTAAAACTACACCTCATTTGGACTCTCTAGCTCCTCTATGCCTATTTAAGCAAACCTCCCAAAATCGGATCATTCCACCCCTAACCCTAGCGTTTCGCCCCTCGCGCCGCCGGACACGTCCGGGCAGGCAGACGCGTCCGCCCGCCACCGCCGGGCCAATCGCCGACCGCCACGTGGCCGGGCGCCCCACATCGCCATGACCCGCCCGGCCCGCAGAACCCTCCCGGCCCGGCCGCCCGCCATGCGCCCGCCTCCCGCCGCCCGCGCCTCCCGAACCGCGCCGCCCGCGCCGCCGCCGCCCGCCGCCTCCGGCCTCCCGTGAGCCAGCTGCCGCCCGCCCTCCGTGGGCCATGGCCATGCCCTCTCCCCCCCCCCTTGCGCCCGGCCCGTCGCGCCCGGCTCGGCGCCCGACCGCCGCGCCGCCCCGCCGGCGAGCTTCCTCCTCCCCGCGCCGGCGAACCCCCGCGCCCGATCCGCCGTCGGTCGAGGCCCGATCCAACCTCGATCCGCGTGCAGCGTTGACCTCTCTCCCTCCCTCTTTTTCCACTAAGTCATTTGCATCATTGTAATTTCGTGCATTTTTCAACGTGCTATATCTTCGCATCCGTAGATCCATTTTTCGCGTATAATATGTCAAAATGTTCGTCTCGAAGAGTAGATCATTTCATTCCATTGCATCATTTTCATTTGAGCTCATCTTGATTCCCGAAATGCTGTTGGAAGAGTGCAATGTGCTGATAGTTTCTGATTTTTATCAGGAGTTGCACTTTTGTTATTTTTGCTATGATTAATATGTGCACCCTATGAATTAGAGTCCTACATGAGTTTTGTAAAATGCCATGTCATCTTTCCAGTGGTATATTCCATGTATTTTTGTGATCTATGTGGTGACTAGCACAAACATGCAAAGTAGGTGTCCTAATGTTGCTGATTTCAGCCCTGTTTTAGCTGATTTTGATGCCATGTTTACTTGATGATACCAAGAGATCTATGCATATTTTGAGATACTTCAGTAAGGGTGTTTTGTAAAGCATGACTTGCTCTATCCATCCATGCCTTTGTTTGCAATTATGGGATGCCATAGCTTGAGTCAATCGAGCTCTACTTTTGCTACCAAATGTTTCCTGGCAGATTGTATCGTGTTATTCAATTTTGCCTAGCTTGTTGTGGTTGATCCATATATGCTATGTTAGTGTTCTTGCCATGTATGTCTTCTATGTCAGGTCTTCTTGATGTATGTATGCTTAGTTTATCATTTGGGGCTCTGTGGTAGTGCATTGAGCTTGTTAACATGCCATCTCGTTATCAGTTTTGACATGTCATGTTGCTGAATCTGTTAACAAGACTTTCAATATTGACATGGGTGTTGCTATATTTTCTAGTCCTTTTTGGCTTATGGTCAGTAAGGGACTTTTGAAATATGCTTTGAGTAGATTCATGCCATGCCATGTTTTGCTATTTTAAGTTCCTGTAGCATGTAGTTTTGATGCTCTGAACATTGCAACCTGTTACTGTTTTGCCATGTCCAGCCTGTTACTTTGAGCATTTTGCCATGCTTGTTTGAACCTGTTATGATGTGAACTAGCCGTAGCTCAGTGCTCATCTTTTGTCGAGCATCATGTGTAGATCACTGCCATGTGCTTTCTTGTTACATTTGGGTGCAGTAGCTTAATTATTTGTTGCTTGCAAAGTGGCATCATGCTGTTAATGGCAGATTTGCGCCATTCTTGTTTTGCTTGCCATTTGCAAACCGTGCATCCGATTCCGGTGATCTTTATATCGATTTCAACGAAATCATCTCATCTTTCAGTGGCATGCTTGGTTTGTCAAGTTGATGCCTGGTTCATCATTACCTTCGGAGCGCGCATCGCATTGCATATCGCATCATGCATATCATGTCATGTTTTGCATCATGTTGGTTGTGCATTGCACCGTGATTTATTGTGGTTCCTTTGTTTGTGTTGTTGTTTTGGGTAGAGTCGGGAGGCGAGTGCGTGAGCGAGGAGCCTGTTGAGAGCGTTTTCGAGGATCAAGCTTTCGACAACTCGAGAACATTGCGAGCAAGATGACCATACCCTCGAAATCACTTCTATCTTTGCTTTGCTAGATGCTCGCTCTTTTGCTATGCCTATGCTACGATGCCTACCACTTGCTATATCATGCCTCCCATATTGCCATGTCAAACCTCTAACCATCCTTTCCTAGCAAACCGTTGATTGGCTATATTACCGCTTGCTCGGCCCTCTTATAGCGTTGTTAGTTGCGGTGAAGTTGAAATTTGTTCCTGTTGGAACATGGAGATGTTGTTCCTTGTTGGAACATGTTTACTTGTTGGGGATATCACAATATCTATCTGCTATAATTAATACATCTATATACTTGGTAAAGGGTGGAAGGCTCGGCCTTATGCAGTGTTTTGTTCCACTTTGCCACCCTAGTTTCCGTCATACCGGTGTTATGTTCCTTGATTTTGCGTTCCTTACGGTTGGGTGATTTATGGGACCCCTTGACAGTTCGCTTTGAATAAGACTTTTCCAGCAAGGCCCAACATTGGTTTTACCATTTGCCACCTAAGCCTTTTCCCTTGGGTTCTGCAGACTCAAGGGTCATCTTTATTTAACCCCGGGCGATGCTCCTTGAGTGTTGGTCCAAACTGTCGACCGCGGTGGCCACCAGGGGCAACTACGGGTTGGCCTACGGAAGCTTAGACGATCCGGTGTGCCACGAGACCGAGATATGTGCAGCTCCTATCGGGATTTGTCGGCACATCCGGGCGGTTTCTTTGGACTTGTTTTATTCTTTGTCGAGTTGTCTTGTAGTCCGGGATTCGAGATTGATCGGGCCTTCCGGTAGAAGGAATATCCTTCGTTGACCGTGAGAGCTTATAATGGGCTAAGTTGGGACACCCTGCGGGTTATATCTTTGGCCGTGCCCATGGGTTATGAGGCAGATGGGAATTTGTTAATGTCGGTTGTAGATAACCTAAAGTGGACCTCAATAAAATACACATCAATCGCGTGTGTAACCGTGATGGTCTCTTCTCGGTGGTCAGGGAAGTGAACACGATGTTGGAGTTATGTCGGCGTAAGTAGTCAGGATCACTTCTTGATCACTACTAGTTTCACGACCGCGCTTTGCTTCTCTTCTCGCTCTCTTTTGCGAAGTAGCCACCATACATGCTAGTCGCTTGCTGCAGCTCCACTTTACTACTCAGTCCTTCCTATAAGCTTAAATAGTCTTGATCTCGCGGGCGTGAGATTGCTGAGTCCCGTGACTCACGAGATACTTCAACAGATTGCGAGGTTCCGATGAGGCGGTGCAGGTGATTCCACCGAGCTCAAGTGGGAGTTCGACGAGGCAGCGTGTCGTTACTATGTGTCGTTTCGGATGATCGATAGTGGTGCCCAGTTGGGACGATTCGAGGATCTGTGTTAGCATTTGGGGTATCTTCTTTATTTTGGTTCCGTAGTCGGACCTTGAGTGTACTCTGAATGATGAATGTTTATTTATGTCTTGTGTGAAGTGGCATTGTAAGCCAACTATGTATCTTTCCTTAATTATTACATGGGTTGTGTGAAGATTACCTCACTTGCGACATTGCTTTCAATGCGGTTATGCCTCTAAGTCGTGCCTCGACATGTGGGAGATATAGCCGCATCGGGGGCGTTACAAGTTGGTATCAGAGCCTTCCCCGACTTAGGAGCCCCCTACTTGATCGTTTGCTGCCGTTGTTGAGTCTAGAATGGAAAATGTTTTGAGTCTTAGGATTATATATTTCGGAGAGTAGGATTCTTTTGCTTCCCAGTCCTTGACCTTACGGTGAGGTATCTGACGTAGAGTTTTGACTCTTCTCTTCTCAAATTTCACTAAAATTTTTTAGGATCACGTGGGTATCTTGGAATCGTTCGATGGTTTTGTGGCGAGAACATTGTTCTTGGTGCCTCGACATTTAGGGGTTGTGGCGGTGTCCGGGAGTTGAGCTCCGAGGTGTTGTCGTCACAATTTTATCGTTGCGATTCGGAATACGAGTTTTGCCGACATCGAAATCTCTTTTGTGCGATTGTTGGTGAGATAACCCTGATAGCCCGATCTTGTGGCGAGTCGGGAATATTGCCATGACTTGCATAACGGATGTTTTTGAAGGTCGAGGTACCACGATTTCGAGGATTTCTTGGTTATGTGTTGACGGATGGATCAATGGATCTAGGTATTGTTAGTTTGGGTGATATATTTTGTGTCCCTGTGTCCCCAACACCAGATTGCATAACCGAGAAAGTTTCGGGAGTTTATAGGGGGATTCTAGTAGCTTACGGGATATTCTTTCCGGCGGATGTATGATTTGAGATTGGGGTTCAACGTCTAGTGGTCCGCCCATTCACGGTCGATTCTGATGGTCGCGAGGCGTCTTAAAGAATCCTTGGCTATGCTGATTCGGGGACGTCTTGTTAGTCATTCGTGACGTCCGCTATACGTCGTGTCCGTGTGGGCCCCACCACGAACACTTTGGGCGAAATCTCTATCATGTGTTTGTTCCGGCTCATTCTAGTAGCAAACCTTTTGTTTTCAGTTATGATATTCGATTTGTTTCTAAGACAGATGTTGTTTCCATATCTTTAACTAAGTGGCTTCTCACTTTATTGGACGTGTGATGATTAACTTTGGAATTCATTCGTTCATTCTTGTTCGAATGTTTATTGTGAAGACTATATGTTGCAATTTCTATCCGTTGATTCTACTTATCATTTGTCTATCAAAGGACTAACGGATGTCACCCTCTCCAGGATGGCTCCGCCAACGCGTCGAATCCGGATCGCAATGATGGGGATCGGTCAATCCTCCACCTCCACCTCCACCTCCGCCTCCGGAGGCACGGCAAGCTATCATGGCAGCCACCAATGCCAATGCTCGAGATGATTTTGCAGCTCTTGCAAGAAGCGTACTCGAGGGCAAGGCAATCAAGGCAATCAAGGTCAAGACAACCATCAGCCACACTTTGCTACTCTCGATCGGTTCCTCGCTAATCAGCGAAGTCTTTCGGTTTACGTGTTGAGGCAACAGACGCCGATGATTGGTTAGTGGATATCTGCAAGCACTTTGGTGTAGCAATGTCGGACACGAGGACTTTGTCAAGTTTGCATCGTTTCAACTCAAGGATCAAGCTCTTTGAGTGGTTCCACAATACAAAGATTCGAGAGGAGGTCGTGTCATTACAGGATGAGTTCCGCCGTGATTTCGAGCTCATCACATTCGAAAAGTGTTGTGGAGAGCAAGCGTGAGGAGTTCCGCAATCTTAAGCAGGGCACCTTGTCATCTATCAATACAATATCCAGTTCGAGCTTCGCTCGTTTTGCTAAGCAAGATGTACTGATGAAAGGAGTATGATCTATCGGTTCAGAGGATGCGAGAGAGGATCTGCAATTACCTCTTGTCTGTTTGAGCGATAAGTATGATGATTTCTACAACATGGCTCTCAAGCAAGAAGCGGCACAGCTCAAATGCGAGGCTTCTAAGAAGAGAATCGGGGCCAGATTCAGTCCTCCTCGTCCTCTCAAGTGGCAGCCAAGCGGCGAAGTTTTACCTGCCCCTCCTCCGTTCCGTCGGCCTTACCAGCGAGAAGAACTCAGGTGGCCGTGGATCTTCCACCCACCCAACCCAAGCTATCGAACAAGTCTAATTCTCAAGCTCCAAGGTCAAGTGCTCCTTACCACCGTCCGCTCTCTCGAGGTCACTTGCAACAAGTGTCGTGAGAAGGGTCACTATCTGAACAAGTGCTTCAACGGGCGCCTTCGCCTCCTCCTCCTGTGAAATCTTCCAGCAATGCGGTGGTCAAGCATAATCCAAAGTATGCCAAGGTCAATATGATGAATGCAGCTCAGCGGAGGATTCTTGGATGTGCTCTTGGGTAATCTTCGATTAATGATATTCTGCAAAAGTCTTATTTGATCTTTGGTGCATCGCATTCTTTCATTTCTAGACCTTTTGCATCTAAGCATGAGTTGGTTTTTCAAGAATTGCCTAAACCATTATCGGTTGTCTCTCCGGGTAAATTCATGCATGCAAGCTACATGGTTCCGGATGTCTCTATCAAGATGGGCGATTATAGATTTCTGTCTAAACCAGTTGTCCTTGGTGACTCGGATATTGATCTTATTCTCGGAATGGACTGGCTTTATCAACACAAAGCTCAAATTGATTGTGCTGCCAGGGAAATTCAATTGACTCACTCTTCTAATGATGTGATCATTTATGCCTCTCGTGATGAAACCATTCGGTTGTTTTCTCTCAATGAGAAGGGCGAATTGAATGCCATCTCTCAGATTCCAGTCGTTTGTGAGTACCAAGATGTCTTTCCAGAAGAGCTTCCGGGTATGCCTCCTCATCGGCCAGTTGAGTTCGTTATCGATCTTGAGCACAACCTTTGAACCCGTTGCAAGCGTCCATACAAGCTTGGACCTGATGAGCTGAAGGAATTGAAGAAGCAGCTCGATGAACAAGAGCGTCTGGGTTTGATCGGACCGAGTTCATCTCCTTGGGGTTGTGGTGTTCTTTTGTCCGGAAGAAGGATGGCGCGGACCGACTTTGCGTCGATTACCGTCCATTGAATAAGAAGATAATCAAGAACAAGTATCCACTTCCCAACATCAATGAGCTTTTCGAGCAACTCAAAGGTGCTCTGGTGTTCTCTAAGCTTGACCTTCGTATGGGGTATCATCAGTTCGCATTCGTGAACAAGATATTCCCAAGACAGCATTCGAACAAGCTTTGGTTCTTATGAATATCTTGTCATGTCTTTCGGCCTCGTCAATGCTCCTCCAACTTTCTCGGATGATGAACTTCATATTCAATCCCTACACCAATGAGTTCGTCTTGGTCTATCTTGATGATATTTTGGTCTTCTCCAAGAATAAGAAGGATCATGCCAAACATTTGCGATTGGTGCTAGACAAGCTCGAGAGTACCAATTCTATGCTAAGTTCTCCAAATGTGAATTCTGGCTTGATGAAGTGCTTTATCTTGGTCATATCATCTCTGCCAAGGGCATCGCTGTTGATCCAGAGAAGGTGTCCGCAATTGTGAATTGGGAACCTCCTCGGAATGTCAAGCAGCTCCAGACTTTCTTGGTCTTGCAAGCTATTGCGAAGATTCGTTGAGAACTTCTCCAAGATTGCAAAGCCTCTTTCCAACCTTCTCGAAAAGCAGGTGAAGTATATACGGTCTCCCGAGTGTGGCGTTGCTTTCAATACCCTCAAAGAGAAACTCGTCACAGCTCTGTTCGACTCCTCTGATGAATCCAAGCCATATGAAGTTTTCTGTGATGCTTCTCTTCAAGGTCTCGGTGCTGTGTTAATGCAAGAGAAGAGAGTTGTGGCTTATACCTCTCGCCAGATTGAAGCCCAGCGAGAAGAACTACCCCACTCACGATCTCGAGTTGGCGGCGTTGTTCATGCATTGATTACATGGAGACATCTCTTGTTGGGAAGGAAAGTGGACATTTTCACGATCACAAGAGTCTCAAGTACATCTTCACTCAGCCTAACCTCAACCTCGAGGCGGACTCGATGGGTGAAATGATTCAAGAGTACAACCCAAGTATTGAGTATACTCGAGCAAAGCCAATGTCATTGCAGATGCTTTGAGCAGGAAAGCTTCTCGCAGCAGTCTAATCCTCAAGCCCTTTCAGGCGGATCTCTGAATCTTTCCATAAGCTGAATCTTCAAGTTGTTCCTCAAGGCTTTCTTGCCAACCTCATAGTATCTCCTACTTTGGAAGATCAGATTCGTGAGGCTCAACTTGGATACCATGGTGAAGAAAGTGAAGCGTGGTATCGACAAGGGCATTTCAAGTACAAGTGCTTCGCGTTGATGACAAAGACACTCTGTTCTTTGAGGACGGATTATGGTTCCTAAGGGTGATCTGAGAAAAGTCATTATGAGCGAGGCTCACAATTCGCTTCTATCCATTCATCCCGGAAATGCGAAGATGTACCATGACCTCAAGCGGTCATATTGGTGGACTCGAATGAAGCGAGAAATTGCTCAATTCGTGAATGAGTGTGATGTCTGCGAGAAGAGTGAAAGCAGAACACCAAAGACCAGCTGGTCTCCTTCAACCTCTTGCTATTCCTGAATGGAAGTTTGATCATATTGAAATGGACTTCGTGGTGGCTTTCCAAAGTCCAAGCGTGGAAATGATGCTATCTTCGTTGTCATTGACAAGCTTACTAAAGTGGCTCATTTTCTTCCTATCAAAGAATCCATCACTGCAGCTAGCAGTTGGCGAGCTATACACCTCGAGGATTGTCTCCTTGCACGGCATTCCACAAGTGATCTCTTCAGACCGTGGCAGCATCTTTACCTCCAAGTTTTGGGATTCTTTTCAGAAGGCCATGGGCACCAACATTCGTTTCAGCACAGCTTTCCATCCTCAAACAAGTGGCCAAGTTGAGCGAGTTAACCAAATCCTTGAAGATATGCTCAGGGCTTGTGTCATTTCCTTCGGTATGAAGTGGGAAGATTGTCTTCCATATGCGAGTTCTCTTACAACAACAGCTTCCAGCGAGTTGAGGCAAGGCCCCATTCGAAATTCTCTATGGCGAGAAAGTGCCGTACTCCTCTCAATTGGTGCGAGGGCAGGTGAGCGCCAACTTCTTGGCAATGACTTGATCACGAAGCGGAAGAAATGTGCCAAGTCATTCGTGAGAATCTCAAAGCCGCGCAATCGCGCGCGGAAAACTATTATGATGATAAGCACCGTGATGTGACTTTTGAAATCGGAGACCATGTCTACCTCGCGTCTCTCAATGAAAGGTACTCGTCGCCCCGGTATCAAAGGAAGCTTGCCCCTAGATCGTGGGTCCTTTCAAGATCATTGGGAAAAGAGGCGATCTAGCCTATCAACGAGCTTCCATCCAACTTTGCAAGCGTGCACGATGTGTTTCACGTGTCACAACCGCAAGTGCTTCAAGACTCTGAGCGCACTATCAACTTCAAGAGATTGACCTTCAAGAAGATCTCTCTTATCATGAGCACCCGTTGCTATTCTTGAAGAAACCGGCGCAAGACTACGCAACAAGTCAATCAAATTCCTGAAAGTGAAGTGGTCACACCATTCCGACCGAGAAGCTACACGGGGCGCGAGGATCACCTCCGTTCTGAGTATCCGGAGTTCTTTCGGTCCTAGATCTCGGGCGAGATCCTCTTGTAGTGGTGGAGTGTTGTAACACCCGGAGTAACTTTCCATATTTGTAACTCCAACTCTTGCCATTTTCGCATTGATATATGATATTCCCTCCGTGGTTGGGTTTTCTCCTTGTTTGCTTTTTGTCCATGTCATGCATTTTATATTATGTCATCATGTGCATCGCATTTGCATACGTGTTAGTCTCATGATTCGAACATTTTTCCGTTGTCCGTTTTGCAATCCGGCACTCCTATCTCCCCGGCGGTCCTTTTACGCTTTTCCGTATGCGGGTATTAAACCTTCTCGAAATGGACCGAGGTTTGTCTAGTGGCCTTGGTATAACACCGGAGACCACGGTCAAGTTTGGTCATTTGGAGCTCGTTTGGTACTCCAGCGGTTAACCGCACCTTCGCAAAGGCCTCTTTTAAGCTGCAGCCCAACACCCCTCCAAAACAGCCCAATAACCCATCTAAGTCACCTCCATGCTCTCCGTCGTTCGATCACGATCGTGTGGTAGAAAACTACACCTCATTTGGACTCTCCTAGCTCCTCTATGCCTATTTAAGCAAACCTCCCAAAATCCGGATCATTCCACCCTAACCCTAGCAGTTTAGCCCTCCGCGCCGGACACGTCCGGCGAGCAGACGCGTCCGCCCGCCACCGCCCGCCAATCGCCCGACCGCCACGTGGCCCCGGGCGCCCCACGCCATCGCCAGCCCCCGGCTGCGCGAACCCTCCGGCCAGGCCGCGCCCGCGCTCGCCCGCCTCCCGCCCGCCGCCGCCTCCCGGGCCGCCCGCCGCCATGGCGCCGCCGCCCGCCGCCTCCGGCCTCCCGGCGAGCTTCGCCCGCCCGCCCCTCCGGCCGTGCCGCCGCCCTCCTCCCCCCCATGCGCGCCCGGCCCGTCGCGCCCGGCTCGGCGCCGACCGCGCGCCGCCCGCCCGCCCGAGCTTCCTCCTCCAGCGCCAGCGAACCCCAGCGCCCGATCCGCCGTCGGTCGAGGCCCGATCAACCTCGATCCGCGTGCAGCGTTGACCTCTCTCCTCCTCTTTTTCCACTAAGTCATTTGCATCATTGTAATTTCGTGCATTTTTCAACGTGCTATATCTTCGCATCCATAGATCCATTTTTCGCGTATAATATGTCAAAATGTTCGTCTCGAAGAGTAGATCATTTCATTCCATTGCATCATTTTCATTTGAGCTCATCTTGGTGCCCGAAATGCTGTTGGAAGAGTGCAATGTGCTGATAGTTTCTGATTTTTATCAGGAGTTGCACTTTTGTTATTTTTGCTATGATTAATATGTGCACCCTATGAATTAGAGTCCTACATGAGTTTTGTAAAATGCCATGTCATCTTTCCAGTGGTATATGTCATGTATTTTTGTGATCTATGTGGTGACTAGCACAAGCATGCAAAGTAGGTGTCCTAATGTTGCTGATTTTAGCCCTGTTTTAGCTGATTTTGATGCCATGTTTACTTGATGATACCAAGAGATCTATGCATATTTTGAGATACTTCAGTAAGGGTGTTTTGTAAAGCATGACTTGCTCTATCCATCCATGCCTTTGTTTGCAATTATGGGATGCCATAGCTTGAGTCAATCGAGCTCTACTTTTGCTACCAAATGTTTCCTGGCAGATTGTATACGTGTTATTCAATTTTGCCTAGCTTGTTGTGGTTGATCCATATATGCTATGTTAGTGTTCTTGCCATGTATGTCTTCTATGTCAGGTCTTCTTGATGTATGTATGCTTAGTTTATCATTTGGGGCTCTGTAGTGAGTGCATTGAGCTTGTTAACATGCCATCTCGTTATCAGTTTTTGACATGTCATGTTGCTGAATCTGTTAACAAGACTTTCAATATTGACATGGGTGTTGCTATATTTTCTAGTCCTTTTTGGCTTATGGTCAGTAAGGGACTTTTGAAATATGCTTTGAGTAGATTCATGCCATGCCATGTTTTGCTATTTTAAGTTCCTGTAGCATGTAGTTTTGATGCTCTGAACATTGCAACCTGTTACTGTTTTTGCCATGTCCAGCCTGTTACTTTGAGCATTTTTGCCATGCTTGTTTGAACCTGTTATGATGTGAACTAGCCGTAGCTCAGTGCTCATCTTTTGTCGAGCATCATGTGTAGATCACTGCCATGTGCTTTCTTGTTACATTTGGGTGCAGTAGCTTAATTATTTGTTGCTTGCAAAGTGGCATCATGCTGTTAATGGCAGATTTGCGCCATTCTTGTTTTGCTTGCCATTTGCAAACCGTGCATCCGATTCGGTGATCTTTATATCGATTTCAACGAAATCATCTCATCTTTCAGTGGCATGCTTGGTTTGTCAAGTTGATGCCTGGTTCATCATTACCTTCCGGCGCGCATATCGCATTGCATATCGCATCATGCATATCATGTCATGTTTTGCATCATGTTGGTTGTGCATTGCACCGTGATTTATTGTGGTTCCTTTGTTTGTGTTGTTGTTTTGGGTAGAGTCGGGAGGCGAGTACGTGAGCGAGGAGCCTGTTGAGAACGTTTTCGAGGATCAAGCTTTCGACAACTCGAGAACATTGCGAGCAAGATGACCATACCCTCGAAATCACTTCTATCTTTGCTTTGCTAGATGCTCGCTCTTTTGCTATGCCTATGCTCGATGCCTACCACTTGCTATATCATGCCTCCCATATTGCCATGTCAAACCTCTAACCATCCTTTCCTAGCAAACCGTTGATTGGCTATGTTACCGCTTGCTCAGCCCCTCTTATAGCGTTGTTAGTTGCAGGTGAAGTTGAAATTTGTTCCCTGTTGGAACATGGAGATGTTGTTCCTTGTTGGAACATGTTTACTTGTTGGGGATATCACAATATCTATCTGCTATAATTAATACATCTATATACTTGGTAAAGGGTGGAAGGCTCGGCCTTATGCCTGGTGTTTTGTTCCACTCTTGCCACCCTAGTTTCCGTCATACCGGTGTTATGTTCCTTGATTTTGCGTTCCTTACACGGTTGGGTGATTTATGGGACCCCCTTGACAGTTCGCTTTGAATAAGACTTTTCCAGCAAGGCCCAACATTGGTTTTACCATTTGCCACCTAAGCCTTTTTCCCTTGGGTTCTGCAGACTCAAGGGTCATCTTTATTTTAACCCGGGCGGTGCTCCTTGAGTGTTGGTCCAAACTGTCGACCGCCGTGTGTACCAGGGCAACTCGGGTTGGCCTCTACCGAAGCTTGACGATCCGGTGTGCCACGAGACGAGATATGTGCAGCTCCTATCGGGATTTGTCGGCACATCCGGGCGGTTTTGCTGGACTTGTTTTATTGCTGTCGAGTTGTCTTGTAGTCCGGGATTCCGAGATTGATCGGGCCTTCCCGGTAGAAGGAATATCCTTCGTTGACCGTGAGAGCTTATAATGGGCTAAGTTGGGACACCCCTGCAGGGTTATATCTTTCGAAAGCCGTGCCCGCAGTTATGAGGCAGATGGGAATTTGTTAATGTCCGGTTGTAGATAACCTAAAGTGGACCTCAATAAAATACACATCAATCGCGTGTGTAACCGTGATGGTCTCTTCTCGGAGTCCGGAAGTGAACACGATGTTGGAGTTATGTCGGCGTAAGTAGTCGGGATCACTTCTTGATCACTACTAGTTTCACGACCGCGCTTTGCTTCTCTTCTCGCTCTCTTTTGCGAAGTAGCCACCATACATGCTAGTCGCTTGCTGCAGCTCCACTTTACTACTCAGTCCTTCCTATAAGCTTAAATAGTCTTGATCTCGCGGGTGTGAGATTGCTGAGTCCCGTGACTCACGAGATACTTCAAAACAGTTGCGAGGTTCCGATGAGGCGGTGCAGGTGATTCCACCGAGCTCAAGTGGGAGTTCGACGAGGAACGCGGTCGTTACTATGTGTCGTTTCGGATGATCGATAGTGGTGCCCGAGTTGGGGCGATTCGGGATCTGTGTTAGCATTTGGGGTATCTTCTTTATTTTGGTTCCGTAGTCGGACCTTGAGTGTACTCTGAATGATGAATGTTTATTTATGTCTTTGTGTGAAGTGGCGATGTAAGCCAACTATGTATCTTTCCCTTAATTATTACATGGGTTGTGTGAAGATTACCTCACTTGCGACATTGCTTTCAATGCGGTTATGCCTCTAAGTCGTGCCTCGACATGTGGGAGATATAGCCGCATCGGGGGCGTTACACTGGGATCCTCCTAGGTCACTCCTGGTCGTCGTCGGTGAGCTGCACGTAGTAGTAGGCACCTCAGGAGTAGTAGTCGTCATAGGCGGTGGCGTCGGCTCCCAGGCTCCATCGTCTGCAGTTGCAGCAATCGAGTAGAGGTAGGGGAAAAGGGGGGAACAAGGCAACCGTGAGTACTCATCCAAAGTACTACATAAGCAAGAGCTACACTACATATGCATGGATATATGTGTAAAGGCCATATCGGTGGACTGAACTGAGAATGCCGAATAAGAGGGGATAGCTAGTCTTAACGAAGACTAAACTTCGGACACTGTCTTGCAACAGGTAGGAGGGACAACCTGAAGTCCTCAAGTAACATCACATAGCAATAATCCTACCCGCGATCCCTGCTCATATCCACCGGCGAGAGCGACCACCGGTTATATCGGCACTTGGAAGGTGTGTTTTATCAAGTATCCGGTTCTAGTTGTCATAAGCTCAAGGTACAACTCCAAGTCGTCCTGTTACCGAAGATCACGGCTATCCGAATAGATTAACTTCCCTGCAGGGGTGCACCATCTTACCCAGCACGCTTGATCCCATTTGGCCGGACACACTTTCCTGGGTCATGCCCGGCCGCGGAAGATCAACACGTCGCAGCCCCACCTAGGCACAATAGAGAGGCCAACGCGCGGTCTAAACCTAAGCGCCGCAGGGTCAGGGCCATCGCCTACGAAAGCACACCTGCGTTGCGGGCGGCCGGAAGCAGACCTAGCCTAACAGCGTTCCAGTCCAATCCGGCGCGCGCCCGCTCCGTCATTGACGTCTGAAGTGCTTGGTGATACCACGGCGCGGGATACCCATAACTACTCCGCGTAGATGGTTAGTGCGTATAAGCTCGTAGCCAACTCAGATTAAATACCAAGACCTCGTTAAGCGTGTTAAGTAACATGAGCGCCGAACAGGCCAGGCCCACCTCTCTCCTAAGGCGGTCTCAACCTGCCTGTCGCTCCGCCTCAAGGATCCACTCATGGTGCTCCATCGGCCGACCCGACTTTAGTCTCCATATGTATCATGTATAAGTATATAGTATATACCGTGATCAACTCCCGAGTGATCACGGCCCGATAATATAGCACGGCGACGCGGGCGAGAATGTAGGGCCACGGATGAAAGTACTAGCATCCTATACTAAGCATATAGGATTGCGGTAAGGTAACAACGAAGTTACAAGGACAAAGCTATGCAGCGATATAGGAGTAACTTAAAACAAGAACATGCTATGCTACTCTATTGCAAGCGGTGTAGATAAGAGTAAGCGATATCGATGATCAAGGGGGGCTTGCTGGTTGCTCCGGCAAGAGAGAGGGTCGTCAACACCGTAGTCGAACCGGCCAAATTGCAGCGTCGGTCTCGTAGTCTACGGAGAGAAGAGGGGAAGAAACAATGAATACAAAGTAAACAGATGCATATCGATGCATGACATGCCAAGCGATGCTAGGCGTGCCCTAACGTGGTATGAGGGGTACTTGGTTAGGGGGAAAACATCCGGAAGTTTTCCGGTTCGAGACGTCTGTCGAACAGATGAACCGGAGAGGAAAGTTTGCGAGTTCGATAGGTTAGGGTGTGTGGTCGATTTAGCGGATTGCGTGTTCGGATTCGTCTCGTCGTTACGAGCAACTTTCATGTTGAAAATATTTTAATCGGATTACGGTTAAAAGATATGATTTTAAAAGATTTTATTAATTTCGGAATTTTAATTAATTATTTAATTAATCTAGAAAATGCATTTATGATATCGGCATGATGTCATCTTGACATCGGCGATCAGCGAGGTTGGTGAGTCAACCTGACAATGTGGGTCCCATGTCATTCACTAATATCTAATTAACCTAATCGAGTTAATTAACATTAGTTAATTAGGTTAATTAGTGATTAGGGTTAATTAATCAGAATTAATTAGATTAATTAATTACTTAACTAATTAATTAATTAATTAATTAAATCAGAGTTAATTAAGTTAATTAATTAATTAATTTTATTATTAACTATTTATTTTATATATAGATTTCCTTTTAGTTTCTTTTCTTCCCTTTTTTTGAAGCGTTCTGGGGCGGGGCCCCACATGTCATTGGCCCTAAGGCCATAGCGGTTGCGGGTCTTGCGGCTGCCCCGGTGCGGTTGGGAGCTCGCCCGTGCGAGGGCACGGGGCAGCAAGGCGCAACCTGACGGGCAGGCAGGCAGCCTGCCACCCGGCAGCGCATGCCCAGGCGGCGGGTGCGTGCCTGGCCACGCCTTGATCTTGGCCAGCCAGATCGGGGCGGCGCCACGGGGGCGCGGCCACCCTTCTGCGGCGGTCGGGCCGAGCCCATGAGGGGAGAAGAGGCGGAGGAAAGCGGTGACCGTGGGCGTGAGCATCGGCGGCGTCGCCGGGGAGGGGGGAACACGGGAGGTCCGTGGGGGGGAAGCGCGTCGTCGGGAAGGAGAGAAGGCCAGCGTCGGCGAGTCGCCCTTCAGCGAGAAAGGAGAGGAATGGGGGTCGGGCGTGGCCTCGGACGGCCGGGCAGCGAGGGGCTCCGGCGACAGCCTGTTCGGGAGGAGGAACCACGGGGGGGGAGGAGGCGAGCACAGGGGTGCGCTGGGTCTAGGGAAGCGGCGCGTGGAGGTCGACAGTGACCGGCGAGGAGGCGGCGGGAGAGCGTCTTGGCGTCGGGAGGCAGGGTGGATCCATGTGGCGCCAGCAGGCGAGGAGGAGGAGGAGGGACCCAGGCGGTGGAGAGGAGGAGGAGGGGTTCAGGCGGCGGTGGGGCGGCGGGGGCCGCCCGGCGGGTGGGCGCGGGGGTCTCGCCCGATCTGGATCAGGCGAGGCGAGGAGGGGATCGGGGTGGGGCGCGGGGGGGAGGGGGGGCGGCTAGGGTTCGGCCGGGGAGGTGGGGTTAAGTGGCGGGCTGTTGGGCGGCCAGAGGGGAATGGGCGGGCGAGGGCCAGGTGGGGAGGGGGCTGGCTGGGCCAGGGGGTTTCCTCCCTCTCTTTTTTGTCTTTCTTTTCTTTTATTATTTTTCTTTTTTTTTGCTTTCTGTTTTTAGCTTATTTAAAATGCCAAAACATTTTACATAATTTTGTGCACCCCACCATAATTAGGTTTGCTATTTTAGACAACCCCCGAACATTTTTAGTTTTTGTTTTGAAACTTTTTATCTTTGCTTTTGTTTTGATTTTGTTTTAGAACGGGTTCGAATCAAAGAGAGGTTTGGCACAGTAACCGGGGTGATTACTGTTCCTTAATCATCCGGGTGTTACATAGTGATGGACATGTTTATGCCAAATTTGTTGGTTCTCCTTATGAGTACATTGAATGGTCTATTTGGGTTCTAAGACCCTTGTTACTAACATCAAAGGACCCATTACAAAATGGGTACCTAAAACCAAGCATTGATCTCTTGTAGGGGTTTGCTTCCGGTGGAGGATCATGGTTGCTTGATAGTGGAGCCACAAATCATATGACTGGGAGCAAGGACTTGGTGGTGGATGTGCACAAGATCTCATCTATGCCCACCAATGTCGAGTGGGGTGATGCCTCATCTTCTAAGGTATTGAGACTCGGCAAGGTTGTCATTTCTCATGATCTTACGATCGAGACGGTCATGCTTGTTGATTCCCTTGCATACAATTTACTTTTCGTTCGCCAACTTGCACTCATGGGCTTTGCCACTTTATTTGATGTTGATACCGTGGCCCCCTTGTGGAGCAAGACTCTTAAAGTAGCCTTTGTTGGGCATGTCGAGAACGGTCTCTATGTGATTAACTTTTCGGAGCGACCCACTAAGACCGCGACATGCCTAATGGCTAAAGTTGACGTGGGATGGCTTTGGCATCGCCGTTTAGCCCATGTCAATATGAGATCTTTGCAAAGTTTTCTCAAGGGGGACTATGTCCGTCGACTAACAAATGTTAGTGTTGCTAAAGATCGTGCTTACAGTGCTTGTATCGAAGGAAAGCTACATGAAAAGGCTCACCCTCCCACGACTATCATTTAGTCGAAGAGGCCTTAGGATCTCCTTCACTTGGATCTCTTTGGGCCTCCGTCCTTTGATAGTCTTGGGGGTAGAAAGTATTGCTTGGCGATTGTGGATGATTATTCAAGATACACTTGGGTATAATTCTTCAAGAGGAAGAGCGAGACCCAACAAACCGTCTTTGACTTTGCAAATGAAGCCCATCGTCAACACAATGCAAAGATCTTGACAATAAGAAGTGACAAAGGAACCGAGTTCAAGAACTACACCTTGGATGAGTTTCTTAGTGACGAGGGGATCAAGCATCAATATTCCGCACCATACACCCCTCAACAAAATGGTGTAGCGGAGAGGAAGAACCGGACATTGATGTATGCGGCAAGGACCATGATGGCGGAGTTCAAGCCTCCTTACAACTTTTGGGACGAAGCCATCAACACCACTTTTCATGCATCCAATCGGCTCTACCTCCGCAAGGGCTTGAACAAGACTCCATATGAGATTCTCACCGGTAACAAGCCCAACCTCAAGTGCTTCCGGGTGTTTGGGTGTAAGTGTTTCATTCTCAAGAAAGGTGTCCGTTTGTCTAAATTTGAGGCTAGAGCTCAAGAGGGCATATTTGTTGGTTATGCTACAAACTATCATGCTTACCATGTCCTCAATAAGTCCACAGGACTTATTGAGGAGACATGTAACGTGGAGTTTGATGAAAATAACGGCTCCCAAGTGGAGCAAAGTGGTACTTGTGATGTAGGTGATGAAATTCCTCCTCAAGCCATAAGAAGAATGGGTGTTGGCTTTATCCTACCCGTTGAGGAACCCCTTGTGGCCGAAGGAGAAGGACAATGTTCCACTCAAGTGGAACCATCACCAACTCAAGACCCACATGCTTCCGAAGAACAAAGTGAAGGCCCTCAACCAAATGAACAAGATCAAGGGCAAGATCAACCTCAAGATGGTGGTGAATCACCAAGTGATGCCCAAGATCAAGTTTTCTCCTCCGAGCTAGTTCAAGATCAAGAACAAGCTCAAGACGACACTCAAGATGATCAAGTTTCCGCTCCTCAACTCACTCCTGAGGAGGAATTGGAGCGTCGTGCCGCTAAGATTGCATCCAAGCTATCCACCAAAGATCATGTCATGACCAATGTGCTTGGAAGCTTAAGAAAGGGGGTAAGCACTCATAGAAAATTAGCAAACTGTTGTGAACATCACACGCTTGTCTCTTGTGTTGAACTCCAAAAGGTCTATGAGGCGCTCGAGGATCCGGATTAGCTTAATGCCATGCATGAAGAACTAAACAACTTCGAGCACAACAAGGTGTGGAGATTGGTGCCAAGGCCAACGGGGAACCATAATGTCATTGGAACCAAATGGATATTCAAGAACAAGCAAGATGCTCATGGAATTATCATTTGCAACAAGGCTCATTTGGTAGCACAAGGCTACTCCCAAGTCGAGGGTACCGACTACGGTCAAACCTTTGCTCCCGTTGCTCACCTTGAATCCTTTCGTTTGTTGATTGCTTATGCCTCTCATCATAACTTTAAGTTGTAACAAATGGATGTGAAGAGTGCTTTTCTTAATGGTCCTATTAATGTGTTGGTGTACGTCAAGCAACCCCCGGGGTTCGAGGATCCCTATTTTCCCGATCATGTGTACCAACTCGATAAGGCACTCTATGGCCTTAAGCAAGCCCCATGTGCGTGGTATGACCACCTTACCGAGTTGTTGCAAGATCGTGGTTTTGAAATTGAAAAAATCCACCCACTCTTTTTGCTAAGAAGGTCAAAGGGGAGTTGTTTGTGTGCCAACTATATGTTGATGATATTATTTTTGGTTCCCCTAACAAAGCTTTCAATGAGGAATTTGCCACACTCATGACCTCCTAGTTCAAGATGTCCATGATGGGAGAGTTGAAGTTCTTCCTCGATTTCGTAGTCAAGCAATGAAGAGAAGGAACCTTCATCAGCCAAGCCAAACACACTCAAGACATGCTCAAGAGGTTCAAGCTCAGTGATGTCAAGCCGGCTTCCACTCCAATGCCCGTCAAATGCCAACTTGACATAGATCCCAATGGTAAAGCGGTGGATCAAAAGGTATATCGCTCCATGTCAAAAGGTATATCGCTCCATGATTGGCTCCTTGCTTTACCTTTGTGCATCTAAACCGGATATCATGTTGACTGTGGGAATTTGTGCACGGTTTCAAGCCGCACCTAAGGAAAGCCACTTTGTGGCGGTCAAGCGAATCTTTCGATATTAGGCTCATACCCCAAACTTTGGCTTATGGTAACTGAGGGAGTCCCGGATTAGGGGGTGTTTGGATAGCCGAACTATCACCGTTGGCCGGACTCCTGGACTATGAAGATACATGATTGAATACTTCGTCCCGTGTTCGGATGGGACTTTCCTTGGCGTGGAAGGCAAGCTTGGCGATATGGATATGTAGATCTCCTACCATTGTAACTGACTCTGTGTAACCCTAACCTATCCGGTGTCTATATAAACTGGAGGGTTTTAGTCCCAATCATACCATAGGCTAGCTTCTAGGGTTTAGCCTCCTTGATCTCGTGGTAGATCTACTCTTGTACTACCCATATCATCAATATTAATCAAGCAGGAGTAGGGTATTACCTCCATCGAGAGGCCCGAACCTGGTAAAACATCGTGTCCCTTGTCTCCTGTTACCATCCGCCTAGGCGCACAGTTCGGGACCCCTACCGAGATCCGCGGTTTTGACACCGACATTGGTGCTGTCATTGAGAGTTCCTCTGTGCCGTCGCCGTCGGGAAGGATGCCTCATCCCGGCTTTAAAGACGATACTATCGCCAAAGGAGCCTTGGCCATCGGTCGACTCTTGGCTAGGTGGTTTTCTTATGACCGCCAGTTCGGCCATCATACCGGCGATGACTTCTCGAGTCATTGAAACCAATCTTCACGTTAATTCGGAACTTGCCGAATAGTTAGATCTGATCGAGCTCTCCTTCGTAAATGAGCTCTTGGATCGCATCGCCGCATACAGGAGTCGCCACAGACTACGACCGGATCGGGCCTAAAACCGATCTGAGAGAGATCAACTCTCCCCAGGCTACCCATCATGTTGCTGTGACAGAGGAGCAATGCGGCGATTCTTCTTCTATCTTAAGGACTAGCTACGTCCGGATTCCCGATCCCTCCATGCCGGATTCCCGCAGAGGGACGAATATCGATCAAGCCCTGAACTTAAAGTTAGGCGGCGGGTTGGATTCATTGCATAGTACTCAAAAATCCAAACTTTCGAGTTCGGAAACTTCTCGGCCCCTGAGTCCTAAATTGGACGGGGTTCCGGATCTAGTTCCACCCGCCCACCCAAACATTAGCGATCTATCCCGAATTCGGCAAGAGCCCGCTGAAACAGTACATCATTACTGGGCCAGATTCCTCCTGGTTATGGACAGGATAAAGGACTGCCGAGAGGAGGACGCAATCTCACTTTTTTGCAATAATTGCACGGACAAGGGAATCCTAAACGCCATAAATTGTCGCGAAATTACACGCTTTGCTGACTTGGTGACCATAGTACAAAAGTAATGTGCGATGGAGAGTGCTTGGAAAACCGAAAGTAAATTTTGGGATAATCCGGCCCCGAATACATCCCTAGTCCGAAATAAAAGGGTGCATCATCACCAAGAACCTGGGTTAAACACCAAAAAACCAAAAACCCCTAAAGGGTACGGAACCGTCTGGAGGGTTGGCTAAACGGATCCTGCAAAATTCATAGCATAGAGGGCGCCACTCCAACTCATAGCCTTCGAGCATGTTGGATACTACGGCAGGTGGCCAAAAGTGGCGAAGATCTTCTAGCTTCAGAATCCCAGCCCAGCAATACCAGTACGGTGTTAACAGTCTTCGAGACTTTCACATCAAATAACATGCGAAGCGAACACTCCATAACCTTGCGAAGTCTACCAAGTAGCAACAATACATCTATGGGTAACACGGCTATTACCTTTAATGCCGTGTGAACCCAAATTCGAACAGCCCGAGCACCGGCCGCATTGGTCCTCGGTCCAATAGTGGGCGACTTCGCCTTACCAAAGTACTCATGGATGGCGGCAGCGGATTAAACCTCATCTACGAGGAAACCCTCGAAAAATGGAAATAGACTAGAACCGCATTGAGCGAAGCAGCACAACCTTTAGAGGAATAATCCCTAGCCGGAAGCATGCTGCACAGAAAAATCACACTCGGGCGTAGTGTTCGCTCACGGACAATTACAGTATGAGGAGATCACATTTCAAGTGGCCCGTTCAGCAGCGGATATCATGCTTTATTAGGGCGAGAGGCATTCACAATTTTCAAGCTATACCCCACTATGGGTACATGAAGCTTAAAATGCCGGACCAACGGAATCATCACTCTCGCTAGTGATCCGAACATAGCACTCCGCGCGAAAACAAGACAGCCGTACTAGCCCTCAAGGCACTATCCAAAGCCCTAGCGGCGAGGAACTCAACGCTATCGCTCCACGGTGAACAGGGACGATGTGATACTTGATAAAAGATCCAAGTCCACCTCTTTTAAACCAGCGGATGAAATAGTCAAATTCCAAGTCCACCCAACGGACCCTTCAAAGACGGCCTCCTTTGGGGCACAATTAAACCCTGATGTAGACGCCGCACTACGAGAATTTCTCGAGAAATCGGGACATTTTTGCTGGCACCCTTCAGATATGCCAGGAATCCCACGTCGGCTGGCGAGCACAGCCTAAATATCCTAAAAGGATTCAAGCCACCAAACAGGCTCTTGGCGCTTTTCCGAACCCAAGAGATAGGCCATGGGAGAGAGCTAGCCAAACTTCGGAAGCCGGATTCATCAGAGATATTAAACATCCGGACTGGCTAGCAAACCTGGTGATGGTACCAAAGAAGGATAAATCCTGGCATCTATGTGTTGATTTCAAAGACCTTAATAAGGCTTGCCCAAAGGATCCCTTCCCCCTCCCTCGCATTGATCAAATTATCGACGCTACAGCAGGACATGACTCATTGTGCTTCCTCGACGCGTACTCCGGCTACCACAAAATCAAGATGGCTGAGCCAGAACAAGCTGCAACAGCATTCATCACTCCATACGGCCCATTCTGCTTCAACACAATGCCCTTCGGGCTCAAAAACGCCGGCGCAACATATCAGCGCATGATTCGGACATGTCGGCAAACCAGATTAGCAAAACAAAGGAAGCATATGTAGATGGCGTGGTCGTCAAATCCAAGCATGTCGAAACTCTAGTAGGCGACTTGAGGCTCACATTCGACAATCTTGAAAATATGACATCAAGCTCAATCCGGAAAATCGTCTTGGCGTTCCAGTGGAAAGCTCTGGGCTTCATTGTGTCCGTAGAGGAATTGAAGCAAACCCAGCCAAGATCCGAGCTCTGTCACAATTGGATATTCAAAGACCTCAAACAAATACAAAAATTATTTGGATGCATAGCGGCTCTAAGCCGCTTTATTTCCGTTGGGAGAAAAGGCGTTACCCTTTACCGCCTCCTCCGCCGCACGAATACTTCGAGTGGACGGATGCCGCCACGGCCGGTCGAAGAGATAAAAGCCATATTGGCAACAAATCCGGTCTGGCGCGCCCAACATGGGCGAACCAATGCTATTATATATCGCCGCAACACATCAAGTTGTCGGTAGCGGTGCTCGTTGTCGAGCGAAAACGGACGGACACGGTTCCCTCTTCAAAGACCGGTTTATTACGTGTCCACTATCCTCACTCCATGCAAGTCCCGGTACCCACATTATCAAAAGAAAGCATACGCGGTGTTCATGGCATCCCGGAAGCTGCGACACCACTTTCAAGAGTGTTCGATTACGGTAGCCTTCGAAGTACCTCTTAACGACATTATAAACAACCACGATGCGACGGGCCGGATTGCTAAATGGGCCATAGAGCTCCTTCCATTCGACATAAACTATAAGCCACGACGAGATATTAAGTCGCAGGTTTTGGCCGACTTCGTGGCGAATGGATGACCGAACTCCCTAAAAGTGCGGCGCATACTCCAATGGATCATGCACTTTGACGGCTCCAAAATGTTGGCGGCACGGGGCTGGCGTCGTCTGACGTCCCCAACCGGGACACAGTCAATACATCCTTCGATAATGTATCGGACTCCAACAACGCGGCGAATCTGAGGCCCTTACGCACGGCCTCCGGATGGCGTCTCTATGGGCATTAAACGCCTAGAGGTGCGAGGGATTGAACCTCGCGATATCTCAAATAAGCGGAGACTTGATGCCAAAGATCCGAAAATGGCAGCATACCGCAATGCGGTCCTAAAAATGTCAAGCCGGTTGAAGGGCTCGAATTTCATCATATAGCCCGGGATAACAACCAGGCGGCGGACATATTGGCACGCATCGGTGCAAAACGCGATGCCGCCCCGCCCAACATCTTCCTGGAACGGCTGTTCAAGCCATCCGTACTATGGGAAGGGGAGTCCGGAAACAACAATCCAGACCCAACCGCACTGCCTGACGCCGAACACTCTGACACAATCGGAGGCTCTGCCACCGAGATAACATCCTCCGCCCACGAAATAATGGCGGTTATCGCCCCGTGGACAGAACCATTCCTAGCCTACCTAACTAGGCAGGAACTCCCCGAAGACCAAAATGAGGCCCGCTGCATAGTACGGCGATCTAAAGCCTATAAAGTCCATGAGGGAGAGCTTTATAAGAAAAGCACAACAGGAGTCCTTTAAAGGTGTATCTCCGAGGAGGAAGGGCGAAACCTCCTGGCTGAAATTCATGCCGGACTGGGTGGGAACCACAACGCAGCCTGGGCCCTTGTAGGCAAGGCCTTCCGTACAGGATTTTATTGGCCAACGGCCCGGGCATATGCACAGGATTTAGTCCAACGATGCGTCGGTTGCCAGCTTTTTGCTAACCAAAGCCACATGCCACCCACCGCCCTCAAAACTATACCCATCACCGGCCGTTCATGGTGCAGGGGCTTGACATGGTTGGACCCCTTAAGGGAGGAACCCACAAGCAAAAATACCTATTGGTCATGGTGGATAAATTCACCAAATGGATAGAGGCCAAGTCTGTTAAAACGGCTGAATCCGGACCGGTGATAGACTTCATATCAGGGGTAGTGCACCGTTACGGTGTCCCCCACAGTATCATCACTGATAACGGCACCAACTTCACGGCCGATGAGGTCAAATTATGGTGCAAAAACATGGGCATCAAGCTCGATTCGCCTCGCCTATCACCCTCAAACCAGCGGCCAAGTCGAGCGAGCAAGCGGTCTAATCATGAGCGGCATTAAACCCAGACTAGTGCGGTCCCTCAAGGAATCTAACACGCACTGGGTTGAGGAGCTCGACTCCGTACTCTGGGGGCTGCAAACCACGTTGAATCGTACTACCTGATTCACACCATTTTTTATGGTGTACGGCGCAGAGGCAGTTTTGCCCTGCGACATAATTCATGACTCACCTCGCCTGCGCATATATGAAGAAAGAGAAGCCGAGCTCGATCGGCAGGACAGTTTGGACGCATTGGAGGAGGAGCATGACGTGGCAAAGGCTCGTTCCGCATTTTATCAACAGCAGGCTCGAAGATACCAAAGCAGGGAAGTACGGGCCAAAGCTTACAACGTTGGCGAACTAGTTCTATGCCTGCCGGACAAGAAACAGGACAAACTCAAGCCCAAATGGGAAAGTCCCTTCATCATCGACCAGGTCCTGACCGGCGGAGCATACCGTCTGCGAAACGCATCAGATAACCGAATCGAGTCGAACCCATGGAACGCAGCCCGTCTACGAAGATTCTACGCCTAAGCGCCGGACTCCAAGTTCGTCTCCTTCCTCCGTCCACATTTTCTATTTTTGTTGTCTTTTATTTCTCTCCTTCCTCCCCCTTCTTCCTGAAGCCTTTAGAGGCTCGTTTGCACTTTGTTCGCACATATTTGATGCGATGTACGCGCTCATTATACCTGGGGGCTTCTTTAACAGAAGCTTATTTATACGGGCTTCATGCCCAACACATGCGTCAAACTTCCGCATGTACCTTTTATTCACCATTATATGCATCGATATGACTTAAGTTTTGGCCAAGCTGGGTTGCTGGTTCTGTGCTTACCCCTCGTTCCCGATTGTTCGGCTAGGTGGTAAAGGAAGCACCTCTGCGATTATTCTTGCGGGTCAGGCGGATGTGTACCTCGGTAGGTGAAGCCGAAGCTAAGCGTTCTTAAGGGAATATTCGGTCGGTGAACTGAAAGATGATTTTAACTATTTACCCATCTGCCCCAGATGATTTTCTGCTTTCTAGCAGTTTTGACATGCACTTTAGGGCATGCATCCCAGCGAAAGGAACCCTTAACGGAACTATTCTCCCTGGAAGATGTTTCTTACTATCCATGTAATATAACATAACTAGTTGGGCACTTGTCTGATACAGCAATAATGACCCCTACACCTTGTCTCCATGCATACCCCGGTTCTTATATAACCACGAAGGTATTCGGACACACTCCGGACTATTGGGTCCTGAGGTCGAAGCAAAAAGGTCCGCTACGACAAACGATCTACAATCTGGCTAGAAGACATTTTTCATGTCATATTTAATTACATAGTCAACTCAACTCATTGTATTCCTCCTCAATGCCATCTAATAGGCTATCTAATTTACAATCTTGCTGGGAATACTTGGCGGCCAATTCTACTTGGCCGTACACTAAGCTTACAGGGATCTCCTTCCCATTAGGCCCCACAGGTCCGACCTCGCCATGTGGTTTGGGTCAACAACCGTGTACCGCGTCTTTACCATGGCCCAGACTCCTGGCGCCTTGACGGCATGTCGATATCTTCCATAGTCGGAGCGCCGCGTGCTCCTTGAAGCCGCTCTGCCAGCTCCCCAATGCCTTGGGCAGGGAGATAGATAGCCACAAGTCCTGGCCGACGCCTTTCATCACCGCCGAACTTCGTTAGATGCAGTAGCCGACGAGTTCGGGAAGAAGATCACCCGAAGAACTGGGCATCTCCTCTTCAGGGCGACCTGTGAGCAAACCTACATACATGTTTATGTTAGTCGCCTTCCTCACGAACTCTTTCAAAGTTCGCTCAAGCACTCTTGAAAATGCCGCGACGAAGCCGTCGATTCTCCTTCTGGTCGGACAAGCTGAGCACGAACATCCTTTAGTTCCTCACCCGGTTGGGTGTTGGCATCTTGGAGGTTATTTTTCCCGCCGCACCCTTGTAAGCACGCTCTCGCGCCTTTAGCTGGCGCAGAGCTGTTGCTTCTCCGGATCTAGTCCGCGCCATCTGCAATATTATTATCAGATTTACACACGCCACACTTCATAACCTATTTATCTTTTGAAGCATATATTACGGAGGGGTCTTTGTGGCTCCCCTGAAGGCGGCTAGTGTGGCCTCAAGTTGGGCCTTGCATTCTTCAAGCTCACAGGACAGTCGGGCATTCTTTTGGTAAGAACCTGCATTCCAAATGATCCTTAAATCAGTTATCCTAACTATTTTAAGTCTCGGGGACTCTTGGCATATATAATCATCAAATTTCCTCACCGTATGTCCTTTACATATTGCTCGTGGCTCGCTAGACCATCTTGAGCGGCACGGAGGTGCGCATCTCCCGAATTGAAGGCATTCAAGGCCTCTTGGGAGAAACATGCGTCACGAAGAACTGTCCGGCGGTGCCTATGATTCATGGCGCTCTCCACCTCGGAGTTGGTGGCGGACAATTTGTCGGCATCCTCTGTCGGAGGAGCATCCGGCGCACGCCTCGTGCTCGCCTCCGCTTCCGGACCCGGCTTTGGAGCCTGGCTGGCGGAGGTTCGATTGGCAACCTCTCCGGACTCAGTCCGGCGAGCGCTCTTTTTCCTGAAAAGAGCACCAGCGTTAGTACGCCTTCCAGGAATCAATCCTGGGAATATGGTGACACGCCATACCATTGCGATGGAGTCTTGATCCGGACCGCACTTCTTTTTAGCCTGCGGGGTCGTACTGCCCCTTGTTGGCTAGCCGCCGCGGGCTCGGCCTCCTGCCTCGAAGGCACCCCCTGCGAAACACCATTGGTATACGGTGATCAAGAAATTAGCACGGATGGGTCGTTATCAGAGTATTGGGACCTTGGTCTCAGTTACCTGTGAGGCTGGAAGTATTCCGGGGTAATCGGCCGTAATGGCAACCAAAGCATTGTCGATGCTAAGTTGGTGGAACACCCCATCGATCAACTCCACCTTTATATCCGGATCCTCTTCGGAGGCCGGATCGAGGGACCGTTCCGGATCCTCGGGTTGTGGGGGCGGGCTGTGTATCTTCTCCACAGTCCGGCGCAGTTCCTGCGCAGAAACCATGAAATGAGATATTTAACCACGGGAACATGGATCGGACAGGCCACAAAGATGTTTGCTTACCCAACTTCGAGGATTATTCGAAGAAAACTCGCTCAGTGGATTGACGCGGAGGAAATCCTCCTCCTCCCCTTTATACATAGCAGACAAGGTCTTCACCAGTTCGGTGACCGATCCCGGCCCTTTGCGGCCATGGCGGGTGGCATCGTCCTCCCGGTTGAAGTCCCACATGGGGTGGCCCCTATATTGGAGCGGTTGCACTCCCCTCATAATGCAGATTGCCATGACTCCAATCATGGTCAATCCGGCATGAGCCAGTAATCTTATTCGGCTCATCAAGTAAAGGACGTCCCAGTCATTTTCCCTCTGGGGCTCATGGGCGCCAGCTTAGGCGCTTCTTGAGAGGAGCATTGCTAAACTCCGGAAGGCCGATCCAACAGGTCCGGCAGCGGGACGTCCTCCATGTAAAACCATTCCGAAGGCCAGTCTTCGGACGCCTTCTTCGGGGTTCCGGATAGATATCCGGTCCCAGCGATGCGCCATAGTTCGGCTCCGCCCACTTGATATATTGACCCCTCATGAGAACGGGGTACTAGGCAGAATAATCTCTTCCACAGCGCAAAATGAGCCTCAATGCCCAAGAACAGTTCGCAAAGGGCCACGAAGCCCGCGATGTGCAAAATGGAGGCAGGCGTAAGGTGGTGCAACTGGAGGCCGTAGAACTCCAAGAGCCCCCGGAGAAACGGATGGATTGGAAATCCGAGTCCTCTTACTAGATAAGAGAAAAAGCACACCCGCTCTCCTTTCGAGGGATCGGGGACACTCTCCGCTTGCTTTCCGCCCTTGTAGGTGGCAAGTCTGGCTCGAACCGGAACCATGAAGGCCGGGGGAAGAAATCCCTTGGTTCGGAGTATAACTAGCTCGCTATGCGGGGTGAGCATCTCTCCCAATTTCTGTGCTGAGGGCTGGGAGCGAGAGGAGGAGCGCGACATTGTCCATGATGGAATGGGCTTTGGTCAGAGGCGCTCGGATGCAAGCTCGCGAAGGAGGGATGGTGTGACTCAGATCTAGATCCTCGCCCCTTTTATAGGCGGCTCATTTGCGCAGCTAGGGGGGTAAGTGGAAAAATACCCTGGCTTTTCATATTCATTCAAAAACGTGGAAGATGGCCATTATTGGGCGTAGAAGCCAAGGAGCGCAGCATTTATCAGGAGCCGGACACTATTCGACAAGTATATGGAATTTGGAGAAGAACCCGCCTCGCAATGCCGAAGACAATCAACGCGCCGGACTCATCGTCATTGAAGCCTGGTTCAGGGGCTACTGAGGGAGTCCCGGATTAGGGGGTGTCCGGATAGCCGAACTATCACCGTTGGCCGGACTCCTGGACTATGAAGATACAGGATTGAAGACTTCGTCCCGTGTCCGGATGGGACTTTCCTTGGCGTGGAAGGCAAGCTTGGCGATACGGATATGTAGATCTCCTACCATTGTAACCGACTCTGTGTAACCCTAACCTATTCGGTGTCTATATAAACCAGAGGGTTTTAGTCCGTAGGACAAACAACAATCATACCATAGGCTAGCTTCTAGGGTTTAGCCTCCTTGATCTCGTGGTAGATCTACTCTTGTACTACCCATATCATCAATATTAATCAAGCAGGAGTAGGGTATTACCTCCATCGAGAGGGCCCGAACCTGGGTAAAAACATCGTGTCCCTTGTCTCCTGTTACCATCTGCCTAGACGCACAGTTCGGGACCCCCTACCCGAGATCCGCCGGTTTTGACACCGACAGTACCCAAGAGGAGCAGACTTCAATCTTGTAGGATATTCGGACTCCGATTGGGCGGGAGAAAAAGTGGATAGGAAGTCAACATCCGGAGGGTGCCAATTCCTTGGTTGCTCTTTGGTGAGTTGGTCTTCTAAGAAGCAAAGTTGTGTGTCTCTCTCATCCACCGAAGCGGAGTATGTGGCCGCCAGTAGTTGTTGTGCACAACTTCTATGGATGAGGCAAACCTTAAAGGATTACGGTGTCATTTGTGACAAAGTGCCTCTTTGGTGTGACAATGAAAGTGCCATCAAGATTTCCCTCAACCCGGTGCAACACTTCAAGATGAAGCACATTGAGATTCAGTATCACTTCATCCGGGATCATATTAGGCGAGGGGAGATCGTGCTCAACTATGTCAACACTCATGATAACCTTGCAGATATCTTCACGAAGCCCTTGGATGAAGCAAGATTTCGCGAGTTAAGGCATGAGCTAAATATCATTGATTCGAGCAATGTTGCTTGAACCCATGCACACCCCTCCATACTCATCTTGTTATCTTGCTCTAGGTGTAGGCATGGACATAGGGGGAGTGTTGTTCTCTCAATGAACTCTTCCTCCCCTCATTGTGCATAAATTGATCAACTCTTCCACATTAGCCATTTGTGATGGTACTTTTTCTTCAAAGACGAGTTTTGGTCATGGGCCCAAGGATAATTCTTCGCGGTGCCATACCAATTGACTCAAACATAGGTGGCTCCGGCCACCGCCCTCTCTCGGAATAGTTTGTGTTTCGTGTTTTCTCCTTATTGTTTTTGCCCTAGTCGTTTTCTAGGCCCTAGATGTTGTGGTCCCCAAGTGTGTTTTTTCTTTCGTTGGTTTCCTTTTTAGTCTCTTGGAGATCCTCACACCATATTCTAGTTTCCTCTCTATCCCAAGCCTTTCTCCATCCCCTTTAAACCATCTAATCCAATTGCACACATTTGATCTTGGTTCGGCTAATGGTGACTGGGCGGTACAACTGCTGGTACACTCGGGTTGTACCGTCCCAGAAGGGCTCCCAGCGGTGCTTGAGCGGTTCCACCACTCAACCCCAGGGTGTCCGTCTGGCCGGTACTACTGGTTGGTTACAGGCGGTACTACCGCTGCCTTCTAGGCGATGGAAGTACCGCTCGCAACCACTAGCCCATACCAGAAAGCGGTACAACTGCTCCCTCGAGCATTACAACCGCTGCACGTCTATGGGCCTATATATAGCCGACGGGGCTGAAGGGTTTTCTTTTTCCCTCATCCCCTGTCCTTCCCATCTCGTGCCCTAGCCGCCGGTCGCCATTGCCCCTGCCCCAGAGTGCTTCTCGCGCTTCGGATCCGTGGATTCTCTCCGTGGAGGCCTCATCCTTCCCAATCTCTTCCCATGGATGCCGGTAATGCCCCATGTTTTCTTTCCCTACTCCTAGGGCATTACTTGACATTTCGCTTTTATTGTTTAAACTATTGGGTGGAACAGATCTATATTTGCCTCCTTCTTAGATTGCATTTCTTAGAGGTTAGAATATGGCTAGTGTGATTCATAGCTCGTGGTTAGATCTATCTCCTACTGGTAGTGTCACTGTTCAGCGGTTCTACCGCCTCTAAGGGCGGTACAACCGCTGGAGTGGTACTACCGGTAGGAGATCCGATACAACCGTGGTATCTGAACCACGTAGCCCTGTTCTGTCTTCTCTGTTTTTGCAATCTATCTATTCCTCTGCTCGTGTGTGCAATCCTCTCATCTTTGCTGGGTTTCTTGTTTTCTCCTCGTGCGTGTGTTCAGGTGGCTCTGGTTATCGCTCTGCTCCTCGCAAGACCAAGAAGCGGGCTCAAAGATGCCCGCGCCCGGCTGGGTCTGATGAAGAATAAGAGGTTGTGATTCCCACCAAGCCCACTCACCATGAGAAGTCTGCCGCTGCCAAGCAACGTGTGGTTATGCCCTTGCACCATTGGAAATCCAAGGATTGGGAAGCCTTTCGCTCAAAGAGTCCTTACGAGGTTCCCATTGCACCTCATTGGACCACCGTTCAGTTCTGGACTGAGATGCAAGTACAGATTGTTCATGAACTCTTTGAGAACAACAAGAACAGGTATGCCAAGCAGTGGACCATTGATCTTGACCATTGGAGTAACAACTTGGAGTATTTTGGTGAGGCTTTGGCTCTCTGTGAGGAATTCGACTTGGTCAAGCTCATGTCGGTAAACTATGATTTTGATGTTCAGCTTATCCATCAGTTCTATGCCACTGTTCATTTTGGAGAGGATGACGCTGATGACCCACAAGTATAGGGGATCAATTGTAGTCCTTTCGATAAGTAAGAGCGTCGAACCCAACGAGGAGCAGAAGGAAATGATAAGTGGTTTTCAGCAAGGTATTCTCTGCAAGTACTGAAATAAGTGGTAACAGATAGTTTTGTGATAAGATATATTGTAACGAGCAACAAGTAACAAGAGTAAATAAAGTGCAGCAAGATGGCCCAATCCTTTTTGTAGCAAAGGAAAAGCCTGGAAAAACTCTTATATAAGGAAAAGCGCTCCCGAGGACACATGGGAATATCGTCAAGCTAGTTTTCATCACGTTCATATGATTCGCGTTCGGTACTTTGATAATTTGATATGTGGGTGAACCGGTGCTTGGGTGCTGTTCTTACTTGAACAAGCATCCCACTTATGATTAACCTCTATTGCAAGCATCCGCAACTACAACAAAAGTATTAAGGTAAACCTAACCATAGCATGAAACATATGGATCCAAATCAGCCCTTACGAAACAACGCATAAACTAGGGTTTAAGCTTCATCACTCTAGCAACCCATCATCTACTTATTACTTCCCAATGCCTTCCTCTAGGCCCAAATAATGGTGAAGTGTTATGTAGTCGACGTTCACATAACACCACTAGAGGCTAGACAACATACATCTCATCAAAATATCGAACGAATACCAAATTCACATGACTACTAATAGCAAGACTTATCCCTTGTCCTCGGGAACAAACGTAACTACTCACAAAGCATATTCATGTTCATAATCAGAGGGTAATAATATGCATAAAGGATCTGAACATATGATCTTCCACCAAATAAACCAACTAGCATCAACTATAAGGAGTAATCAACACTACTAGCAACCTACTAGCACCAATCCCGGACTTGGAGACAAGAATTGGATACAAGAGATGAACTAGGGTTTGGAGATGAGATGGTGCTCGTGAAGATGTTGATGGAGATTGCCCTCTCCCGATGAGAGGAGCGTTGGTGATGATGATGACGAAGATTTCCCCCTCCCGGAGGGAAGTGTCCCGGGCAGAACAGCTCTGCCGGAGCCCTAGATTGGTTCCGCCTCGTGGCGGCGGAGTCTCGTCCCGAAAGGTTGCTTCTTATTTTTTTCTTGACGAAAGACTTCATATAGGAGAAGATGGGGGTCGGAGAGACACCAGGGGGCCCATGAGGTAGGGGGGCGCGCCCTAGGGGTGGGGGCGCCCCCACCCTCGTGAGCAGGGTGTGGGCCCCCTGGCCTTCATCTTTTGTGATTCTTTTTCTTTATTTATTTTAAGATATTCCGTGGAGTTTCAGGACTTTTGGAGTTGCACAGAATATGTCTTCAATATTTTCGCCTTTTCCAGCCCAGAATTCCAGTTGCCGGCATTCTCCCTCTTCATGTAAACCTTGTAAAATAAAAGAGAATAGCCATAAGTATTGTGACATAACGTGAAATAACAACCCATAATGCGATAAATATCGATATAAAAGCATGCTGCAAAATGGACGTATCAGACGCTCGCTCACTCACGTTCATGTGCCGTGATGAGCTCTTTCAAGTACCCTGGAGGGCTTTCTGCAATGCTCTTGGATATGATGATACTGGCATTGAGGGAATTGGTGGCATTCGTCCTCACGACCATCTCGAGTCCATGCCTAAGGAGGAGCTTGCCCTCTGTAAATTCGGGGCCGTGGTATTATTGGAGAATCCAAGGATTTGGTGAAGGTCTATGACATCATGCATAGAGTGTTTCGCAATGTGCTTCTTCCCAAGGTGGGCAATCAAGATGAAATTATGGCTACCTTGTTGACTTGATGGTTGCTATGAAGAACAAGGTGGGATCTGGCGCAACGTTTGATGTGTCCAACTGGCTATGGCACGAGATGTACAACATGGTCATCTACAGAAAGGTCCCTATTTATGCTCCATTTGTCATGTGCTTTCTGAACTCAGTTTGGGCTGTTCGTTGTCCTGGAGAGCGTCTCACTTCTCCAGACAATCTCACGGTTCATGAGGTCAAGCTACTCAAGAAGAAGAAGCATGCCGAGCCTCACTTTCCTGCTAATGCTCCTGAGGATGTCTATGCCACTTCTAAGGATGATGACTTTGAGATGGAGCCAGGAGCCAAGCCCTATTGGGTGACCAAGCTCACTACCAAGGTGAAGAAGACTTTCTGCCTCCAGACTGACATTCAGATCAAGTTGTATGAGGCCCATGTCAATAAGAAACATGACAGGCGCCATCAGATTGCCTTGATGAAGCATCTCAACATGCCTGTTCAGAGTGGCTCTGAGAAGAGCATCACACCGGAGGAGCGATGGATATCTGCACACGGCACATGGTCTGATGATGGGGCTCCTCGCCAGCCCTCCACCTCCTTTGCTGCTGCTGCTGATGACATCATTGAGGACACAGATCGGGATGATGATGAGGAGTCTGACAATGATGAGGATCCAGAGGCCACCGAGGAGTCAAAGGAGGACGACTGAGCTCTGGGGCGCTAGTTTCACTTTTCCTTTTTGGTGTCTTGATGCCAAAGGGGGAGAGAGTTCTATTAGGTCTCGGGATTTGCTTTGCTTGGTTTTTGTTTTTTGTGCTCTATTCGTTCGTGTCGTGTGGAACTTGTTGCTTATCTCATCTTCCATGGTGTGAGACATGCGCTTATCTATCTATCTATCATTATTGTCGTTAACTTTGTTGTTTTATCCGTTGTAGTCCTTACCTTCCTATTATGTGCTTATTGCTTATCATCGCATGTCTAGTAGGAATGGCGAGTCTATAAAATCTAGGGGGAGTCTCGCCCTTAATGTGTGCTCTTGCTCTCCAATAGCAATTTCAAATTGGGGCACACATCTAGGGAGAGTCCCGTCTACATTTTCTAGACTTCTCTCTTGCAAATCGTGTTGTTGTCATCATCCATCAAAAAGGGGGAGATTGTAAGGCATTTCCCTACTTTCTGTTTTGGATGATGATGACAACCCTTTGTTGGTCTAATCGTGTGCTAAGTGCTTCAGGTTCTCGGTGATTAGGCTTACATCGGTTTGCTGGTATCTCCGGAAGGAAAAGATCGAAGACGAGGTTTCTAGGTTTTTTATCTCTTTGGTCGTAGGGAACCCGTACTATCAAGAGGGAACCCACATTGGAAGGTGTTGGGGAATCTTTTCACGTACACACTTGCCACACCCCTCTCTTGCCTTCTTTATTCTTGAGAGAGAGAGCTTCCCTTCTTTCCTCCTGCTTGCTGAGTTTTCCCAGCGGTTGTACCGCTCGCGCGAGCGGTTGTACCGCTGGCCCATGCTGCATACCCAGTCTTGAACGAGCGGTTGTACCGCTGCTCCCGGGCGGTGCTACCGCCACCATGCTCTACAATGACTGCGGCGGTTGTTCCGGCCAAGTACCGCTCAACAACCGGACCTACTTCTGTTTTGATGCGGTACTTGGGCGGTGGTGGCCCGGTTGGTCCGGCTGTGCCTCGCATACCAGTACCACCGATGCCCCGAGCGGTTCTACCGCTTGGGACTTAGCCGCCCAAGCGCCCAAGGCCAGGCGGTTGCACCGGTCGTGTACCACTCGACTACTACACTCAGGGGTGACACCCTACTGTTTCAATGCGGTGGTTGAGCGGTGGCTAGGCGGTTGTTCCGGTTGTTCTCATGGACTGGTACTACCGCCTGCTAGCTCGGTTGTACCGCCTGGTAGGGTTCTGCTGGTGAACCGTGAGTCCCGGTTGTACCGGGGCAAGGAGTGGTTGTATCGCTGCAATACAGAATTCGCAGTAACGGTTGGATTTAGGGTTTGCTATATAAGGGTGGTTCTTCCACCTACCATACTCACCTCTTACCTCTCTCACTCCACCGTTATTTCCACTCGAGCTCTCTTTCCCGATCTCTCTCTAGCCACTCAAACTTGTTGATTTGCTAGGGATTGAAGGAGGAGACCTAGATCTACACTTCCACCAAAGGATATTTGATTCCGCCATACTTTCTTGTGTGGATTTTGTTCCTCTTGGGTGTTTGAGCACCCTAGACGGTTGAGGTCACCTCGGAGCCACATTCCATTGTGGTGAAGCTCTGTGGTTTCGTTGGGAGCCCCAATTCATTTGTAGAGAGAGCCCCAACCTTTTGTTTGTAAAGGTCCGGTCGCCGCCTCCAAGGGCACCAATAGTGGAATCATGACATCTCGCATTGTGTGAGGGCGTGAGGAGAATACGGTGGCCCTAGTGGCTTCTTGGGGAGCATTGTTCCTCCACACCGCTCCAGCGGAGACGTACTGTAACATTCCAAATTTTCAATTTGGAATGTTATACATTAGGTCATCATGCATATCATATTTTCTCGCATTTTTCCGATCCTAAAAAAAAATTTCACGCAACTCAAGGACCCTCGGAGAGAGTTGGAAGTTTCAAAATTTTCATATTTGGGATCTCTCAAATTTTGAAATAGGATCATTTGGATTTATTTAAATTATCTTCATAAAGTTTTCCTATAAAAATATCTTGAGAGGGAATAATATGACTTTCCCAAACAATTAGGAAAAATGAAGATATTATAAATAAACCAAATTTGGTTTTGGAGATTTATTTTGCTTAGGCAAAATGAGCATTTTAAAATTTATATGCATGTATATTGTTTTTAAAGTTCATTTTGTTCGACTCATTTTAGGAGTCGGAGAAAATTTGTTTTAATTAATTTGGAGTTCATTTGATATTTATTTGTTTTGTTTTAAAGTTTATTTAAAAAAACGCTACCGGACTGAGGCCCACCAGGCCCAGCCAGCCAGAGCCCCGGCCCGGCCGCCTCCCTCCCACCTCCCTCTCCTCCCGCCTCCTTGCCAATCCCGCCGCAAGACGGAAGCCCGCCGCCACGGAGTCCCGCCTGACCCCGCCTCCCTTGACCCCCTCCCAAGCCACCCCGCCTCTCTCCCCCTCTTAATACTCCCCGCCCCTCTCTCACCCAAGCCCACGGAGCCGCCAGCCCGCGCCCAGCCTCGACGCTGCCGCCTGCACGACGCCCCTCGCGGAGCCGGACCGCCGCCATGAACCCGCCGCCTCGACGCCTCGACCCGCCGCCCTCTTCCCGAGCCCGAGCGCCCGCGATCACCGAGGTAGCCACCGCCGCCGCGCCCGATCCGGTTTTCTCCCGAAACCGTCCGGTTTTTTAAAAAAAATATATATGTGTTCGGTTTTTAAAGAAAAAAAACCTAGATTGGTTTTATTTTTTTGGTTTTCTTATTTAACGGACGCTCACCGAACCGCTCGTTTCAATGAACGCGTTCGTTGGATTCGATTACATTAACTAACGCTCGCTTTTTAACTCGTTCGCGTTTTTCTTTTAATCGGAATTAATCCGTTATTTTCTAATTTGATTTCAGATCTAATTTTCAAAACTGTTTTATTTCACGCCGCTTATCGGAATCAGGTGATTCAAGCGCCTGGAGTTTCGTAACGAAACCGCCGTTCCGACTACCCTACTTTCACAGAGTTTTGCCACTGTGAAATTTTGACCTAATTTCAGATTGCTAAACCGAGACGTTCTCTCTCGAGTTTCGACTTTCGGAGTTTATTTTGATTCGATTCTCTTTCAACCAGGATTCTTAAGTTGAACTCTCTGGTTAGATCTTTTATTCGAGATTTCCCTGTGCATTAGATGAATACTTATTGTATGCTTGTTGTTTGTCTGCGTTAGATCACCCGGAGTGCGCCGCTTGTTACTTCGAATCTCTAGGACTCGCGGATCATCAGCAAGGCAAGTAACACTTTGATCATACCCTTCTACTACCCAGTTTTATGCATTAGATCTATTCCTCAACACTTGCATGATTAGGATCTAATTAAATTGTGGGTTTGGGAAGTAGATTGAGGTAGTACCTATTACCTGTTTTACTTATGAAACCTTGGGAGTTACTTCTCGCTTGCTTGTTCATGCCATGCTATGCTAGTAGACGTGGATTGGGTGAGTGAATATCCATGACAGATGTGAGATTGTTTAATTAATGGTTTATCTAAGGTGGCAACCTAACACACATCTGGGTGGATTGAGGCACCTGGTTTCTATCAGGACTTGCCTGTTTTTCTTGGGACCGCCACCTGTGCTCTAAGGGATCATAAGATTTTTCAAACTGAAACTTCCGTGTGCAGCCACAAGCCAATTATGGGCTCAAGGCGTAGTTGACTAAGTCGTCATAACTCTTACGGGTAGGCTAGCTGATGTAGGGGATGTAGGTTGGTACGGTCTACCCACATGTAAGGTGCTAGCGCTCGAAAGACTATGTCTCGGTCATCCGTTTCTCAAACACCATGTAGTGCGAGAATCAAGCGGAGGCGATCGAGTCTTGTGGGGAAAAGTGCATAAACCTCTGCAGAGTGTATAAACTAATCATGATTAGCCGTGTCCCGGTTATGGACGATTTGAGTATCCGTACTTGATTATCATGTGAATCTCAACATGTTACTTTTAAATAAAAGATATTGGGTTTTGTTGAGTACTTTCTAATTGGGATTGAGGATGTCGTCAACCATCTTCAATGTTTAACAACCACCATGATAGTTAAATAAAATTATTCCTTTGATGTAGGGAAAAATCAGTTTTATGCAAATGTAACAGTAGAGCCTTACCACCAGCCAAATATGCATGTAGTATAGGCTTATTCATTCATTGCTCTTTATGTGTTACATTGCCAAGATATTCCATGTGTTGACCGTTTTGGCTGCAACTTTTCACGTTGCGCACTTTTCGATTTACAGTAAGGTGTTAGGTCGTGGTTCTATACTCGATGATGTCGTTGGAGTTGATGGACTCGCTTATCTTCCAAGCCTTCCGCTGTTATTATTAGATGGCCTTAAGCCATATTTGTATTCAGTTCCTTGTGGACAACGATGTAATAAGTGTGTGATTGCTACTCGCTATAAATCCTTCAAGCATTGTGTGGTGTCAGACATCGATCCAGGATGACATCGAGCACGAGCGCTAGATCCATTCGGTCTGGTCGCTCTGAGAATGGTATCGAGCACACGCGATCGTGAGACACGACCACTAAGTTAAAGCCATAGATCACTCTCTCTTCCCATTTTCTAACTCCTCATCTTTTCTACTCTCTTTAGGATGACGGACGCGAAGATCAAGTACACCCAACCGGATGAAGGCACACCTTTTGGATTTCACTTGAAGGAAGTTACTAAGTACCTGAACATTGGACTACCAAGCTTCACCGGAACTTTCAACGCCACTCTGCTGAAGAGGAGCGCCGAAGATTCATGCTCACGCTTCAGAAGGACATTCGCCCCAATCACCAAGCCAATAGATAGTGTTTTCAGTGCACCCACTTGGAGTCTGGGAAGGAGCATGGCAGCTCACATCACCATGGGACGCATTGGAGAAGTCTATCAAGAAGATCTCAAGGACACCATCTACCAGATTTGCGGACGCCGAGATGACAACTGGGACATCGTCAACACCAAGAAGGATAGGTCCATTGCAGCATTCATCCAGGAGTTAAATCAACACATTCGACGCCAGGAGAATCAAATGTGCAATGACATGTTGGAGTTACAGAAGACGAAGGAAAGGATCATCGAATTGGAAGGAGAACTAAAGACTACACGCAAGGACTACATGGACGAGATCGTAGCTCTGGCAAGACACAATAACGATCTTAAGTACGAGATCAAGAACTTAAGAAGAAGTTGGCGCCAGAATGAAGACCAGATATCGAGCATCAAATCGACTACATCAACATTGACGACTCAGATTCGGATCCAAGTGAACCCGATTTTGAAGACGGTGGAGCAGACATCATGGAGTCTTCCACCGGTTCAAATTAGTAGGAGTCCCCACATATTAGTAGTATTCCTCCATGTAAACCTTTATAGTACACGACTTTTGCGATAGTTAGATCGTTGTAACCCTTGTTTGATTGAATGAAGTGAATTTTGTGTGATTTGCTCATGTGCATTTGGGTAGTGATTTCCCCTTAGACCTCATTCTATTCTACTTTCTCTCCTTTTCTAAACCCTTCAGATGCCTCCAGACGCGACCGGATTCGTTTTCCGCCAGAGATCACCCAATTGATCCAGCAGCGAATACCCCGATTCAAACATTGGTGCGAACAACAACAACAACAACAACAACCCACCGCCACCACCACCACCGCGGATCATCGACTCGTTTCCTTAGACTGAACCCGGTGTATTCCAAAGAGCACCGAGCCAATTGTAGCAGATGACCTGGCTCCGCAAGATAGGAAGGAGCTGACCATCGCAAGATGCATGATGGAGAAAGAGTGAAGTTTGCAGCACATCAGCTTGAAGGACCCGCAGCAGCATGGTGGGAGAATTTCACAACCACTTATCCGTGAGACACCGCCACATGGGACCAGTTTCAGCAAGCTTTTCGACAGCCCATGTTTCAAAGGGAGCCATGGCCATGAAGAAGCGTGAGTTTCGCAACTTACGCCAAGGAGGAAGGACTGTTGGCCAGTATGTGGATGACTTTAGCAAACTAGCACGTTATGCCCCAGATGACGTTGCTACCGATGCAGCTAAAAAGGAGAAGTTTCTAGAAGGACTGAATGATGAGTTCAGCATGCCGTTGATGGTAGCAAGTTTCAATAACTACCAGGAGTTAGTAGACCGAGCTCTCATGATTGAAGGAAAGCAGCAGCAAATAGAGAACCACAAGCGGAAGTATGGACAAGGAAAGTATAACTCTGGAGCCCAGCAGAAGCCTCGTTATACCCCTAAATCAGGAATTCAGTTTCAGCATACCCATGGAGGAGGAAATTCACACAACCATAATGGCACCAAGAATGGGAACGGGAATGGAGGAAGCAACGGACAGAACCGCACCAACCCGTCTACACCATCCAAGGTAGACCTGAGTCACATTACTTGCTTTAAGTGCCGCAAGACTGGGCATTATGCAAATGACTGTCCAGAAGGACAGAATGGAAATGGCAATGGAAGCTCTGGAAAGAAGCCCAACCCTTTCAACAGGGGACAAGTGAACCACATTGATGTGGAGGAGGTTGAAGATCAGCCAGATGCAGTAATCGGTAAGTTTTTGGTTAAGTCATTTACTGCAGTTGTTCTTTTTGATACTGGTGCATCGCATTCATACATATCAAGGGGATTTGTGGATAAGTACCAGTTACCAACCCAAGCCCTTAGGTCACCCATGCTAGTAACCTCACCCGGAGCAGAGTACATGGCTAGTAAATGGTGTGATCGACTGCCACTAAGGATTGGACACTATGTTTTCCCCTCAGACCTAATAGTTCTGGAATCCCAAGGATTGGATGTGATATTAGGAATGGATTGGTTATCAAAGTATGGAGGAAACATAGATTGTACCACAAGGTCAATTTTGCTCACCACACCAGAAGGAAGAAGGATTAAGTATGTATCACGGCACGAGCCGAGGAGAGCACAAGTTAATTGCTTAAGGGAGTGGTACAGAAGAAGTACCAGTGGTGAAGGATTATCTGATGTATTTCCTAAGAGTTGCCGTGAATGCCGCGGATAGAGACATTGAGTTTTTGATCGAGCTGTTGCCGTGAACAGGCCCGATATCGAAGCGACCGTCTGGGATGCCCGCAAAGGATTTGGCAGAAATTAAGAAGCGATTAAGGAACTATTGGATAAAGGTTTTATTCGCCCAAGTTCTTCACCTTGGGGATCACCCGTTTTGTTGGTGGAGAAGAAGGATGGATCGTTGAGAATGGTTGTTGATTATCGTGGATTGAATGAAGTAACAATCAAGAACAAGTACCCACTACCGATGATAAATGATCTGTTTGATCGCTTGCAAGGAGCCAAAGTGTTTTCCAAGATCGACTTGCGATCAGGGTACCATCAGTTGAAGATTCGGGAGCAAGACATACCCAAGACAGCATTTACCACAAGATATGGACTGTATGAGTATACCGTTATGTCATTTGGACTGACTAACGCACCAGCCTATTTCATGAACCTGATGAACAAAGTGTTTATGGAGTTTTGGATAAGTTCGTCGTGGTGTTCATTGATGATATTTTTATTTTCTCGAAGAATGAAGAGGAACATAAGGAACATTTGAGATTGGTTTTGAGAAACCGAGGAACACCAGCTTGTATGCCAAGTTCAGCAAATGTGAATTTTGGTTAAAGGAAGTTGGATTTCTCGGACATGTTATATCCGGAGAAGGAATAGCAGTTGACCCCACAAAGGTTGAGACCGTAACCAAATGGGAAGCACCAACGACAGTTGGAGAGATTCGAGTTTCCTTGGACTCGCAGGATACTACCAAGATTCATTGAGAATTTCTCAAGGATTGCAAAGCCTATGACTGAATTGTTGAAGAAGGAAAACAAATTCATATGGACCGAGGACTGTGAGGCAAGTTTTCAGGAGTTGAAGAAAAGATTGGTTACCTCACCAGTTTGATATTGCGAGATCAAACTAAGGATTATGAGGTGTATTGCGGCGCTTCACGCCGAGGACTTGGAGCAGTGCTTATGCAGGAAGGAAGAGTTGTTTCAGATGCTTCACGACAACTTAAGCCCCATGAGTTGAATTATGCCACTCATGACTTGGAGTTAGCAGCCGTTGTGCATGCCTTGAAGACATGGAGACATTTTCTCATTGGAAATCATTGTGAGGTATATACGGATCACAAGAGTTTGAAGTACATCTTCACCGTATGAATTGAATCTCGACAAAGGAGATGGTTAGAGCTAATCAAGGATTATGATATGAGATTGCATTATCACCCGAAAGGCTAATGTCGAAAGCAGACGCATTGAGCCGTAAGAGCCACGTCAATACCCTAATGATGGGAGAAATACCCAATGAGTTAGCCGAGGACCTTCGAGAGCTATGTTTGGAAATAGTTCCAGAGGCTATGTAGCAGCATTGGAGATTCAATCGACAATCGATGGAGAAAATCGAGAAGCCCAAAAGGCAGATAAGGAAGTTGCCTCTATAAAGGAGAAAATGAGCAAAGGAAAAGCTAAAGGATTTCGTGAGGACGAGCACGATACCCTATGGTTTGAAGACCGTGTTTATGTGCCCAATGACCCAGAGATCAGGAAGTTGATTTTACAAGAAGCCCATGATTCACCCTATTCGATTCACCCAGGAAATACCAAGATGTATTTGGATTTGAAGAATATTTTCTGGTGGACCGGAATGAAGAAGGATATTGCGGAATATGTAGCAGTTTGCGACGTATGTCAGAAAGTAAAGGCGGAACATCAGAAGCCAGCAGGATTGTTACAACCATTGCCGATACCCGAATGGAAGTGGGATAAACTAGGCATGGATTTCATCACAGGTTTGCCAAAGACCCGCTCAGATATGACTCGATTTGGGTCATAGTCGACCGTTTGACCAAGGTAGCCCATTTCATTCCAAATAAGACTACCTATAGCAGTGCTAAGTTGGCAAAGATATACATGACCAGAATTGTGTGTTTACACGAATTCCAAGGAGCATTGTATCGCACGAGGAACCCAGTTTACTTCAAAATTTTGGAACCAGTTGCACGAAACATTGGGAACCCGATTGAATTCAGCACAGCTTTCCACCCACAGACCGATGGACGACCGAGAGAGTCAATCAGATTTTAGAGGACATGCTTTGAGCTTGTGCACTAGATTATGGATCTAGTTGGGATGACAATTTGCCGTATGCAGAATTTTCCTACAATAACAGCTTACCAAACCAGCTTAAAGATGGCACCTTCGAGGCCTTGTATGGAAGAAGGTGCAGGACCCGTTGTCATGGGACTAAACCGAGATCGCCGCTTGTTTGGACCAGATTTGATTAAGGAGTCTGAACAGAAAGTTAAGTTGATTCGAGACAGGCTCAAGGTAGCCCAGTCCAGACAGAAGAGCTATGCCGATTCAAAGCGCAAAGCGATTGAGTACGAAATTGGAGACAGAGTATATCTCAGAGTATCCCCGCTTCGAGGAGTTAAGCGTTTTGGAGTTAAAGGAAAGTTAGCACCCGCTTGTTGGACCATATAAGATTTTGCAACGCATGGGAGAAGTGGCGATAAGTTGGAATTACCAAGGACTGTCAGGAGTTCATGATGTATTTCATGTTTCTCAGTTGAAGAAATGTCACCCCGAGATAGCAGAGGTACCGTTAAGAGACACAATGCCACTGGAGGCAATTCAGTTGAAGGATGACTTGACATATGAGGAAAAACCAGTTAAGATTCTCGATTATGCCAGCAGAGTTACCCGCAGCAAGGTTATCAAGTTTTGCAAAGTTCAGTGGAGCCACCACACTGAGGATGAAGCCACCTGGGAAAGAGAGGAAGTTTTGCTTAAGGACCACCCTCACCTATTTTCTAGTTAACCCAATCTCGAGGGCTAGATTCATCTTATAGAGTTTGTAACATTCCAAATTTTCAATTTGGAATGTTATACATTAGGTCATCATGCATATCATATTTTCTCGCATTTTTCCGATCCTAAAAAATTTCACGCAACTCAAGGACCCTCGAGAGAGTTGGAAGTTTCAAAATTTTCATATTTGGGATCTCTCAAATTTTGAAATAGGATCATTTGGATTTATTTAAATTATCTTCATAAAGTTTTCCTATAAAAATATCTTGAGAGGGAATAATATGACTTTCCCAAACAATTAGGAAAAATGAAGATATTATAAATAAACCAAATTTGGTTTTGGAGATTTATTTTGCTTAGGCAAAATGAGCATTTTAAAATTTTTATGCATGTATATTGTTTTTAAAGTTCATTTTGTTCGACTCATTTTAGGAGTCGGAGAAAATTTGTTTTAATTAATTTGGAGTTCATTTGATATTTATTTGTTTTGTTTTAAAGTTTATTTAAAAAAACGCTACTCGGACCGAGGCCCACCTGCCCAGCCAGCCAGCCCCGGCCCAGCCTCCTCCCGCCCACCTCCCTCTCCTCCGCTCCCACACGAATCCCGCCACAAGACGGAAGCCTGGCCACTGGAGTCCCGCCTGACCCGCCTCCTCGACCCCTCCCAAGCCACCCGCCGCCTCTCCCCCCCTCTTAAATACTCCCCCCGCCCCCTCTCACCCCAAGCCCCACTGAGCCGCCCGCCCGACCCCCAGCCTTCGACGCTGGCCAGCCCGCCCGCTCGCCGGAGCCGCCGCCGCCGAACCCCGCCCCTCGACGCCTTGACCTCGCCGCCTCTTCCCGAGCCCAGAGCCCTCCGCGATCACGGAGGTAGCCACCGCCGCCGCGCCGATCCGGTTTTTCCCGAAACCGTCCGGTTATTTTTAAAAAAATATATGTGTTCGATTTTTAAAGAAAAAAACCTAGATTGGTTTTATTTTTTTTGGTTTTCTTATTTAACGGACGCTCACCGAACCGTTCGTTTCATGAACGCGTTCGTTGGATTCGCTCATTAACTAACGCTCGCTTTTAACTCGTTCGTCGTTTTTCTTTTTAATCGGAATTAATCCGTTATTTTTCTAATTTGATTTCAGATCTGATTTTCAAAACTGTTTTATTTCACGCCGCTTATCGGAATCAGTGATTCAAGCGCTGGAGTTTCAGAATATGAAACCGCCGTTCGACTACCCTACTTTCACAGAGTTTTGCCACTGTGAAATTTTGACCTAATTTCAGATTGCTAAACCGAGACGTTCTCTCTCGAGTTTCGACTTTCGGAGTTTATTTTGATTCGATTCTTTTCAACCAGGATTCTTAAGTTGAACTCTCTGTTAGATCTTTTATTCGAGATTTCCTGTGCATTAGATGAATACTTATTGTATGCTTGTTGTTTGTCTGCGTTAGATCACCCGGTGCGCCGCTTGTTACTTCAATCTCTAGGACTCATGGATCATCGCAAGGCAAGTAACACTTTGATCATACCCTTCTACTACCCAGTTTTATGCATTAGATCTATTCCTCAACACTTGCATGATTAGGATCTAATTAAATTGTGGGTTTGGGAAGTAGATTGAGGTAGTACCTATTACTGCTTTTACTTATGAAACCTTGGGAGTTACTTCTCGCTTGCTTGTTCATGCCATGCTATGCTAGTAGACGTGGATTGGGTGAGTGAATATCCATGACAGATGTGAGATTGTTTAATTAATGGTTTATCTAAGGTGGCAACCTAACACACATCTGGGTGGATTGAGGCACCTGGTTTCTATCAGGACTTGCCTGTTTTTCTTCGGACCGCCACCCAGGCTCTAAGGGATCATAAGATTTTTCAAACTGGAAACTTCCGTGTGCAGCCGCAAGCCAATTATGGGCTCTGGCGTAGTTGACTAAGTCGTGCGAACTCTTACGGTAGGCTAGCTGATGTAGGGATGTAGGTTGGTACGGTCTACCCACATGTAAGGTGCTAGCGCTTACGAAAGACTATGTCTCGGTCATCCGCTTCTCAAACACCATGTAGTCACGAGAATCAAGCGGAGGCGATCGAGTCTTGTGGGGAAAAGTGCAAAACCTCTGCAGAGTGTATAAACTAATCATGATTAGCCGTGTCCCCGGTTATGGACGATTCGAGTATCCGTACTTGATTATCATGTGAATCTCAACATGTTACTTTTAAATAAAAGATATTGGGTTTTTGTTGAGTACTTTCTAATTGGGATTGAGGATGTCTGTCAACCATCTTCAATGTTTAACAACCACCATGATAGTTAAATAAAATTATTCCTTTGATGTAGGGAAAATCAGTTTTATGCAAATGTAACAGTAGAGCCTTACCACCAGCCAAATATGCATGTAGTATAGGCTTATTCATTCATTGCTCTTTATGTGTTACATTGCCAGCATATTCCATGTGTCAACCCGTTTTGGCTGCAACTTTTCACGTTGCGCACTTTTCGAATTTACAGTAAGGTGTTAGGTCGTGGTTCTATACTCAGTGATGCCGTTGGAGTTGATGGACTCGCTTATCTTCCAAGCCTTCCGCTGTTATTATTAGATGGCCTTAAGCCATATTTGTATTCAGTTCCCTTGTGGACAACGATGTAATAAGTGTGTGATTGCTACTCTGCTATAAATCCTTCAAGTCTTGTGTGGTGTCAAGATTCTCGATCCAGGGATGACACTGAGCACAGAGCGCTAGATCCATTCGGGTCTGGTCGCTACACGTACTTCCCCTCAAAAGGAAGGAACTTCGGTAACACATCCTCGTCTTCACCGGCTCCACTCTTGGTTATCTCATACCTTTACTTGTGCAAGCTTATAGTGTATTGCATTCGTTGCTTGCTTGTGTGCTTGGTGTTGTCGCATCATATAGGTTGCTCACCTAGTTGCATATCTAGACAACCTACTTTGTTGCAAAGTTTAAATTGGTAAAGAATATCTAAAAATTGTTAGTTGCCTATTCACCCCTCCTCTAGTCAACTATATTGATCCTTACAACCGTGGGTTCAAAAACCTATGCCTTTTCCACCCAAGTCAACTAAAAAGAATGATGATGAAGAATTTGAACGCTTTGCTGAAATCCCGAGGCCAGTCTTTTTGCGATAAATATTTATTGGATACCTACCTTACCTAATGTTTATTTTTTACCTAAACCCTGCAGCCTTGTACTCGCTTGACTAATATCTTGAAAATGCCTCCTTATGCAAATTATATGAAAGACATCATCAAAAAATAAGAGAAAAATACCGGAAGCTAAAATCTCCACTATGCTTGCTAACTATACTTTCAAAGATGGAGTACCTAAAAAACTTGGAGATCCGGGAATACCAACTATACCTTGCTCCATCAAAAAGAATTAGGTGAAAACTGCTTTGTGTGATTTAGGAGCTGGTGTTAGTGTTATGCCTTTCTCTTTATATAAAAGACTTGACTTGAATAAACTCACACCTACTGAAATAGCTTTGCAAATGGCTGATAAATCAACTGCCATACCTATCGGTATCTGTGAGGATGTGCCTGTTATTGTTGCTAATGTTACTATTTTTACTGACTTTGTTATACTTGAGATGCCCGAGGACGACAACATGTCGATTATCCTTGGTAGACCCTTCTTGAATACTACATGGGCTGTTATTGATTGCAATAAAATCAAGGTCGCTTTTCATATCAATGGTAATGAGCATATGGTACACTTTCCGAAGAAACAATTCCAAGTGAATGGTATTAATGTTATTGAAAAATCTCCGACAATCACTATTGGAAGTTTTCAAATACCTCTACCTGCCGTCAAAAAGAAATATGAAATGCTTATTGCTGGAGAAATGCATATCCCCATTGAGGTAACTTAGTGATTTACGAAAGTTCTTCGGTTTCATGCTAATCGAAAGTGGTTGTTAATAAGACCTGATCAACCTTATTAATGAATCATTTTTGAACGGTATGAAGTTGATGAATTTAGTAAGCACTACTTTCTTTCTTTACTTTTTATTCTCTGTTTTTATTAGTTAAATAAAATAAAATGCCATGTTTTGTCTGTTTTATGAGTTTCCCATGCAATAAAAAAATGGCCCAAAAATAAAAGTTCTTAGAATGCCCTGAAAATTCTATATGATTTATTTATGAATATTTAAGAATTTTTGGTGCAAATAATACTAGAGGGAGGTGCACCAGGTGGGCACAACCCACCTAGGCGTGCCAGCACCCCCAGGCGCGCCCTGATGGATTGTGGTTCCCACGTGGGCCCCCTCACTTATCTCTTTAGCCCACATCATCACTCACCTCCAGAAAAAATATCCCCATTGCTCCCTCTATCCAATGTTCTTGAGCTCAAACCCGCGGATTTAGATCCCTTTGCTCGAAGCTCCATTTCTGAAACTGTTTGGGGGGATTATTGCTTGGTATGTGACTCCATCATTTGTCCAATTAGTTTTTGTTTTAGTGGTTTATAATTTGAATAAATAACTACTCTTGGTGCTGCTGTAGATGTGCTTGCATGTTGAATTCTTAGTGTTCTAAGTAGTTTGAATGCTTGCTATGGCATCTATGTATCCCTATGAGTAGTTGCTATCAATTTTGTAAAGTTTTGTTGACAAATTTTTGTCACCTAAAATTTTTTTTTTCAGAAAATTGTACGCGGACATGATGAACCTATTTGGAAGGAGTTCTTCGAGGAGATGATCCTCAGGGGCATCTTCTAGTGACAGTTCTGCTCGCCGGTCTTATGTTGAACCAAGTGAAAGTTCCACGCGAGATGCCGCCACCAAAACATGTTTATGGCCTTGTATATGGTGCGTGTGGGCATCAAGGAGGAATTTGAGCAATATATTCACAATGCCGGTCTCGGTCTCTACCTCTCAGATAAGTGTGAACAATGCCATCTTCTCACTGAATCATTTGTCAAAGAATTTAAATATTTTCCTTGTGAGCCTAGGGTGTCATTTATGCTTTATGATAATCCATTTACTATTCCACTAGAGAACTTTGCTTACCATTGCAAACTTCCATTTTGGGGTTCGCTTGATGAGCCACCAGAGGCTGAGTACGAGTCTTTCTTGACTAGCCTTTGTTACGGTGAAAATAGGGGAGTAAGACAAGGAAGAATAAAGAGTGTTCACTTTCCCTCAATCCAATATTTCGCTTTATTTAACGGGAAATGCATAGTAGGCAAGCAAGAGTGTAGCATACTCTATGCGCCAAACCTGAGCCTCATTCACACCGCTCTCACTAGTGAAAGGAATTATAACCTTGGAGCGATTGTTGCACGTAGACTTCAGCATAACGCCAAAAGTGGCTGGTTCTATGGTGGAATTTATGCCACCCGTCGAGCATGAGGGCTGGGTGTTTCACCTTTGCCCTTTGATCCTATCCTACCCACTCGGTATTTGGATTTTGATGCCTTAAAAGAGCATAAGATTCTCAAGGGAAGGGCTGATAACTTCACTTACATTTGATGTTTAACCAATCACATGTTGTGGACACATATTTGCCTGCGCCTACTCTCTTCGATTATCACAACAAGGAAAGATATTTTGTTCTTGAGAGCGAGGCCCGAGCTCATAACGCAGTAGTGGTGGCGGCACGGCATGCAGAGGCAACCGCACCAAGAGCCTCCATGAGCTACCACACCAACTACTACCCTCCAGGCTACTGATCGATTACCAACATAGGCCAAAAGCCTAAGCTTGGGGAGTACGTGTTCTCACCGACATTATATTCATGTTCACATATCATTCTAGTTGTCGGTGTTCACACTTTTTCATTGTATCATCCATGCTTAGATTTATTTTCTTGATTTCTTCTTGTGTGTTTGAAAAACTTTAGAAAGACCAAAAAAATTAGTTGTAGTAATTTACTTCCTATGCATGCTTAGTAGTAGTACTAAAAAGAAAAACCAAAAAGATTTCCTTGTTCTTGTTTTGCTTGTTGGGAGCTTTCCCGTGTAAATAGTTTTTCTCGATTTTGCTTTTTGTTTGCTTGTTGAAGAAAACCAAAAACTCCAAAATTATTTCAGTGTGTTTCAATGAATTTCTTTTCTTTTTATTCGAGTTGTACCACTGAGAAGACCACGATGAAAATGTTGAGTGGCTCTCATATGAATAATTGTTGAACTAATAAAGAGCACATTTTACCCCTTTGAATGAAATGTTTGCAGATTCCAGCTTAGTCCATGACATCCTAGCACTATTATTATTTTCATATCGTTCGGTCGTGCAAGTGAAAGGCAATAATGACGACATTCTATGAACTGGCCATGGCAAAGAGAAACTGGTATGAACTCGACTTGTTCTGTCTGTGTAAATATGTTTAAGCTAGTATCCAAGCTTCAGCCCATTATGATTAAACATGTTTGCAATGACTATTAGAGATTATAGTTTCTCATGCCATGCATAAGTAGCCGGGAGTGGATGATGATTTATCTTGGATATCAACATAGCATTAAAATGATTGTGATGTAGTATGATGATATGGTATCCTCCTCTAAATGTTCAAGTGGCTTGACGTGATACATGTTCATGCATGTAGTTGAATAAAAACCAACATAGCCACTATAATATTTACGTTCATGGTGTTCATATCCTACTCATGCTAGTGTCCAATGTTACTTATGCATAATGACTGGTTATGATCGTTGTTGCTCCCTAGCTGGCCGCTTCTCAATCTTAATTGCTAGCCTTCGCCTGTACTAAGTGGGAATTCTACTTGTACATCAAAAACCTTGAACCCAAAGTTATTCCAGATGAGTCCACCATACCTACCTATATACGGTATTACCCTGCCGTCCCAAGTAAATTTGCATATGCCACGTAAAAGCTTCTAAAAGTTTATCCTTTTTGTGTGCCTGGATCGTTCATGGAACGACAGGAGGTGGTCGATATCTTCCGTGCTAAGAGGATTATCCTCAGGTCGAGTGTTATTCACTCGCCATCATATGAGGAAATGTGCGGTAATAGGGATGCCCAGTCCCAAGCTGCAAACATGAAAAAGAGTTCATCTCTTGAATAATCAAACAAAAACTCCCAATGGAGTCAAAACCTTTACTTTTACCGCTTGGGAACTGCCACTAGCGTGCTTAGCATGGAAGATGTTGATAACTGATGGTAGTGAAGTGAATGAGAAGGGGGCATGTCTCTAAATTATCATTTATCTCTGTTTTAAAAATTGAGCTCTGGCACCTCTGCAAATCCCTGCTTCCCTCCGCGAAGGGGCTTTCTATTTACTTTTATGTTGTGTCACCACCTTCTAAAAACAAGCACCAAAAACTGAGTAGAGCACAACTGTCATGATTTATGCATTGTGTATAGCTAATGTTTGGTGCATCATGACTGGATCTTTTCTACCATGACTTACAATGTTTAGTCGCTGCTTAAACTTTGGAGGTGCTCTGCATTTATGTTTTGTGGTCTCAGAAAGGGCTAGCGAGATACCATTATTGTCATATTATATCATGGTTGTTTTCACAACGTGTTGCTGTTTGATATATCTTATTATTGCTCGCTAGTTGATTATGTCATTGATATGAGTCATTATAATCTTTAGGAGTTATTGTTGACATGGTTAGCTATAATGCTGGCTGAAATCCTGGGTGCGGTTTAAGCTTATTTATGCAAACAAGAGAAAAAGAGTTCATAAAAGATTTTCTTTATCACTTTCAGTTTATCAACTGAATTGCTTGAGGACAGGCAAAGGTTTAAGCTTGGGGGAGTTGATATGTCTCCAACGTATCTACATTTTCTCACGCTTTTCCTCTTGTTTTGGACTCTAATTTGCACGATTTAAATGAAACTAACCCCGGACTGACGTTGTTTTCACCTAAACTACCATGGTGTTGTTTTTTTGCTGAAATAAAAGTTCTCGGGATGCAAGGAAACTTTACGTGGATTTTTTGTATCAATAATAAGAATTTCTGGAGCGAAGACCCACCAGAGAGGGGCCCCTGGTTGGGCACAACCCACCAGGGCGCGCCCCCTCTCCTGGCACGCCCAGGTGGGTTGTACCCACCTAGTGGCCCCGCTTACGACCCCCTGATACTATAAAATTACATATTTCCAGAAAAAAATTAGGGAGAAAGAATTATCGCGATCCACGATACGGAGCCGCCGCCAAGCCCTGTTCTTCCTCGGGAGGGCAGATCTGGAGTCCTTTGGGGCTCCAGAGAGGGGGATCTTTGTTCTTCATCATCACTAACCAATCTCCATCGCTAATTCCATGATGCTCCCCACCAGGAGTGAGTAATTCCTTCATAGGCCTGCTGGTTGGTGAGGAGTTGGATGAGATTCATCATATAATCGAGTTAGTTTTGTTAGGGCTTGATCCCTAGTATCCACTATGTTCTTAGATTGATGTTGCTATGACTTTGCTATGGTTAATGCTTGTCACTTTGGGCCCGGGTGCCATGAACTCAGGTCTGAACCGTTTATGAATTCATCATTATATCCATGTTTTAGATCCGATCTTGCAAGTTATAGTCACCTACTACGTGTTATGATCCAGCAACCCTTTAGTGACAACAACCGGGCCCACTCCCGGCAATGACCGTAGTTTGAGGAGTTCATGTATTCACTATGTGTTAATGCTTTTTTTCCGGTTCTCTATTAAAATGATCCCTTAATATCCCTTAGTTTCCAATATGGACCCCGCTGCCACGGGAGGGTAGGACAAAATGTCATGCAAGTTCTTTTAATAAAGCACGTATGACTATTTACGGAATACATGCCTACATTATATCGATGAACTAGAGCTAGTGCCATATCTCCCTAGGTTATAACTGTCACATGATGAATATCATCCAACAAGTCACCGATCCAATGCCTACGAATTTATCCTTATTGATCTTGCTATGTTACTATTGCTATCATCACTGTTACACTTTCTACAAATTACAGCTGTCACTGTTACTTTTACCGTTGCTACTGTCACTATTATCAAAACTATCAAACTACTATGCTACTGATCACTTGCTGCAGATAATTAATCTCCAGGTGTGGTTGAATTGACAACTCAGCTGCTAATACCTTAAAATATTCTTTGGCTCCCATTGTGTCGAATCTATAAATTTGGGTTGAATACTCTACCCTCGAAAACTGTTGCAATCCCCTATACTTGTGGGTTATCACGCGCCTCCCCCCTTGGACGGCCTCCTCCTCCACCTCCTTTATATATGTGGGGAGGGGGGGTACCCTAGAACACACAAGTTGATCTTTTAGCCGTGTGCGGTGACCCCATCCACATTTTCACACCTCGGTCATATTGTCGCAGTGCTTAGGCGAAGCCCTGCGCCGGTAACTTCATCATCACCGTCACCACGCCGTCGTGCTGACGAAACTCTCCCTCGGCCTCAACTGGATCAAGAGTTCGAGGGACGTCACCGAGCTGAACATGTGCAGATCGCGGAGGTGCCGTGCGTTCGTACTTGGATCGGTTGGATCGCAAAGATGTTCGACTACATCAACCGCGTTACTAAACGCTTCCGCTTTCGGTCTACGGGGGTACGTGGACACACTTGATGACCCACAAGTATAGGGGATCTATCATAGTCCTTTCTATAAGTAAGAGTGTCGAACCCAATGAGGAGCAGAAGGAAATGACAAGCGGTTTTAAGTAAGGTATTCTCTGCAAGCATTGAAATTATCGGTACCAGATAGTTTTGTGATAAGGTAATTTATAATGGGCAACAAGTAATGAAAGTACATAAGGTGCAGCAAGATGGGCCAATCCTTTTTGTAGCAAAGGACAAGCCTGGACAAACTCTTATATAGAGGAAAACGCTCCCGAGGACACATGGGAATTATCGTCAAGCTAGTTTTCATCACGCTCATATGATTCGCGTTCATTACTTTGATAATTTGATATGTGGGTGGACCGGTGCTTGGGTGCTGCCCATTCTTGGACAAGCATCCCACTTATGATTAACCCCTATTGCAAGCATCCGCAACTACAAAATAAGTATTAAGGCAAACCTAACCATAGCATGAAACAAATGGATCCAAATCAGCCCCTTACGAAGCAACTCATAAACTAGGGTTTAAGCTTCTGTCACTCTAGCAACCCATCATCTACTTATTACTTCCCAATGCCTTCCTCTAGGCCCAAACAATGGTGAAGTGTCATGTAGTCGGTGTTCACATAACACCACTAGAGGAGAGACAACATACATCTCATCAAAATATCGAACGAATACCAAATTCACATGACTACTTATAGCAAGACTTCTCCCATGTCCTCAGGAACAAACGTAACTACTCACAAATCGTATTCATGTTCATAATCAGAGGAATATTAATATGCATAAAGGATCTAAACTTATGATCTTCCACCAAATAAACCAACTAGCATCAACTACAAGGAGTAATCAACACTACTAGCAACCCACACGTACCAATATGAGGTTTTGGGACATAGATTGGATACAAGAGATGAACTAGGGTTTTAGATGAGATGGTGCTCGTGAAGATGTTGATGGAGATTGACCCCCTCCTGATGAGAGGATCGTTGGTGATGACGATGGTGATGATTTCCCACTCCCGGGGGGATGTTTCCCCGGCTGAACAGCTCCTCCGGAGCTCTAGATTGGTTCCGCTAAGGTTCCGCCTCATGGCGGCGGTGTTTCGTCCCGAAAGCTTCCTCCTGATTTTTTCTAGGGTGAAAGACTTCATATAGCAGAAGATGGGCACCAGAGGCCTGCCAGGGGGCCCACGAGGCAGGGGGCGCGCCGAGGGGGTAAGGCGCGCCCCCACCCTCGTGGATGGTGGGTGGCCCCCCTTTGGTACTTTCTTCGCTCAGTATTTTTTATTAATTCCAAAAATTGCCTCCGTGAAGTTTCAGGACTTTTGGAGCTGTGCAGAATAGGTCTCTAATATTTGCTCCTTTTCCAGCCCAGAATTCCAGCTGCCAGCATTCTCCCTCTTCATGTAAACCTTGTAAAATAAGAGAGAATAGGCATAAGTATTGTGACATAATGTGTAATAACAGCCCATAATGCAATAAATATCGATGTAAAAGCATGATGCAAAATGGACGTATCAACTCCCCCAAGCTTAGACCTCGCTTGTCCTCAAGCAGAAGCAGATAATGAAAAATATGTCCACGTGTTTAGAGATAGAGTTGTAGATAAAATGAAATACGGACATGAGGGCATCATGATCATTCTTATAACAGAAACATATATAAATATTGTCATATGATTTCTTATGCTCAAGTAACAATCTATTCACAATGTCAAGTATGAATCAGAAACTTCATTGAAAACTAACAAACTATAATCTCGGTCACTGAAGCAATTGCAATTTATCATAACATCAGAAAGAGTCTATATAAGAGCTTTTCAGCAAGTCCACATACTCAACTATCATTTAGTCTTTCACAATTGCTAACACTCACGCAATACTTATGGTTATGGAGTTTTAATAGGACACAGAGAAAGATAGGGGCTAATAGTGTTGCCTCCCAACCTTTTACCTTAAGGGTAATGTCAACAATAATAGTTCATGCTAACTTACATCCAATTGGATATACATATCAGGATCTTTACAACACAAGGTGCTTGCCAAAGGATAAAATGTAAAAAGGAAAGGTGAAGATCACCATGACTCTTGCATAAGGTATAAGACAAAAGTAAAAGATAGGCCCTTCGCAGATGGAAGCAGAGGTTGTCATTTGCTTTTATGGTTGGATGCACGAAATCTTAATGCAAAAGAACGTCACTTTATATTGCCACTTGTGATATGGACCTTTATTATGCAGTCCGTCACTTTTATTGATTCCACATCACAAGATCGTATAAAGCTTATTTTCTCCACACTAACAAATCATACATGTTTAGAAGGCAATTTTTATTGCATGCAACAATGAAAACTTACTTGAAGGATCTTACTCAATCCATAGGTAGGTATGGTGGACTCTCATGGCAAAACTGGTTTAAGGTTATTCGGAAGCACAAGTAGTATCTCTACTTGGTGCAAAGAATTTGGCTAGCATGAGGGGGAAAGGCAAGCTCAACATGTTCGATGATCCATGACAATATATTTTATTTCAGATATAAGAGAACATAACCCATTACATTGTCTTCCTTCTCCAACATCAACTCTTTAGCATGTCATATTTTTAATGAGTGCTCACAATCATAAAAGATGTCCAAGATAGTATATTTATATGTGAGAACCTCTCTTTCTTTACTACTTCCTATTAATTGCAACGATGACCAAAACTATGTTTGTCAACTCTCAACAACTTTTATTCATCATACTCTTTATATGTGAAGTCATTATTCTCCATAAGATCAATATGATCTCTTTATTTCTTTTTATTCTTTATTTTTCTTTAATTCCCTCAAGATCGTAGCAAGATAATCAAGCCCTTGACTCAAAACTAATATTTATTATATATAGCTCATGGACTCGATTACATAGAGGGATCATAAAGCAAAACTCAGTACTAAATCATACTAAAACTTTATTCTACTAGATCAAGATATTACCAAAAGGATCGAACTAAGAAAAACGGTAAAGATAGGAGTGTGATGGTGATACGATACTGGGGCACCTCCCCCAAGCTTGGCAATTGCCAAGGGGAGTGCCCATACCCATGTGTTTATGTCTCTTTCTTCAGAGGTGGTGATGTATATTCTTGGTGATGATGCCCCTCAGGATACGATTCTCTTCCTCGAGCTTATTGACTTGTTGCTTGAGGTCCATTATTTCCTTACGGAGCTTACCCGTGACGGCTAGAGCTCCTTTCACCCATGGATGTTGCATAGCTGCGGGACAAGTAACACTCTTTTTCATATTTTCATAAGAGAGAAATTTAACATTGGAGGGGATGACCGAGTTTGGAATAGCTGAGCTCTGTAGTTCCCCCATCATGAATCTGGCTCGGAAACGGGAAGTAACTTCTTGATCCTCCTCCATGGCATCTATCATTTTCAAGTCGGCCTCCATCTCTTCCTCCGTTGATGGCCCAAAGTGGCCAGCATCACTGTTTTCTCTTGGCCCCGGTGTCGGATTAGACACCTGGCTCTCCCCAATTGATTCTTGAGAAGACATCTTGCTCTAATCTGCGACAGAAACAGCTCGAAACAAAAACAGAGGATATTTGCGTGATACTAACGTCAGAACCTCCGGGAGATTATATAATGAATTTTTACCGACCAAAAGAAGTATCGTGCAAGAAAACGGAGTCCGGAGGGCACACGAAGGTGCCCACGAGGCAGGGGCGCGCCTAGGGGGGTAGGGGGTAGGGCGCGCCAACGTATCTATAATTTTTTATTGCTCCATGCTATTATATATTCTCTTTTGGATGTTTAATGGGCTTATTTATACACTTTTATATTATTTTTGGGACTAACCTATTAACCCAAGGCCCAGTGCAAATTGCTGTTTTTTTGCCTATTTCAGTGTTTCGCAGAAAAGGAATATCAAACGGAGTCCAAACGGAATGAAACCTTCGGGAGAGTTATTTTTGGAACAAACGTGATCCGGAGGACTTGGAGTGGACGTCAATAAATCACCGAGGAGGCCACGAGGCAGGGGGCACGCCTACCCCCTGGGCGCACCCTCCACCCTCGTGGGCCCCTCGTGGCTCCACCGACCTACTTCTTCCTCCTATATATACCTACGAACCCCGAAACTATCCAGGAGCACCACGAAAACCTAATTCCACCGCCGCAACCTTCTGTACTCGTGAGATCCCATCTTGGGGCCTTTTCCGGCGCTCCGCTGGAGGGGGCATCGATCATGGAGGGCTTCTAGATCAATAGCATAGCCTCTCCGATGATGTGTGAGTAATTTACCACAGACCTTCGGGTCCATAGTTATTAGCTAGATGGCTTCTTCTCTCTCTTTGGATCTCAATACAAAGTTCTCCTTGATCTTCTTGGAGATCTATTCGATGTAACTCTTTTTGTGGTGTATTTGTCGAGATCCGATGAATTGTGGTTTATGATCAAGATTATCTATGAACAATATTTGAATCTTCTCTGAATTATTTTATGTATTATTGGTTATCTTTGCTAGTCCGTTCGAATTATCAGTTTGGTTTGGCCTACTAGATTGATCTTTCTTGCAATGGGAGAAGTGCTTAGCTTTGGGTTCAATCATGCAGTGCTCGATCCCAGTGACAGTAGGGGAAACAACACGTATTGTATTGTTGCCATCGAGGATAAAGATGGGGTTTATATCATATTGCTTGAGTTTATCCCTCTACATCATGTCATTTTACCTAATGCGTTACTCTGTTCTTATGAACTTAATACTCTAGATGCATGATGGATAGCGGTCGATGTGTGGAGTAATAGTAGTAGATGCAGGTAGGAGTCGATTTAGTTGTCGCGGACGTGATGCCTATATACATGATCATGCCTAGATATTCTCTTAATTATGCACTTTTCTATCAATTGCTCGACAGTAATTTGTTCACCCACCGTAATAATTATGCTATCTTGAGAGAAGCCACTAGTGAAACCTATGGCCCCCGGGTCTATTTTCCATCATATACGTTTCCAATCTATTTTTACTTTGCAATATTTACTTTCAATCTTTATCATAAAAATACCAAAAATATTATCATCTCTATCAGATCTCACTTTTACAAGTGGTCGTGAAGGGATTGACAACCCCTTTATTGCGTTGGTTGCAAGGTTCTTAATTATTTGTGTAGGTACGAGGGACTTGCGTGTGGCCTCCTACTGGATTGATACCTTGGTTCTCAAAAACTGAGGGAAATACTTATGCTACTTTGCTGCATCACCCTTTCCTCTTCAAGGGAAAACCAACGCATGCTCATGAGGTAGCAAGAAGGATTTCTGGCGCTGTTGCCGGGGAGTCTACACACAAGTCAAGATATACCAAGTACCCATCACATTCTCTTATCCCTCGCATTACATTATTTGCCATTTGCCTCACGTTTTCCTCTCCCCCACTTCACCCTTTGCCGTTTTATTCGCCCTTCTTCTGTTCGTCTTTTCGTTTGCCTTGATGTCTTACTTGGCTCGTTTGCTCGTGTGGTTGGTATAATTGTTTATTTATTGCTTAACAGAGAACCTAAGATCTATGGATCCTCATCCACTTGCTAATCTTTTTAAGAGATCCAATTATGATGAACCAATTCCTAGTGATTTGAGTGCACTAGATTATCTTTATGAGATTTTGCTTGAAATCCGTGAATCTGAAAATTGTGATGAAGTGTTTCATGAAGTGATTCACGATAGATCTTTTAATAAAAAGCATGATTGCAATGATGTTATTATAAATTCTATTAATTTCAATTGTGTTAATGATATGCAAAACCCTAATCTTGGGGATGCTAAGTTTGCTATGTCTACTACTTGTTGCAATGATCATGATTGGGGTGATTCTTCTTATGATCTTGAAAATTTATTTAAGCCCCATGATGAATATGAGATTTATAATAGTGTTTGCATTAATATTGAAATTGGTATTGGAAGAGTGTCAACTTTAGATCCCACATATTTGGAGAATATTCAATCTTATGATTTTTTTGATAAAAGTGGGTTTGGAGAGGTCATGACTTTAGTTAATGTTAATCCCACTATTTCGAAAGAGTGTCAACTTTGCATGCATGTGGATCACGAAGAGAATATGTTATGTGATATCTATATTGTTGAATTTTCTTATGATCCTACATGTAATTATTATGAGAGAGGAAAATATGGTCGTAGAAACTTTCATCTTACTGAATTACCTCTCGTCATGTTGAGATTGCTATCGTCACTTTCTTCTTCCTTGCATAAGCTAGTTTTTGTTTGCCTTGCAAATTTGTTTAATTATAATATGCCTATGCATAGTAAGTATGTTAGACTTATATGTGTTTGTCACGTGTTTTATGATGCTCTCTTTGCGCTTCAATTCTTGTCTTTCATGTGAGCATCATTAAAATTATCAATGCCTAGCTAAAAGGCTTTAAAGAAGAGCGCTTGTTGGGAGACAACCCAATATTTTTCCTTGCTGTATTCAATAAATAATCCATCTAGCTTATGTTTAGATGTGGTTTTATGTGTTAATTAGTGTTTGTGCCAAGTAGAACCTCTGGGAAGACTTGGGTGAAGTCTTTTTGATCTTGCTGTAAAAACAGAAACTTTAGCGCTCACGAGATTAGCTACAACTTTTTACTGGAGAGTGCTATTTAGTTGATTCTTCTTGAATATGATTAATAGACAAATTCCTCAAGTCCTGAAATTTATTTTAGAATTTTTGGAGTTCCAGAAGTTTTCGTTAGTTACAGATTAATACAGAGTGTTCTGTTTTTGACAGATTCTGTTTTTCGTGTGTTGTTTGCTTATTTTGATGAATCTATGGCTAGTAATGGAGTTTATGAACCATATAAAAGTTGGAATACAGTAGGTTTAACACCAATATAAATAAATAATGATTTAATTACAGTACCTTGAAGTGGTGTTTTGTTTTCTTTCGCTAACGGAGCTCACGAGATTTTCTGTTAAGTTTTGTGTTGTGAAGTTTTCAAGTTTTGGGTAAAGATTTGATGGATTATGGAACAAGGATTGGCAAGAGCCTAAGCTTGGGGATGCCCAAGGCACCCCAAGGTAAAATCCAAGGACAACCAAAAGCCTAATCTTGGAGATGCCCCGAAAGGCATCCCCTCTTTTGTCTTCGTCCATCGGTAACTTTACTTGGAGCTATATTTTTATTCACCACATGATATGTGTTTTGCTTGGAGCGTCTTGTATAATTTGAGTATTTACTTTTTAGTTCTCCACAATCATCCTTGCTGTACACACCTTTTGAGAGAGACACACATTATTCGGGGTTTATTAGAATACTCTATGTGCTTCACTTATATCTTTTGAGCTAAACAATTATGCTCTAGGCTTCACTTATATCCTTTAGAGCACGGTGGTGGTTATATTTTATAGAATTATTGATCTCTCATGATTCACTTATATTTTTTTGAGAGTCCTTTAGAACATCATGGTAATTTGCTTTGGTTATAAAATTAGTCCTAATATGATAGGCATCAAAGATATTTTTTTTAAGTGCATTGAATACTAAGAGAAGTTTGATACTTGATAATTGTTTTGAGATATGAAGATGGTGATATTAGAGTCATGCTAGTTGAGTAGTTGTGAATTGGAGAAATACTTGTTCTAAAGTTTGTGATTCCCGTAGCATGCACGTATGGTGAACCGTTATGTGATGAAGTTGAAGCATGATTTATTTATTGATTGTCTTCCTTATGAGTGGTGGTCGGGGACGAGCGATGGTCTTTTCCTACCAATCTATCCCCCTAGGAGCATGCGTGTAGTACTTTGTTTCAATAACTAATATATCTTTTCAATAAGTATGTGAGTTCTTTATGACTAATGTTGACTCCATGGATTATACGCACTCTCACCCTTCCACCATTGCTAGCCTCTCTAATAGCGCGCACCTTTCGCCGTTATCATATACCCACCATATACCTTCCTCAAAACAGCCACCATACCTACCTATTATGGCATTTCCATAGCCATTCCGAGATATATTGCCATGCAACTTACCACCGTTCCATTTATTATGACACGCTTCATCATTGTCATATTGCTTTGCATGATCATGTAGTTGACATCGTATTTGTGGCAAAGCCACCTTTATAATTCTTTCATACATGTCACTCTTGATTCATTGCATATCTTAGTACACCGCCGAGGCATTCACATAGAGTCATATTTTGTTCTAAGTATCGAGTTGTAATTATTCAGTTGTAAGTAAATAAAAGTGTGATGATCATCATTATTAGAGCATTGTCCCATGTGAGGAAAGGATGATGGAGACTATGATTCCCCCATAAGTCGGGATGAGACTCCGGACGAAAGAAAAGAGAAAAAAAGAGGCCAAAAAAAGAGAAGGCCCAAAAAAAGAGAAAAAAATGAGAGAAAGAGAAGGGACAATGTTACTATCCATTTTCCACACTTGTGCTTCAAAGTAGCACCATGATCTTCATGACAGAGAGCCTCCTATGTTGTCACTTTCATATACTAGTGGGAATTTTACATTATAGAACTTGGCTTGTATATTCCAATGACGGGCTTCTTCAAAATTCCCTAGGTCTTCGTGAGCAAGCAAGTTGGATGCACACCCACTTAGTTTCTTTTGTTGAGCTTTCATACACCTATAGCTCTAGTGCATCCGTTGCATGGAAATCCCTACTCACTCACATTGATATCTATTGATGGGCATGTCCATAGCCCATTGATACGCCTAGTTGATGTGAGACTATCTGGCATCTCCATAGCCCATTGACACGCCTAGTTTATGTGAGACTATCTTCTCCTTTTTGTCTTCTCCACAACCACCATTCTATTCCACTCATAGTGCTATGTCCATAGCTCACGCTCATGTATTGCGTGAAAGTTGAAAATGTTTGAGAACATCAAAAGTATGAAACAATTGCTTGGCTTGTCATCAGGGTTCTGCATGATTTAAATACTTTGTGTGGTGAAGATAGAGCATAGCCAGACTATATGATTTTTTAGGGATAACTTTCTTTGGCCATGTTATTTTGAGAAGACATGATTGCTTTGTTAGTATGCTTGAAGTATTATTATTTTCATGTCAATATTAAACTTTTATCTTGAATCTTTCGAATATGAACATTCATGACACAATAAAGAGAAATACACTGAAGAATATTCTAAGTAGCATTCCACATCAAAAATTCTGTTTTTATCATTTACCTACTCGAGGACGAGCAGGAATTAAGCTTGGGGATGCTTGATACGTCTCCAACGTATATATAATTTTTGATTGCTCCATGTTATTATATATTCTCTTTTGGATGTTTAATGGGCTTTTGTATACACTTTTATATTATTTTTGGGACTAACCTATTAACCCAAGGCCTAGTGCAAACTGCTGTTTTTTTTTTGCCTATTTCAGTGTTTCGCAGAAAAGGAATATCAAATGAAGTCCAAACGGAATGAAACCTTCGGGACAGTTATTTTTGGAACAAACGTGATCCACAGGACTTGGAGTGGATGTCAAGAAATCACCGAGGAGCCCATGAGGCAGGGGGCGCGCCTACCCCCCTGGGCGCGCCCTTCACCCTCAGGGCCCCTCGTGGCTGCACCGACCTACTTCTTCCTCCTATATATACCTACGTACCCCGAAACCATCCAGGAGCACCACGAAAACCTAATTTCACCGCCGCAACCTTCTGTACCCGTGAGATCCCATCTTGGGGCCTTTTCCGGCGCTCCTTCGGAGGGGGCATCGATCACGAAGGGCTTCTACATCAACACCATAGCCTCTCCGATGATGTGTGAGTAGTTTACCACAGACCTTCTGGTCCATAGTTATTAGCTAGATGGCTTCTTCTCTCTCTTTGGATCTCAATACAAAGTTCTCCTCGATTTTCTTGGAGATCTATTTGATGTAACTCTTTTTGCGGTGTGTTTGTCGAGATCCGATGAATTGTGGGTTTATGATTAAGATTATCTATGAACAATATTTGAATCTTCTCTGAATTCTTTTATGTATTATTGGTTATCTTTGCAAGTCTCTTCGAATTATTAGTTTGGTTTGGCCTACTAGATTGATCTTTCGTGCAATGGGAGAAGTGCTTAGCTTTGGGTTCAATCATGCGGTGCTCGATCCCAGTGATAGTAGGGGAAACGACACGTATTGTATTGTTGCCATTGAGGATAAAAAGATGGGGTTTATGTCATATTGCTTGAGTTTATCCCTCTACATCATGTCATCTTACCTAATGTGTTACTCTGTTCTTATGAACTTAATACTCTAGATGCATGCTGGATAGCGGTCGATGTGTGGAGTAATAGTAGTAGATGCAGGCAGGAGTCGGTCTACTTATCGCGGACGTGATGCCTATATACATGATCATGCCTAGATATTCTCATAATTATGCACTTTCCTATCAATTGCTCGACAGTAATTTGTCGACCCACCGTAATACTTATGCTATCTTGATAGAAGCCACTAGTGAAACCTATGGCCCCCGGGTCTATTTTCCATCATATATGTTTCCAATCTATTTTTACTTTGCAATCTTTACTTTCAATATTTATCATAAAAATACCAAAAATATTATCATCTCTATCATATCTCACTTATGCAAGTGGCATTGAAGGGATTGACAACCCCTTTATCGCGTTGGTTGCAAGGTTCTTATTTGTTTGTGTAGGTATGAGGGACTTGCGTGTGGCCTCCTACTGGATTGGTACTTTGGTTCTCAAAAACGGAGGGAAATACTTACGCTACTTTGCTGCATCACCCTTTCCTCTTCAAGGGAAAACCAACGCATGCTCAAGAGTTAGCAGTACACAACGTCTAATAACACCATCTAATCCTTCTTTATAAAGGTGTGGGTCATCCCAGATGTAATGTCTTAAATCATAGTAAAACTTTTTCTTTTGCTGGTATGTGAAACTAGGTGGTATAAACTTAGCAACTATGTAATTAGCATAATCGGCATACCATGGAGTAGTACGAGAAGCATTTATGACAGCTAATTGTTCATCAGGAAAGCTATCATCAGTAGGTAGTGGGTCATCAAGAACATTCTCTAACCTAGATAAATTGTCTGCAACGGGGTTCTCAGCTCCCTTTCTATCAATAATATGCAAATCAAATTCTTGTAGCAAGAGAACCCATCTAATAAGTCTAGGTATAGCATCTTTCGTTTCCATAAGATATTTGATAGCAACATGATCAGTGTGAACAGTTACTTTAGAATCAACAATATAGGGTCTGAACTTATCACAAGCAAATACAACCGCTAAGAATTCATTTTCAGTAGTAGCATAATTTCTCTGGGCACTGTCTAGAGTTTTACTAGCATATTGGATAACATTTAATTTATTATCAACTCTTTGTCCTAGAACGGCACCTACAACATAATCGCTAGCATCACACATAATTTCAAAGGGTAAATTCCAATCAGGTGGCTGAACAAATAGGTGCAGAAATCAAGGCTTTCTTAAGTATTTCAAATGCTTCTTCACATTCATCATCAAAGACAAAAGGAACATCTTTTTGTAAGAGATTAGTCAGAGGCCTAGAAATTTTTGAGAAGTCCTTAATGAACCTCCTATAAAAACCGACATGACCAAGGAAACTCTTTATACCTTTAATGTCCTTAGGACACGACATCTTTTCAATAGCATCAACTTTAGCTTTATTAACTCCAATACCTCTTTCAAACCATAAAATGGCACTTCTTCCATTTCAAGACAAGATTAGTTTCTTCACATCTCTGCAAAACTCGATCAAGGTTGCTCAATCAATCATCAAAAGAAGTTCCATATACGGAGAAATCATCCATGAAAACCTCAAAAATCTTTTCACAAAAATCAGGGAATATAGCCATCATGCATCTTTGAAAGGTAGCAGGTGCATTACATAAATCAAAAGGCATACGTCTATAAGAAAAGGTACCGAAGGGACAAGTAAAAGTGGTCTTTTCTTGATCCTGTTTTGACACAGGTATTTGAGAGAAACCGGAATAACCATCTAGAAAGCAAAAATGTGTATGTTTGGATAATCTTTCTAGAATTTGATCAATAAAAGGTAAAGGGTAATGATCCTTTTTAGTATCTTTACTTAGTTTACGGAAATCAATTACCATTCCATAACCTGTAACAATTCTTTGCGGGATCAATTCATCTTAATCATTAGGAACAACAGTAACACCTCCCTTCTTATGGACACAATGGACAGGACTTACCCACTGACTATCAGCAACAGGATAGATTATACCTGCCTCCAAAAGTTTTAGTATTTCTTTTCTTACCACTTCTTTCATCTTAGGATTTAACCATCGTTGGTGATCAACGACTGGTTTAGCGTCTTTCTCCAATTTTATTTTGTGTTGGCATAAAGTGGGACTAATGCCCTTAAGATCATCAAGAGTATATCCAATAGCGGCATGGTGATTCTTCGGAGTTTTCAATAATTCCTTTTCATCATGCTCTGAAAGGTTAGCACTAATAATAACAGGATATATATTCTTTTCATCAAGATAAGCATATTTAAGAGTATCAGGTAATGGTTTAAGCTAAAACACGGGATCACCCTTGGTTGGAGGAGGATCCCCTAGGATTTCAACAGGAAAGTTGTGTTTCAAAATAGGTCCTTGTTTAAATAATACTTCATCTATTTCCCTTCTTTCATTCATAAACATATCATTTTCATGGTCGAGCAAATATTGTTCTAAAGGATCATTAGGAGGCACGACAATAGAAGCAAGACCAATAATTTCATCTTTACTAGGAAATTCTTCCTCATGGGGTTGTCTACGAAACTTAGCAAAATTAAACTCATGAGACATATCCCCCAAGCCAATAGTAACAACAACCTTTTTGCAGTCTATCCTAGCATTAACAGTATTCAAGAAGGGTCTACCAAATATGATGGGACAAAAGCTATCTTGTGGGGAAACAAGAATAAGAAAATCAGCAGGATATTTAACTTTCCCACACAAGAATTCAACATCTCTAACGATCCCAACTGGTGAAATTGTGTCTCTATTGGCAAGCTTAATTGTAACATCAATCTCTTCTATCTCAGCAGGTGCAATATCATGCATAATTTCTTTATATAAGGAATGAGGTATTGCACTTGCACTAGCACCCATATCACATAAGCCATGATAGCAATGATCTGCTATTTTAACAGAAATAACAAGCATGCCTACAACAGTTCTATGTTTATTTTTAGTATCAGGTCTAGCAATTATAGCAGCTTCATCGCAGAAGTAAATAACATGCCCATCAATATTATCGTCCAAGAGATCTTTAACCACAACAATACTAGGTTCAACTTTAATTTGCTCAGGGGGTGTAGGTGTTCTAGTATTACTCTTACGAACCACAGTCGAAGCTTTAGCATGATCCTTTATTCTCACAGGGAAATGTGGTTTCTTAATATAAGCAGTAGGAACAATAGGATCATTATAAGTGATAGTCTTTTCTTCAACTTTAATAGGTGCAACTACTTTTACTTCAATTGGAGGATTATATTTAAACCACTTCTCCTTAGGGAGATCAACATGAGTAGCAAATGATTCACAGAAAGAAGCTACTATCTCAGAGTCAAGTCCATATTTAGTGCTAAATTCACCGAAAACATCGGTATCCATAAAAGATTTAACACAATCAAAATTAGGTGTTATACCTGACTCCTTACCTTCGTCAAGGTCCCAATCTTCAGAGTTTCTTTTAATTCTTTCCAATAAATCCCATTTGAATTCAATAGTCTTCATCATAAAAGAGCCAGTACAAGAAGTATCGAGCATGGAGCGATTATAGAGAGAAAGCCGAGCATAAATTTTTTGAATAATAATTTCTCTTGAGAGCTCATGATTGGGGCATGAATATAACACTGACTTAAGCCTCCCCCAAGCTTGAGAGATGCTTTCTCCTTCGCGAGGCCAAAAATTATATATATAATTACGATCACAATGAACAAGATGCATAGGATAAAACTTTTGATGAAATTCCAATTTCAATCGGTTGTAGTTCCATGATCCCATATCATCACATAGCCTAAACCATGTCAATGCCTTTCCCTTCAAAGATAAATGGAAGACCTTCTTCTTGATAACGTCCTCGGGCATACCTGCAAGCTTAAATAATCCACAAACTTCATCCACATATATTAAGTGCAAATCGGGATGCAATGTTCCATCTCCTGTAAAAGGATTAGCTAGCAGTTTCTCTATCATACCCGAAGGAATCTCAAAGTAAACGTTTTCAGTAGGTTCAGTAGGTTGAGGAGCAACTCTTAGCTCTACTGGTCGGGGTGAAGATACCCCGAACAAGCCCCTCAAAGGATTACTTTCCATAGTAACAAGTGACAGTAAATTTCAGCACACTATATAAATTTTTCCTTACCAAATTCCACGTACCAAAGGCGCTTCCCTCCCCAGCAACGGTGCAAAAAAAAGAGTCTTGATGACCCACAACTATAGGGGATCTATCGTAGTTCTTCCGATAAGTAAGAGTGTCGAACCCAACGAGGAGCAGAAGGAAATGACAAGCGGTTTTCAGCAAGGTATTCTCTGCAATCACTGAAATTATCGGTAACAGATAGTTTTGTGATAAGGTAATTTATAACGGGCAACAAGTAATGAAAGTAAATAAGGTGCAGCAAGATGGCCCAATCCTTTTTGTAGTAAAGGACAAGCCTGGACAAACTCTTATATAGAGGAAAACGCTCCCGAGGACACATGGGAATTATCGTCAAGCTAGTTTTCACCACGCTCATATGATTCGCTTTCGTTACTTTGATAATTTGATATGTGGGTGGACCGGTGCTTGGGTGCTGCCCTTTCTTGGAAAAGCATCCCACTTGTGATTAACCCCTATTGCAAGCATCCGCAACTACAAAAGAAGTATTAAGGTAAAACTAACCATAGAATGAAACAGATGGATCCAAATCAGCCCCTTACGAAGCAACTCATAAACTAGGGTTTAAGCTTCTGTCACTCTAGCAACCCATCATCTACTTATTACTTCCCAATGCCTTCCTCTAGGCCCAAACAATGGTGAAGTTTCATGTAGTCGATGTTCACATAACACCACTAGAGGAGAGACAACATACATCTCATCAAAATATCAAACGAATACCAAATTCACATGACTACTTATAACATGACTTCTCCCATGTCCTCAGGAACAAGCGTAACTACTCACAAATCATATTCATGTTCATAATCAGAGGAATATTAATATGCATAAAGGATCTGAACATATGATATTCCACCAAATAAACTAACTAGCATCAACTACAAGGAGTAATCAATACTACTAGCAACCCACATGTACCAATCTGAGGTTTTGGGACAAAGATTGGATACAAGAGATGAACTAGGGTTTTAGATGAGATGGTGCTGGTGAATATGTTGATGGGGATTGACCCCCTCCCGATGAGAGGATCGTTGGTGATGATGATGGTGATAATTTGCCCCTCCCGGAGGGATGTTTCCCCAGCAGAATAGCTCCGTCGGAGCCCTAGATTGGTTCCGCCAAGGTTCTGCCTCGTGGTGGTGGTGTTTCGTCCCGAAAGCTTCCTCCTGATTTTTTCCAGGGTGAAAGACTTCATATAGCAAAAGATGGGCACCGGAGGCCTGCCAGGGGGCCCACGAGACAGGGGGCGCGCCCCCCACCCTCGTGGATGGTGGGTGGCCCCCCTCTGGTACTTTCTTCGCTCAGTATTTTTTATTAATTCCAAAAACTGCCTCCGTGAAGTTTTAGGACTTTTGGAGCTGTGCAGAATAGGTCTCTAATATTTGCTCCTTTTCCATTGAATTCTAGCTGCGGCATTCTCCTCTTCATGTAAACCTTGTAAAATAAGAGAGAATAGGCATAAGTATTGTGACATAATGTGTAATAACTGCCCAAATTGCAATAAATATCGATATAAAATCATGATGCAAAACAGACGTATCAACACTCTCCTCGCTCGTTGCTATAATTCTCCTAGATAGATCTTGCGTGATCGTAGGCAAATTTTTTGAAATACTACGTTCCCCAACAGTGGCATCTGAGCTAGGTCTATGCGTAGATGTCATATGCACGAGTAGAACACAAAGAGTTGTCGGTAATAATAGTTGTCGGTATCAAAACTAGCGGATCTCGGGTAGGGGGTCCCGAACTATGCATCTAGGCGGATGGTAACAGGAGACAAGGGACACGATGTTTTTACCCAGGTTCGGGCCCTCTCGATGGAGGTAAAACCCTACTCCTGCTTGATTAATATTGATGATATGGGTAGTACAAGAGTAGATCTACCACGAGATCAGAGAGGCTAAACCCTAGAAGCTAGCCTATGGTATGATTGTTGTTCGTCCTACGGACTAAAACCCTCCGGTTTATATAGGCACCAAAGAGGGTTAGGGTTACACAGAGTCGGTTAAAATGGTAGGAGATCTACATATCCGTATCGCCAAGCTTGCCTTCCACGCCAAGGAAAGTCCCATCCGGACACGGGACGACGTCTTCAATCTTGTATCTTCGTAGTCCAGGAGTCCGGCCAAAGGTGATAGCTCATCTATCCGGACACCCCCTAATCCAGGACTCCCTCAGTAGCCCCTGAACCAGGCTTCAATGACGACGAGTCCGGCGCACATATTGTCTTCGACATTGCAAGGCGGGTTCCTCCTCCGAATACTTCATAGAAGATTTTGAACACAAGGATAATGTCCGGCTCTGCAAAATAAGTTCCACATACCACCCTAGAGAGAATAATATTTACACAAATTCAACCTGCTGACGTATTCTGTGGCGTGACATCACACCACGGCCAAGCCTTTATTCGAATCATTTTTACTGTCCCACCTCAGCGCGTTTAGCGAGGCGGTTTCCTTGGCACGTCTTGTCAAAGCAGAGATCGTGTCCCTTTATTCCGGGATTCTCATCAATACGGGCGTGGGTAACCCAACTGCGCCCGTTGGCACGCCTCCTCTATCGAAGGCGAGTCCCAAATGGTCACGGGGAGGGCTCTTGGTATTCAACCTCTTTATAAAGAGACCAAGGCCCCGCTCCTTTCTTTCAATCTCGATCAAATCCGCTCCTCGCTTCGAGTTCCAACACTCAAAGCTCCAGATCCGGACGCTTCGGACCTTCGATGATGTCCAGCTCTGACCTGCAAGGCCGGTGGGTGCCTTCCTCCGTCACGGAAGAAGATGTGCTAAAGCTGAGAGACGCCAAGTATCTAACCGGCGAAATTTCACATAGGCTGCCTGCCCAAGGGCAGGTTATTCCCACTCCCGAGCCTGGTGAGAGCGTGGTGTTCGTGTCTCACTTCCTTCGGGGGCTAGGCTTCCCGACGGACCCCTTCGTGAGGGGGCTCATGTTTTATTATGGGCTGGAATTTCATGACTTGGATCCGGAGTCCATCCTCCACATCTCATCGTTCATCGTCGTATGCGAAGCCTTCCTCCGCATTACCCCTCACTTCGGATTGTGGTTCAAGACCTTCAAAGTGGAGCTGAAGATGATCAAGGGGCAACAGGCAGAGTGCGGAGGGGCTGTTACAAGCAAGAATGCCGACGCTCCGTGGCCCGAGGGCTCTTTTCAAGAGGAGCTCAGCCTATGGCAACAAGAGTGGTTCTATATCACCGCTCCCAGGGGCACCAAATGGATGGCGCTGCCTGGCTTTCGCTCGGGTCCTCCACCGCGGCTGGCGTCATGGGTCAATAAAGGGCTTGACTGGGGGCCGTCCAAGGACGTACCCTTGTTGCAGGGCCGTATTCGAGACCCCCTAGAGAGAGAGGTCAATCTGGTCGTAGTAGCGCAGGTCATGCTGATTCGGCGCATCCTGCCCTGCAAACGTCGCCCCCTCCGCCTGTGGGAGTTTAATCCGGAGGGACCACGAGCTCTCCAACATTTTATGGGCGCGACACCCGTGGAGATGTATAAACTGTTCTTTGGATCACAAGAGATGTGTCCGGACTTGACCGAGGACGCAGGTTTGAGCTGCAATCGCCCGGACACTCAAGTAAGTAGCCATGTACCCAGACACGCTATCTCATATTTATCATGAACTTACCCTTAAAAGAGATGTCCCTTAAAGAGGATTGGATAGCGAAAGCGAAACTGATCAGGTGTCCGGCCCCCTCCCTGAGACCGTGCTGGATCCTGTGTTAACCAAGATGCTGGAGGCCGCACCTTTAGAAGAAGGCGAAGGGTGGAACAAGGAAGCTGCTGCCTCCGCGAAGGAGGCTATCAAGAAAGGAGGGATCGAGAATCCCTCCATCCAAGGGGAGAAGAGGACCGCCTCTGAAGATCCGGAGACCAAGGCCTCAAAGCGAGGGAAGAAATCTTCGCCAGAGGGTCCTGCGCCGGGAGATGCCCCGGCCGCACTATTTCCCCAAGGAGATCAGCCCTCCAGCGAGCCTTAAGTAGAGAGGGGAGTTTTAAAATAAGAGACATCCCTATTTTATTTCTGAAGATAACCGAAATTTTACCTTGTAGTTCGGATCTCAGCCCTTCTCAGCAGAGCTCATCATCGAGGGATCTTCGTCCAGAGATGATGGAGAGCGAAACGCATCCCCCTGCCGTACCGTCATGCGAGGCGGGCGACCCTGAGGTGTCATCACGGAGGGTCTCTCCGAGTCCGGCGGGGCCGGAAGGCAGTCGTATGTCCCCTCAAAGCCCTCCGCGTCCGGCCTTCGAAAAAGGCCATTGGACGAGTCCGACACCACCTGGTATGCAGTTGGAGGAGCTGAAGGATCTGCTCGGGCGAGCGTCTATCTCAGAAGATCACCGTAAGTTAATGGGTACGGTGATAGAAAGGATTTCATCCGCTGAGAGCGGATTGCACGAAGCCGTCAGAAGTTTATTGACGGGTTTTGAGGTACGCAAAATGATGTACCTTCTGACAGTTCCGCATATAAAATGCGCCCTGTGTAGATAGTAGCCCCTGAGACTCGGTGCGTTGTTAAACATGACAGCGCGCCGAGGATCATAATCCCAGGTATAATATGCGCCCTTCCTATGTAGGTGGCGAAGCGTCCAGTGGCTAGCCGTACTAATTAATTTGCCGAACTAAAGCGGTAGCTTGATGTGGCGGATGCTGACATCGCGCTTGTCAATAAGAGGCTTGACGGGTCACAAGGTATGCAGTTTCTCCGCGGACGCCTGGTAAGGGAGCTTGATGCCCACGCCTTACAACATATATGCTTGATGCAGATGGTGCCGCTGCCATGGAGAACATTCGGGCGGAGCTCGCCCGAGCCAAGGAGCAAGCCAGAAAGAGTGATGCGGCTGCCTTAAAGGCGGCCGAAGAGCTAAAAGCCGAATAGGCTGCTCACTGCCGAAGCAAGAAGGAAATGGCCGAGATGGCCGTGAAGTTGAAGAATGCTATCGACCGTTGCGAGCTTCTTGAAAAAGAAGGTCGAGCGGAGTAAGAGGACCTGAAAAAGGCCACCACCGAGGCCAAGGATTCTCGCTCCGCGATGAGAGCTATAAAGGAGGAGCTACGTCAGGCCGGAGATATCGCTGCTGGAAAGCCCTTTCTGCTGCGGAGGAAGTTCACGGATCCGAAATATGCTCAGTTGGACCGGCTGTGGAGTGCGGAGGATGCTTATCTGGACTTGGCGACGAGTGCCGCGACGCGGTCGAGCACTTCCGAGGTCAAAAGGATCACGGAATGGAAGAGTTGTTTTGGTCGCAGTTCCGTAATCCGGAGCGTCCACTTCCATTAACCGATCGTTTGGCCGAATGGGATGAGTTGAATAGGTTGTCCGTACTTGCCATGAAGGATGTCGTGGCTCATTTGTGGCTGAAAAGGCCCGAGCCGAAGAGTTATTTTGGCTTGGTGCAGCAGTTCCTTAGTGCGGTGCCGCATATCAACGCGATGAGGCGGTCAACATGCATAGAGGGTGCGCGGATGGCTCTTGCCCGTGTTAAGACATACTGGGCGGAGATGAAGGCCACCGATGTTGCATCCCAAGATTGGACGAAGCGAGTACACATTGCCGGCGCTATTTTGAGGAAGTCCTACAGGGCGCTCGTTTAATAGAGACGCAGTGCTCGAAGGATATTATGTTCGAATAACATGTATTATTGTGAAACAATGTTTCGGTAGAATAGAAAAGCATTTTATACTTGTGCCTTCAAGAATTAAAATACCTCCTGTGCGGCTGTTAATGTATATGTGTATATAACCTGAAAGATGGCAGTCTTTGGCTTCAGCCCCCACGCATATAATGCGGGGGTGTTTGCAAAAAGGCGCATTTTCACACTTGATCCAACGTCTTGGTCCTACAAAGGAGGTGATAGCGCAGCAAACTAGGCAACCATACTATAATGCTTTATCACTTTCACTTAGCCATAGGAGATCGACAGTGGGGTTACTATATAGCCCCTAGTGGCACCGCGCTCACCCTAATTCGGGGCACGTATGTGCTGGCGAAAACGACCCTTCGTTATCTTGGAGGAATTCTAAAGATTCCGGCGGGTCATCGAGTGGTTGACCAGTCTCACGCTATATCATGACGATCGGTTTTCGGCTTTCTCTCTTGAGGTGCTCGCTTTGGCGAACCGGGCACAATCGCAGATAGTTCTCCACAGTGCCGCATTAGCCGATAGAGCGGAACGTAAGGCAGCAAAACACGAGAGCCGGGCAAACCCAACATTTGACCAAATATATGATTCGAGCTGATGCATATAAGGCCTAACTTTCGAGGCGCCAACACTCCCTAAGGTATTCGGTCTTTATGAAATCGGGCGAACAACGCCCTTGGTAATAAGCCCACGTGTCCGTGTACGCGCAAAATTCTGACGTGGCCTATGCCAAAACGCCAGCCTCCTCCTCGGTTATAGCAAGAAACCGGGGGATGTTTATCAACAAGAGACGGTAAAAAAGGTTTACGCAGGGTCTTAATCTGAAAAGAATCCTTGTGACGGGTCCCTACTGCACGTCTGCGCTTGTGTCTCCGTTGTGCCGTATCCTGGACGGGTGTAGCATGGTGTTCATCTGTAAAAGAGAGGAACTTAGGTGAAAAAGATCGTGCGAAAATGTACGTTATATTAAATAAACAAAAGTACGATTCAAAGAATGAATAAAATGGAGCTTTTTTGTCTCTTGTTGTACATGCGCGGAGCCCCTTGTACGGGGGTATGCGGATAGTAAGCCCTTGTATGTTTTCGCCGGACTCATCTACCCGTGTCCGGGGTCTGAACGACCTGTTTAGCTGCTTTGATTAGCGAAGCCGGATTAGTGTGTGGCTGTCAAGGCAGTCACACAATCTTCCGCGCTCGAGGAACACTCGATATTTCCCTTTAAGGTGATGATGCCGCGTGGGCCGGGCATTTTAAGTGTAAGAGATGCATAATGCGGTATTGCATTAAAGCGGGCGAAAGCTTCACGTCCCAATAGTGCTTGATAGCTACTTTTAAATGGGGTGATGTGGAAGGTTAACTTTTTGCAACGGAAGTTGCCGGATGAGCTGAACACAACTTCTAGCAGTAGAGAGCCCGTACAATGGGCATATGGGCCTGGCATTACCCCTTGAAAGGAAGTGTTGCTATGGTGAATTTTGTTTGGGTCTATCCCCATTCTGCGGATTGTGTCCTGATATAGCAGGTTTAGATCACTGCCGCCGTCCATTAGGACTTGTGTGAATTGGAGTCCGTCGATTATCGGATCTAATATCAAGGCAGTCCATCCTGCATTCCGGATACTTCCAGAGTGATCCTGATGGTCGAAGGTGATTGGTTTTAACAACCAGTGGTGGGACTCCGCTGGGATAGGCCGTACGGCGTGTATTTCTATGGGCGCCGCTCTGTTTTTCCCTTTTGTCACTTGAAGTGAGTTTACTGTTTTGACTTCTTGTGGGAAATTCGTTTGTTTTCCGGTGCTCTGCTTGTGGGGTTCGTCATCGTCCTCGCTTGGTGTGTCGAGCCCCTTGTGTTCGGCGTTGATTTTGCCGGACTACTTGAAGACCCAACAATCTCTGTGGGTATGGTTTGCAGGCTTCCCGAGAGTGCCGTGGATTTGGCATATCTTGTCCAAGATTTTGTTTAAGTTGGATAGCTCGTCACTGTTATCCTTAAGGGGTAGTTTTTTATGATTCTGCCGAGAGCTTTTGAATCCGGCGTTGACTGTCGTGCTCTTCGAGTTGTTTCCCTTGGTCCGGCGCTGGTCCTTGCCGCGTCGTGGTTTCCCATTTCCATCCCTGACTTCGGATGTACTTGGGTTGCTGGTACTGCATCTTGCCAGCCAGCTATCCTCTCCCGTGCAAAAGCGGGTCATGAGGCTTGTTAATGCGGCCATTGTTCTTTGCTTTTCTTGGCCAAGGTGTCTGGCGAGCCATTCGTCTCGGACGTTGTGTTTGAAAGCTGCTAGGGCTTTAGCGTCCGGACAGTCGACTATTTGGTTCTTTTTGGTGAGGAACCTGTTCCAGAATTTTCGGGCTGACTCTCCGGGTTGTTGAGTAAAGTGACTTAAATCGTCTGCATCCGAAGGGCGGACATAGGTCCCTTGAAATTTTTTCCGAAAAGCATCCTCGAGCTCTTCCCAACTTCCAATGGTGTTTTCGGGGAGGCTTTTAAGCCAATGCCAGGCTGGCCCTTTGAGCTTGAGGGGTAAGTATTTTATGGCGTGGAGGTCATCTCCTCTGGCCATGTGTATGTGGAGGATGTAATCCTCAATCCGCACTCGTGGTCATTGTTCCGTCGTATGCCTCTATGTTTACGGGATTGAATCCCGCTGGAAATTCATAATCCAGCACCTCATCGGTGAAACATACGGGGTGTGCGGCACCCCTATATTTGGGTGTGTCGTGATGTTCGGATACTTGATGTGTTGCATTGCTTACTAGAGCTTGCTTTCTTGGCTCGTAGATAGACCTAACTGGGCCATCTTTTTGATGCGAATCCTTGTGCGGATCGCGTGCCGGCTTGTGCGGCGCCGTTTGTCGCTCTATGTTTGCCATGTGGTCATCTATCCGACCGGGTGGCCTCCTTGTTCTTTGATTGCGGGGGCTCTACGGCCTCCTCATCAAATTCGGGCAGTAGTTTTCGCTTCAGGTAGCTCTTTGTTTGGCGACTGTCGCCGTATTTGTCGGCGGTGTTGAGTACTTTGCTCCATCTAATTCTGAGTGCATCTTCCGCTGTTTTGAGCTTCCGCTTCTGCTTTTTCAGGCTGCGCGCAGTGGCGACGAGCCGTTTGTGGAGGTTCTTCTGCTCCAACAACTTGTCCGGTGTGAGATCGTCCGGACTGTTATCTTCGCCGGGGACGGGTTGTTTATCCAAGTTGTCCTGTTCGGACGGTTGCTCGATAGCATGTTCGTCGTCCACCGGTTCACCCTACTCTATGGCTGGGTCTGTATGGCTGCTATCTTTGTCGAGGCGGGACTTTGAGTGGCGCTTACGTCGTCGTTTATACTGCTTTTGGAGGGAATTATCCCTCGTGGCGTCCCGTTGTTCCTCGTCGTCGCTTCCTTTAGGTGTATCCACCATGTATACATCGTGAGATGAGGTGGCTGTCCAGTGCCCTATAGGTGCTGGTTCATATTTATCTCCTACATCGTCGTCCATACCGTCGATGTCTTCGGAGTCGAAGTCGAGCACGTCGTTTAAACTTTCGACAGTGGCTACAAAGTGGGTGGTGGGTGGGTGTCGAATTTCTTCATCGTCCGCATCCCAACCTTGCTGACCATAGTCCGGCCAGGGCTCTCCTGATAAAGAGAGAGACTTTAGTGATTTCAGGATGTCGCCAAAAGGCGAGTGCTGAAAGATGTCCGCGGCAGCGAACTCCATGATCGGCGCCCAATCAGATTCGATTGGCAGGGGTGCGGAGGGTTCGGAGTCCGGAGAGGAGTCCGGCACCTCGGAGTCGCGAGCTTCGCAAAGGACAGGGGTGATGTTCGGCTCAATCGCCGTAGTGATTGCAGCCCCTGAGGCGGTGTCCAGCCACCCGTCCTCGATTGGTGCAGTCGGCTCCGAGCTAAAGGTCGGAGCGAACACAATCTTGACCTCGAGGCACCTTTGTTCGTGGCGAGCTAGATCATGCCCCTCGTGGCGATGCTGGCAGCGCTTGGCTGTGGCTCGAACCCGTCGAAGATCGAGTCTCCGCGGACGTCAGTCGTGTAGTTCAAACTTCCAAATCTGACCTGATGGCCAGGGGCGTAGCATTCAATCTGCTCCAGACGGCCTAGCGAATTGGCCCGCAGTGCAAATCCGCCGAATACGACGATCTGTCCGGGGGGAAAGGTCTCACCCTAGACCGCGTCGTTGTTGATGACCGGAGGAGCCATCGGGCCTAAAGATGACGACACATAGGAACTCTCAATGAAAGCACCAATGTCGGTGTCAAAACCGACGGATCTCGGGTAGGGGGTCCCGAACTATGCGTCTAGGCGGATGGTAACAGGAGACAAGGGACAGGATGTTTTTACCCAGGTTCGGGCCCTCTCGATGGAGGTAAAACCCTACTCCTGCTTGATTAATATTGATGATATGGGTAGTACAAGAGTAGATCTACCACGAGATCAGAGAGGCTAAACCCTAGAAGCTAGCCTATGGTATGATTGTTGTTCGTCCTACGGACTAAAACCCTCCGGTTTATATAGGCACCAAAGAGGGTTAGGGTTACACAGAGTCGGTTACAATGGTAGGAGATCTACATATCCGTATCGCCAAGCTTGCCTTCCACGCCAAGGAAAGTCCCATCCGGACACGGGACGACGTCTTCAATCTTGTATCTTCATAGTCCAGGAGTCCGATCAAAGGTGATAGCTCGTCTATCCGGACACCCCCTAATCCAGGACTCCCTCAATAGTCATACTGCTTACCAGCATGTCATACTTTGATTCGACGGTATTGTTGCATGAAGTGGCCCAGACCAACATTACATGACCGCGTTCATGAGACTGGTTCTACCGCCGTGCTTCGCACACAGGTGGCTAGTGGGTGTATGTTTCCCCAACTTTAGTTGAATCGAGTGTGACTACGTCCGGTCCTTGTTGAAGGTTAAAACAACACACTTGACAAACAATCGTTTTGGTTTTGATGCGTAGGTAAGAACGGTTCTAGCTAGAAGCCCGTAGCAGCCACGTAAAACTTGCAACAACAAAGTAGAGGATGTCTAACTTGTTTTTGCAGGGCTTGCTGTGATGTGATATGGTCAAAACGTGATGATATACAAATTGTTCTATGAGATGATCATGATTTGTAACAGTTATCGACAACTGGCAGGAGCCATATGGTTGTCACTTTATTGTATAAAATGCAATCTCCATATAATTGCTTTACTTTATCACTAAGCGGTAGCGATAGTCGTAGAAGCAATAGTTGGCGAGACGACAACGATGCCTCGATGGAGATCAAGGTGTCAAGCCGGTGACGATGGTGATCATGACGGTGCTTTGAAGATGGAGATCAAAGGCACAAGATGATGATGGCCATATCATATCACTTATTTGATTGCATGTGATGTTTATCTTTTTATGCATCTTATTTTGCTTAGTACGACGGTAGCATTATAAGATGATCTCTCACTAAATTTCAAGGTACAAGTGTTCTCCCTGAGTATGCAACGTTGCGACAGTTCATCGTGCCGAGACACCACGTGATGATCGGGTGTGATAAGCTCTACGTTCACATATAACGGGTGCAAGCCAGTTTTGCACACGCAGAATACTTGGGTTCAACTTGATGAGCCTAGCATATGCAGATATGGCCTCGGAACACTGAGACCGAAAGGTCGAGCATGAATCATATATTAGATACGATCAACATAGTGATGTTCACCATTGAAAACTACTCCATCTCACGTGATGATCGGACATGGTTTAGTTGATATGGATCACGTGACCACTTAGATGATTAGAGGGATGTCTATCTAAGGGGGAGTTCTTAAGTAATATGATTAATTAAACTTTAATTTATCATGAACTTAGTCCTGGTAGTATTTGCATAACTATGTTGTAGATCAATAGCTCGCGATGTAGCTCCCTGTTTATTTTTGATATGTTACTAGAGAAAACTATGTTGAAAGATGATAGTAGCAATGATGCGGACTAGGTTCGTGATCTAAGGATTATCCTCATTGCTGCACAGAAGAATTATGTCCTTGATGCACCGCTAGGTGACTGACCTATTACATGAGCAGATGCAGACGTTATGAACGTTTGGCAAGCTCGGTATGATAACTACTTGATAGTTTAGTGCGCCATGCTTTACGGCTTAGAATCGGGACTTCAAAAACATTTTGAACGCCACGGAGCATTTAAGATAGTCCAAGAGCCGAAATTGGTATTTCAGACTCATGCCCGAGTCGAGAGGTATGAGACCTCTGACAAGTACTTTGCCTACAAGATGGAGGAGAATATCTCAACCAGTGAGCATGTGCTCAGATTGTCTGAGTACTACAATCGCATAAACAAGTGGGAGTTAATCTTCCAGATAAAATAGTGATTGACAGAGTTCTCTAGTCACTATCACCAAGTTACTAGAACTTCAGGATGAACTATAATATGCAAGGGATGACAAAAACAATTCCTGAGCTCTTCGCGATGCTGAAATCGACGAAGGTAGAAATCAAGAAAAGCATCAAATGTTGATGGTTGACAAGACCACTAGTTTCTACTAAAAGGGCAAGGGAAAGAAAGGGAACTTCAAGAAGAATGGCAAGCAAGTTGCCACTCCCATGAAGAATCCCAAAGCTAGACCCAAGCCTGAAACTGAGTGCTTCTACTGCAAAGGAAATGGTCATTGGAAGTGGAACTGCCCCAAATGAACAAAATGAACAAAAGTATATATGATATACATGTTATTCATGTGTACTTTACTAGTGTTCATAGTAGCCCCTGGGTATTTGATACTGGTTTAGTTGCTATGATTAGTAACTCGAAACAGGAGTTACAAAATGAACAAAGACTAGTTGAGGGCAAGGTGATGATGTGTGTTGGAAGTGATTCCAAGGTTGATAAGATCACCATCGCACACTCCCTTTACCTTCGAGATTAGTGTGGAACCTAAAATAAATGTTATTTGGTGTTTGCGTTGAGCATAATATGATTGGATCATGTTTATTGCAATACGGTTATTCGTTAAAGTCAAAGAATAATTGTTATTCTGTTTACATGAATAAAACCTTCTATGGTCATACACCCAAGGTGAATGGTTTATTGAATCTTGATCGTAGTAATACACATATTCATAATATTAATGCCAAAAGATGCAAAGTTGATAATGATAGTGCAACATATTTGTGGCACTACCTGTTAGGTCATATTGGTGTAAAGCGCATGAAGAAACTCCATGTTGATGGGCTTTTGGAATCACTTGATGCTTGTGAACCATGCCTCATGGGCAAGATGACTAAGACTTCGTTCTCCGGAACAATGGAGTGAGCAACAGACTTGTTGGAAATAATACATACTGATGTATGAGGTCCGATGAGTGTTGATGCTCGCGGCGGGTATCATTATTTTCTGACTTTCACAGAAGATTTGAGCAGATATGGGTATATCTACTTGATGAAACATAAGTCTGAGACATTTGAAAAGTTTAAAGAATTTCAGAGTGAAGTGGAAAATCATCGTAACAAGAAAATAAAGTTTCTACGATCTGATCGTGGAGGTGAATATTTGAGTTACGAGTTTCGTCTTCATTTGAAACAATGTGGAATAGTTTCGCAACTCACGCCACCCGGAACACCACAGCATAATGGTGTCTTCGTACGTCGTAACCGCACTTTATTAGATATGGTGCGATCTATGATGTCTCTTACTGATTTACCACTATCGTTTTGGAGTTATGCATTAGAGACAGCTGCATTCACGTTAAATAGGGCACCATCTAAATCCGTTGAGATGACACCATATGAACTGTGGTTTGGCAAGAAACCCAAGTTGTCGTTTCTTAAAGTTTGGGGCTGCGTGCTTATGTGAAAAAGCTTCAACCTGATAAGCTCGAACCGAAATCGGAGAAATGTGTCTTCATAGGATACCCAAAAGAAACTGTTGGGTACACCTTCTATCACAGATCTGAAGGCAAGATCTTTGTTGCTAAGACTGGATCCTTTCTAGAGAAGGAGTCTCTCTTGAAATAAGTGAGTGGGAGGAAAGTAGAACTTGATGAGGTAGTTGTACCTTCTCCCTTATTGGAAAGTAGTTCATCACAGAAATCAGTTCCAGTGATTCCTACACCAATTAGTGAGGAAGCTAATGATGATGATCATGAAACTTCTGATCAAGTTACTACCGAACCTCGTAGATCAACCACTGTAAGATCCGCACCAGAGTGGTACGGTAAGCCTGTTCTGGAGGTCATGTTACTTGACCATGACAAACCTACGAACTATGAGGAAGCGATGATGAGCCCAGATTCCGTGAAATGGCTTGAGGCCATGAAATTTGAGATGGGATCCATGTATGAGAACAAAGTATGGACTTTGATTGACTTGCCCGATGATCGACGAGCCATTGAGAATAAATGGATCTTCAAGAGGAAGACAGACACTGATAGTAGTGTTACTAACTACAAAGCTCGAATTGTCGCAAAAAGTTTTCGACAAGTTCAAGGTGTTGACTACGATAAGATTTTCTCACTCGTAGCAATGCTTAAGTCTGTCTGCATCATGTTAGCAATTGCCACATTTTATGAAATCTGGCAAATGGATGTCAAAACTACATTCCTTAATGGATTTATTAAAGAAGAGTTGTATATGATGCAACAAGAAGGTTTTGTCAATCCTAAAGGTGCTAGCAAAATGTGCAAGCTCCGGCGATCCATCTATGGACTGGTGCAAGCATCTCGGAGTTGGAATATACGCTTTGATAACTTGATCAAAGCATATAGTTTTGTACAGACTAGCGGTGAAGCCTGTATTTACAAGAAAGTGAGTGGGAGCACTATAGACTTTCTGGTGAGTATATGTGAATGACATATTGTTGATCGGAAATGATGTAGAATTTTCTGGAAAGCATAAAGGAGTGTTTGAAAGGAGTTTTTCAAAGAAATACCTTGGTGAAGCTGCTTACATATTGGGCATCAAGATCTATAGAGATAGATCAAGACGCTTGATGAGATTTCTCCAATGAGTACATACCTTGACAAGATTTTTGTAGTTCAAAATGGAACAGTCAAAGAAGGAGTTCTTGCCTGTATTACAAGGTGTAAAGTTGAGTAAGACTCAAAAACATGACCACGACAGAAAATAGAAAGAGAACGAAAGTCATTCCCTATGCCTCAGCCATAGGTTCTATAAAGTATGCTATGCTGTGTACCAAAACTTTTGTGTACCTTGCCATGAGTTTGACAAGGGGGTACGATATTGATCCAGGAGTGGTCACTTGACAGCGGTCAAAATTATCCTTAGAAGACTAAGGAGATATTTCTCGGTTATGGAGGTGATAAAGAGTTCGTCGTAAAGAGTTACGCCGATGTAAGATTTTACACCGATCCGAATGACTCTGAGTCTCAATCTGGAGACATATTGAAAGTGGGAGCAATTAGCTAGAGTAGCTCCATGCAGAGCATTGTAGACATAGAAAATTTGCAAAATACATACGGCTCTGAATGTGACAGACCCATTGACTAAGCTTCTCTGACAAGCAAAAAATGATCACACCTTAATACTCTTTGGGTGTTAATCACATAGAGATGTGAACTAGATTATTGACTCTAGTAAAACCCTTTGGGTATTAGTCACATGGCGATGTGAACTAATCACATGGTGATGTGAACTATTGATGTTAAATCACATGGTGATGTGAACTAGATTATTGACTCTAGTGCAAGTGGGAGACTGAAGGAAATATGCCCTAGAGGCAATACTAAAGTTGTTATTTATATTTCCTTATATCATGATAAATGTTTATTATTCATGCTAGAATTGTATTAACCGGAAACTTAGTACATGTGTGAATACATAGACAAAAAAGAGTGTCCCTAGTATGCCTCTACTTGACTAGCTCGTTAAACAAATATGGTTATGTTTCCTGACCACAGACATGTGTTGTCATTTTATGAACGGGATCACATCATTAGAGAATGATGTGATGGACAAGACCCATCCGTTAGCTTAGCATTATGATCGTTGAGTTCTATTGCTATTGCTTTCTTCATGACTTATACATGTTCCTCTGACTATGAAATTATGCAACTCCTGAATATCGGAGGAACACCGTGTGTGCTATCAAACGTCACAACGTAACTGGGTGATTATGAAGATGATCTACAGGTGTCTCCGATGGTGTTTGTTGAGTTGGCATAGACCGAGATTAGGATTTGTCACTCCAATTGTCGGAGAGGTATCTCTGGGCCCTCTCGGTAATGCACATCACTATAAGCCTTGCAAGCAATGTGACTAATGAGTTAGTTGCGGGATGATGCATTACGGAACAAGTAAAGAGACTTGCCGGTAACGAGATTGAACTAGGTATGATGATACCGACGATCGAATCTCGGGCAAGTAACATACCGATGAGAAAGGGAATAGCGTATGTTATTGTGCGGTTTGACTGATAAAGATCTTCATTGAATACGTACGAGCCAATAGTTCTCGACCGGAGATGTGTCTCGGTCATGTCTACATAGTTCTCGAACCCGTAGGGTCTGCAAGCTTAATGTTCGATGACGATTTGTATTATGAGTTTATGTGATTTGATGACCGAAGGTTGTTACGAGTCCCGGATGAGATCTCGGACATGACGAGGAGTCTCAGAATGGTTGAGACATAAAGATTCATATATTGGAAGGTTACATTCAGACACTGGAATGGTTCGGGTCGTTCCGGATAAGTTTCGGAGTACCGGGGGTTACCGGAACCCCCCGGGAAGCTATTGGGCCTCATGGGCCTTAGTGGAGAAGAGAGAGGGCTAGCCAGGAGGTGGCTCGCGCCCCCTTTCCCCAATCCGAATTAGACAAGGGGAGGGGCGGCGCCCCCTCCTTCCTTCTCTCCTCCTCCTCCTCCCCCTTCTCCCACTTGGAATAGGAAAGGGGGGGCCGAATCCTACTAGGTTTGGAGTCCTAGTAGGACTCCCCCCATGGCGCGCCTCCCCCCCTTGGCCGACCTCCTCCTACCCCTCCTTTATATACATGGGGAGGGGGCACCCTAGAACACAAAAGTTGATCTTTTAGCCGTGTGTGGTGCCCCCCTCCACAGTTTCACACCTCGTTCATATTGTCGTAGTGCTTAGGCAAAGCCCTGCGCCAGTAACTTCATCGTCACTGTCACCATGCGGTCGTGCTAAAGAAACTCTCCCTCGGCCTCAACTGGATCAAGAGTTCGAGGGACGTCACTGAGCTGAACGTGTGCAGATCACGGAGGTGTCGTGCGTTCGGTACTTGGATCACGAAGACGTTCGACTACATCAACTGCGTTACTAAATGCTTCCGCTTTCGGTCTACGAGGGTACGTGGACACACTCTCCCCACTCGTTGCTATACTTCTAGATAGATCTTGCGTGATCGTAGGATTTTTTTTGAAATACTACATTCCCCAACAAATTTATCATGGATTGCAACAAAGAAATACAATCAATCAAAGAGCAACTATCATAATTAAAGTCTTTGTAATCCAAAAGAGTGGGCACATTACTAGCTAAAGTTTTGACCTCTTCAAACCCACTTTCATCAATTTACTCAACACGATTTTCACCCTTCAAAATATTGGGAGGCCTTCTACCTAAAGTTGACTCTTCTCCAGCCCCTTTTTCATCAATCTTTACTTTACTAAACAAGGAATCAATAGAAGAAACACCAATCATTTTAAGATCTTCATCACTTTTGCGAAAGAAATCACTAGAAAAGTTTTTTCTAAAAATTCTCTTTTAGCTCTAAGCATAGCGGTTCTTTTCTTACATTCATCCATAGAAACATAAAGAGCTTTAATTGATTCATCTACTTTAGGCACAAAAAATTTCATATTGAGATTTTCCACATCATGAGCAATTCTATCAACACTTCTAGACAAATCATTAATCTTACTCAACTTTTCTTCTATGGAAGGGTTGAAAACTTTTTGTGTGTTGATGAATTCTTAATATTATTCTCAAGATCAGAGGAGTTTCTATTATTATTGTAAGATTGATTTCCATAGGAATTACCATAATTATTAGAGGAATTACTAGGAAAAGACCTAGGATTAAAATTACATCTATAAGCATTGTTGTTGAAATTATTTCGAGAAATAAAATTCACATCTATAACATCACTATTTTTCTCAATCAAATTAGACAAAGGCATACCATTAAAATCAATAGGAGCACTTTTACTAGCAACCAATTTCATAAGAGCATCAACTTTTTCACTCAAAGAAGAAATTTCTTCAACCGAATTAACCTTTTTACTAGTAGGGGCTCTTTAAGTATGCCACTGTGAATAATTTGCCATGATATTATCAAGCAATTTGGTGGCTTCACCCAAAGTAATTTCCATAAAAGTACCACCCGCGCAAGAATCTAAAAGACTACGAGAAACAAAATTCAATCCCACATAAAAGTTTTGTATGATCATCCAAAGATTTGACCCATGAGTTGGGCAATTCCTTAGCATAATTTTCATCCTTTCCCAAGATTGTGAAACATGCTCATGCTCAAGTTGCTTGAAATTCATGATCTGGGTTCTAAGGGAAATAAGTTTTGCAGGCGGAAAATACTTAGTGATAAAAGCATCTTTGCACTTATTCCAAGAATCGATACTATTGCGAGGCAAAGAAGAGAACCAAATTTTTGCAGAATCACGCTAAGAAAACGGAAATAATTTCATCTTCACCACATCATTGTCCACATCTTTTTTCTTTTGCATATCGCATAATTCCACGAAGGTATTAAGATGGGACGCGACATCCTCGTTAGGAGTACCGAAAAATTGATCTTTCATAACAAGATTCATCAAAGCAGTATTAATATCACAAGACTCCGCACTAGTGGCGAGAGGAGCAATCGGAGTGCCGATAAAATCATTGTTGTTGGTATTTGAGAAATCACATAACTTGGTGTTCTCTTGAGTCATGATGACCACACAACAAGATTGCACTCAAAAACAGATCCGGCAAGGAAACGGCAAACGGAAAAAAGAGGGGCGAATAAAACGCCAAATTTTTGTGAAGTGGGGGAGAGGAAAACGAGAGGCAAATGGCAAATAATGTAAATTGCAAGGAGATGAGATTTGTGATTAGGAACCTGGTTGTGTTGAAGATCCTCCCCGGCAACGGCGCCAGAAAATTCACTTGATGCGTGTTTGCCAATACTACGTCGGTGTTTCCCCCAAGAGGAGAGGATGATGTAGCACAACAACGGTAGGTATTTTCCTCAGTAATGAAACCAAGGTATCGAACCAGTAGGAGAACCAAGCAACAGAACATAAACAACACCTGCACAGAAATAACAGTGATACGTCTCCGTCGTATCTATAATTTTTGATTGTTCCATGCCAATATTATTCAACTTTCATATACTTTTGGCAACTTTTTATTTTATTTTCGGGACTAACATATTGATCTAGTGCTTAGTGCCAGTTCCTGTTTGTTGCATGTTTTTGTTTCGCAGAATATCCATATCAAATGGAATCCAAAGGGGATAAAAACGGACGAAGATTATTTTTGGAATATTTAGAAAATTCCGAAAGAAAAATCCACGCGAGATGGTGCTCGAGGTGGCCACGAGGCAGGGGGTGCGCCTGCCCCCTGGGCGCGCCCTTGACCCTCGTGCTCCACCCGTAAGGAAGTTGATGCCCTTCTTCGGCCGCAAGAAAGCTAATTTTTGGTAAAAAATCACGGCGAAGGTTTCTGTCCAATCGGAGTTACGGATCTCCATATATATACGAAACAGTGAAAGGGCAGCAGAGGAGAACGCAGAAACAGAGAGAGACAGAGAGATAGATCCAATCTCGGAGGGGCTCTCGCCCCTCCCACGCCATGGAGACCATGGACTAGAGGGGAAACCCTTCTCCCATCTAGGGAGAAGGTCAAGGAAGAAGAAGAAGGAGGGGGGCTCTCTCCCCCTCGCTTCCGGTGGCGCCGGAATGCCGCCGGGGGCCATCATCATCACCGCGATCTACACCAAAACCTCCGCCATCTTCACCGACATCTCCATCACCTTCCCCCCTCTATCTAGCGGTCCACTTCTCCGCAACCCGCTGTATCCTCTGCTTCATATTATTATCCAATGATGTGTTGCCATCCTATGATGTCTGAGTATATTTTCGTTGTCCTATCGGTGGTTCATGAATTGCTATGATTGATTTAATTTACTTGTGGTTATGTTGCTATCCTTTGGTGCCCATCATATGAGCACACACGTGGATCACACCATAGGGTTAGTTGTATGTTGATAGGACTATGTATTGGAGGGCAAGGGTGACAGAAGCTTCAGCCTAGCATAGAAATTGATGCATACGGGATTGAAGAGGGACCAATATATCTTAATGCTATGGTTGGGTTTTACCTTAATGAATGTTAGTAGTTGCGGATGCTTGCTAATAGTTCCAATCATAAGTGCATAGAATTCCAAGTCAGGGATGGCATGCTAGCAGTGGCCTCTCCCACATAATACTTGCTATCGGTCTAGTAAAGTAGTCAATTGCTTAGGGACAATTTCGCAACTCCTACCACCATTTTTCCACACTCGCTATATTTACTTTAGTTGTGTCTTTATCTTAACAGCCCCTAGTTTTATTTTCACGCTCTTTATTTTCTTGCAAACCTATCCAAAAACATATACAAAGTACTTCTAGTTTTATACTTGTTCTAGGTAAAGCGAACATTAAGCGTGCGTAGAGTTGTATCGGTGGTCGATAGAACTTGAGGGAATATTTGTTCTACCTTTAATTTCCCTTCGTGCTTACCGAAGGATGATTGCTATGATGACTATTATGATCTCGTTGATTCTCTTGAAATATCCCTTTTTGATGATGCTTGCTATGCTTGTGGCCAAGATGCCAATATGAATTATGCTTATGGAGACAAACTTGCTATAGTTCCTTATGTTAAACATGAAATTGTTGCTATTGCACCCACGCATGATAGTCCTATTATCTTTTTGAATTCTCCCAACTACACTATATCGGAGAAATTTGCACTTATTAAGGATTATATTGATGGGTTGCCTTTTACCGTTGCATATGATGATTTTGATGAATATAATATGCATGTGCTTGCTGCTCCTACTTGCAATTATTATGAGAGAGGAACTATATCTCCACCTCTCTATGTTTCCCACATGACAAAATTGCAAGAAACTGTTTATACTATGCATTGGCCTTTACTAGGTGTGCATGAATTGTTCTTTTATGACATGCCGATGCATAGGAAGAGAGTTAGACTTTGTCATTGCTTGATTTATGTTACTTTGTGCTCACTACTAAATGCCAAATCATTGCTAATTAAAATTGGCTTTGATATACCTTGGGATCCGGGTGGATCCATTACTTGAGCACTATATGCCTAGCTTAATGGCTTTAAAGAAAGTGCTGCCAGGGAGACAACCCGAAAGTTTTAGAGAGTCATTTATTTCTGTTTAAAAATAAAAATAATGTGCCAAGGTTTGCCTTTGGGATGTTTACAATGCTTGTTGGTTTGTGCGGTGCAGGACAGAAACTTCGGCTGTAGTGTGCGATTTTTAGTTTTTTACTGGAACGTCAAATGGTTCTGATTCTTTTTGAACTGTCTTTATATACAATTTTTGTATTTTTCCTAATTTTTGCAGAATTTTTCAAGTATCATAAGTATGGTGAATGTTCAGATTATTACAGACTGTTCTGTTTTAGACAGATTCTGTTTTTGATGCATAGTTTGCTTGTTTTGATGAAACTATCAATTTATATCAGTGCATTAAGCCATGAAAAAGTTATATTACAGTAGACACAATGCAAAAACAAAATATGAATCGGTTTGCAACAGTACTTAGAGTAGTGATTTGCTTTATTATACTAACGGATCTTACCGAGTTTCCTGTTGAAGTTTTGTGTGGATGAAGTGTTCGATGATCGAGAAGGTCTCGATGTGAGAAGAAGGAAGAGAGGAAATAAGTCAAGCTTGGGGATGCCCAAGGCACCCTAAGTAAATATTCAAGGAGACTCAAGTGTCTAAGCTTGGGGATGCCCCGGAAGGCATCCCCTCTTTCTTCAACAAGTATCGGTATGTTTTCGGAATCGTTTCATTCATGTGATATGTGCAGATCTTGGAGCGTCTTTTGCATTTAGTTTTATTTTCTTTCTTTTATGCACCATGCTGGTATGAGATAGTCCTTGGTTGATTTATAGAATGCTTCATGTGCTTCACCTATATCATTTGAAGTTTGGATTGCCGGTTTCTCTTCACTTAGACAACCGCCATTTGTAGAATGCTCTTTTGCTTCACTTATATTTGTTAGAGCGTGGGCATATCTTTTGTAGAAAGAATTAAACTCTCTTGCTTCACTTATATTTATTTAGAGAGATGACAGGAACTGGTCATTCACATGGTTAGTCATAAAATCCTACATAAAACTTGTAGATCACTGAATATGATATGTTTGATTCCTTGCAATAGTTTTGTCATATAAAGATGATGATATTAGAGTCATGCTAGTGGGTAGTTGTGGATTGTAGAAATACTTGTGTTGAAGTTTGTGATTCCCATTGCATGCACGTATGGTGAACCGTTATGTAACGAAGTTGGAGCATGATTTATTTATTGATTGTCTTCCTTATGAGTGGCGGTCGGGGACGAGCGATGGTCTTTTCCTACCAATCTATCCCCTTGGAGCATGCGCGTAGTACTTTGTTTCGATGACTAATAGATTTTTGCAATAAGTATGTGAGTTCTTTATGACTAATGCCGAGTCCATGGATTATACGCACTCTCACCTTTCCATCATTGCTACCCTCTTCGGGACCGTGCATTGCCCTTTCTCACCTCAAGAGTTGGTGCAAACTTCGCCGGTGCATCCAAACCCCGTGATACGATCGATCTATCACATAAGCCTCCTTATATCTTCCTCAAAACAGCCACCATACCTACCTATCCTGGCATTTCCATAGCCATTCCGAGATATATTGCCATGCAACTTCCATCATCATCATATACATGACTTGAGCATTTATTGTCATATTGCTTTGCATGATCGTAAGATAGCTAGCATGATGTTTTCAAGGCTTGTCCATTTTGATGTCATTGCTCGCTAGATCCTTGCACATCCCATTACAACTTGGGAGGCATACATGACGCCCCGATTCAATCATAAACTAATCATGCGCATAGCGTGTATGATCAAGATCGAGGACTCACGGAAGATATCACAACACAACTCTAAAACATAAATAAGTCATACAAGCATCATAATACAAGCCGAGGGGCCTCGAGGGCTCGAATACAAGTCCTCGATCATAGGCGAGTCAGTGGAAGCAACAATATCTGAGTCTGAGACATAAGTAAAGAAGTTGCCATAAGATGGCTAGCACAAACTAGGATACATATCGAAGAGAGCGCAGGCCTCCTGCAGGATCCTCCTAACTACTCCTGGTCGTCGTCGGCGGGCTGCACGTAGTAGTAGGCACCTCGATGTAATAGGAATTAAATGAAGCGGTGGTGTCGGCTCTGGACTCCGACATCTGGTTGTGACAACCAGAAAAGAAAGGAAAGGGGGAAAAGGGGAAGAAAGCAACCGTGAGTACTCATCCAAAGTACTACTTAAGCAAGGAGCTGCACTACATATGCATGGGTATATGTGTAAAGGGCCATATCGGTGGGTGAGCTGCAGAATGCGAGAATAAGAGGGGATAACTAATCACAGCAAGACTACGCCTGGCAGCCTCCGTCTTGCAGACATGTAGAAGAGAGTAGACTGAAGTCCTCCAAGTAGCATCGCATAGCATAATCCTACCCGGCAATCCCCTCCTCATCGCCCTGTTAGAAAGCGATCGCCGGGTTGTATCTAGCACTTGGAAGGGTGTGTTTTATTAAGTATCCGGTTCTAGTTGTCATAAGGTCAAGGTACAACTCCAAGTCGTCCTGTTACCGAAGATCACGGCTATTCGAATAGATAAACTTCCCTGCAGGGGTGCACCACATAACCCAACACACTTGATCCCATTTGGCCGGACACACTTTTCTGGGTCATGCCCGGCCTCGGAAGATCAACACGTCGCAGCCCACCTAGGCCAGCAGAGAGGTCAAGACGTCGGTCTAAACCTAAGCGCCAGGAAGTGCAGGCCCATCGCCCTTAGCACACCTGCACGTTGTGAACGCCGCCGGAAGCAGAACAAGCCCCCTTAATACAAGAGCAGGCTTACGTTCCAATCCGGCGCGCGCCGCTCAGTCGCTGATGTCACGAAGGCTTTGGCTGATACCACGATGTCGAGTGCCCATAATTGTTCCCGCGTAGCTGGTTAGTGCGTATAGACCCAATGGCCAGACTCAGATCAAATACCAAGATCTCGTTAAGCATGTTAATGATGTAACCAGGGACACCGACCAGGGCCAGGCCCACCTCTCACCTAGGCGGTCTCAACCTGCCCTGCCGCCCCGCCACAAAGATCCACTCGCGGGTACTCCTACGAGCCGACCCGACTTTAGTCACCATAGATATCATGTAAAGTATATAAGTATATACCCGTGATCACCTCTGTAAGTGCATCTAGTGCCACCCCTAGTTGGTTTTGGAGTATTGACGACAAATGTGGTTGAGGGACTAATGCGTTTGTGAGAATTGCAGGATAACGCAGGTAGTGTCCCTCATTGACTCGGTTTACCTACCGGAGCGACCCTAAAATGTATGAAGACATTGGCGACAATGGTGGTATGTGAAGATATTCACATTGAAGACTATGACATGAGAAGACATCGAGTGAAGACTATGGAGCCTTGAAGATCGTGTCGTTTCGTTGTTTCCTTTTCTTCTTTGTTGAGTCGTAGGAACCACCGTCTTTGTTAAGTGGGGTCCAAGTGATCATAGTCGGAATGGTAAGTGATGCTCAACCCAAATCCTATGTCTTGAGCAAAGACAATGAGAGCAAAACTTATCCAGAGCTGGATGAGTCAGCTTTGCTTGTAGCCCAAGTAAAGTTGTCGTGTGTGTTTGAAATCGACCGTTGGAACACGTGTCGGTTCCTTAGTGACCAGGTCATTTCGGACATATCAGGTCGGGTTGCCTAGTGGCTATAAATAGCCCACCCCTACACCATAAATTGGTGGCTGCTTAGAGTTAGTGCGGCTTTTGTCGTTTGAGAGCAACCCACCTCGAAGCCTTTGAGAGAGAAATCCTTGCGAGGACAAAGCCCAAACACCTAGAGCCAAAGAGTGTTAGGCATCATGAAGTCTTTACATGCATGTGACTGAAGACTTATTACACTTGAGGACTGTGAATCCTCCGGCCGGTTAGGCGTCGCGTTCTGAGCATCCAAGAGTCATTGTGGATCGCGGTGAGCGCAGATCTGTGAAGGTTCGAGTCTACCTTGAAGACTTACGAGTGATTGGGCGAGGACTGTGTGTCCTTAGCTCAAGGGAATAAGGTGAAGACGCGGTCTTGAGTTGAATCTCAGCCTCCCTAACCAGATGTACAGTTGTCACAACAAGCTGGGCTGGTCCAACAGATCCTGTGTCTTCAACAAGTGAATGGTTCTATCTTCTCCCTCACCTTACTTAGAGTTTGTCTTCGTGAAGTCATTGCCTACTAGTCATACCTATTTGACTTCATTGCTTGACTACTTTTGTTGATTGGCTTCTCACTATCTTCCATCTTGATCCTACTACCAAGCTGCTATTAGTCCTGTACTTTCACGTTATTGCATACTAGACTATGGTTTGCTTGTTGTAGTTTATCTTCCGCTGCATATCAATTAGGTCATTTCTATTGTTTGTCTTCAACACATCCGTGTTTTGAAGACTTTCTCAAAATCGCCTATTCACCCCCTCTAGTCGATAACTAGCACTTTCAATTGGTATCGAGCAAGGTACTCCTTGTTACGTGTGATTCGGTTTAACCACAGGAGTTTTAGCTATATCATTGCAGGGGATAAGTCACCGCTGCTTGCCCGTGTTCGATGGGCCGACTATCCCTCTTTGGAAGAATAAGATGCGCATGCATCTTGAAGCCATGATGTCGACCTACGGTATGTCGTCAAGAACGGCGTTCCCAAATCTGGTGAAGGTGTCACCCCTCTGATGTCAAGAAGTTCATTCAACTGGACTCTCTTGCAAAGAACATCATCTGTGGTCATCGACCAAAGGACAGTATGGCCGTGTGAGTGCTCTGAAACGTCGAAGCTAGTGCAGGACTGGCTATCCAAGGTCAACGAAGCGTCTCTACCGGAGAGATCAAAGGATCGGTGTTCTTCGCAACCTCTTCAACCGCTTCAAGAGAAGCGACAATGAAAATGTCTAGCTCACGTTTGATCGCCTCACCGACATCACAAATGAGCTTCATGCTCTCGGCGCCACCGAGATCACCAAGCATGAAATCGTCAAGACACTCTGAGATCACTTGACAGCTCTTTTGACACCCTTGCCCTCATGATACAAGAACGTCCTGACTTCAAGACACTCAATCCGTCTGATATACTTGAGAGGCTCAACACACATGAGTTCCAGCTTTCTGAGAAAAGAGATATCTATGGTCCCAACTATGGCCGAACTCGCACTTTGAAGGCAAAAGTTGTTTCCTCATCTGAAGAAGAAGAATATGACTGTGGTTCTGATGATCCTGAAGACATTGGAAAGGAACTTGCTACGCTTGTGAAGAAGTTATAGAAGTTCACTAGGAAGAAAGGCTTCAGAAAGTCTTCACGATCCAGCTCAAGAAATGATGAAGCTTCCACTCATGACTACAAGAAGAGAACACATCACAAGTGCAAGAAAACTGGACACTATATCTACGAGTGTCCACGGTGGGACTATGAGAAGAAGAAGAAGAAGAGCAAGGAATATGATTACGATGACAAGAAGAAGAAGAAATCTTCAAAGTCTTCTTCCAAGTCCTCATCAAAGTCTTCATCTCATAAGAAGAGCTCATCAAGCAAGGCTCGTGCTTTTGTTGGCAAGGAAATGGATTCAGAGGAGGAGTGCATACGAGGAGGTGGAGGTGGAGTCGAAGAGGAGTCCGACCACAGCGTTGCAAGTCGGCATTAGCCACGACCTATGTTGCCAAGTCCATCTTCAACATCAAGACAATGACTTCTACACCAACGCTGAAGCCGATGACAAGGGCGACCCTGCTCCCACCCTCTTGCTTCATGGCAGCGGTGCCAAGGTAAAATCACGTGATGCTTACTTTCAAACATCAAGTGAAGATGACTCGATTGTGAATCAAACCCAGCTACAAAACACTTGCTAAAATTGCAACGAACAACAAAGAGCTATGGAACATACTCAAAACTGTTAGACAAAAGCGATGACCTGTTGGGCGCGGAAATGACACGTTCACAGTCCTTAGTTGAAGACATTAAAATCTTCATGCTAAGTACCAAGAACTTGAAAGTCATCATGAAGCGCTCTCAACTACTCATGAAAAGCTCTCCTATGATTATCTTCAAAGGAAGCAAGAGCTTGAGAAATTGAGAGCGGCTCATGAAGATCTTCAAAAAGAGAATGAGTCACTTCGCGCTCAACGGATCAGTTCCGCTCAGGATGGATTTGAACCACCATGTCTAAAATGTCTTGGCGTGATATCGCTACCTCTCATTGCTGAATGTTCAACTGCTGCTACTGTTGCATTGTCTTCAACTACTAATGTGGTAACTAACCCCTCTGCGGAGGATACCACTTGCTATTGCTGATGAAAATGCTAGGTTGAAGACTTTGCTTGAAACGAGGATGTATAAAAAGTGCGAAAGGGCATCGACACACTGCGATGTCCTCAAAAGCGAATCTTGAATCGAAACCCTAGGAAAGAGGGTGTTGGGTTGAGAGGAAAATGAATGTTGATGGTTCCTCTTTGGAAGCTTTGGCGGTATCCCAAAACCACATGGGTTCTTTGCAAAGGGACCTTGATGGATCCATCCACCTTATCTGCTTTACTTGTGCTAACCCTTATCATTGATGAATCCTTTGATGCAAACTATAAGTTGTTCAAGAATCGAGAATGGTGAAGTGTTTGCGGTATATTGGTACTAACTGCAGGAATGGACCGCCTATGAAGAAGATCTGGGTTCCCAAAAGTTGTCTTGAGAATCTTCCGATGAATGTCATCATGACACCACAGGATGAAGACAAACCCAGACCTAAGGCGTCATATGGTCCAAAGGCTTCATCTGAGACGGAGGACTCACATGAGTCACCCTAACGCCAATGTTTTGCGGAAACCGTACTCAAATTTATGAATATGGCGTGTGTCTTCAAACCGCTATGTTCATAGAACTAAGAACTTTTCCCGCTTATTCATATGAGTATCATTCATCTCCTGCAAGGCTATTTGCTAGGGCACCAAAGCGAAATTCTCGGATGTTGCACTTAGACTCATTGCTTCTAAGCCACCCCGAAGATGTGGGTGGTTAAGAAGAATTAACTCTCTTTTGCAGGAAAGGGTCTCGGCCGAAAATCAAAAGGCGTCGATGCTATTCTTTGGGGACCTAAAACATCTTGTAGGGCACAAGATCAAATGCCCAAATGGTCTCACTATGTATTTTGTTCTGAATCGTTTGCCATTCATCCTATCAGTCCTAATCTTGATTTAAGCTTCAATAATCCACTTGCCGTCAAATGTTTATGCTTCACAATGCTCTTGGTGAAGCCTATCCCCTAAGCTGCTTGTAGGGTATGACACCTCATGCTTGAAATGGATTATGGACGGTGGATGCACTAATCATATATTTGGTGATCGAAGTCTTCTCATGGACTCAACCTTCGTCCATCGGACAAGAGTCACATCACATTTCTTGACCTTTGGTAAAAGCAAGGTATTGGGTCTAGGTAGAGTTGCAATCTCAAAGGATCAACACATGGATAAAGTGATGCTTGTTGAATCCTTGGTTTCAACTTGATGTCCATCTCAATGCTTTGTGACTTGAACATGATTGTGATATTCGGAAAATATCGTTGCCTTGTACTAATGGAATCGACAAGTCTCTAGTCTTTGAAGGGTATAGGAAAGATGATCTATACATGGTAGATTTCTCGGCAGGTCCACACTTGCCGTATGTCTTCTTGCAAAAGCTTGAATCTTGGCTCTGGCATCGGAGGCTGGGGCATGCAGCATGAGGAACTTACACACACTTGCCAAGAAGAAGCATGTCATAGGCATCGAAGGTGTCAAGTTCAAGAAGGATCATTTGTGTGGTGCTGCGAAGCTGGAAAGATGACTAGGGCAAAGCACCCTCGAAGACAATCATGGCGACATCTCAACCCTTGAGCTGTTACACATGGATTTGTTTGGCCCTACTCATTACTCTACCCTCACAACAACTGCTTGTCTCTATGGCCGTCATTGTTGATGACTACTCAAGATACACATGGGTGCACATAATTCTCTACAAGGCTGAAGTGCAAGATGTCTTGGGGCAACCAATCGAGCAATGAACAATTATGGCGTCAAGATCAAGCATATCGAAGTGACAACGACCTTGAATTCAAGAACACGGACTTGATCTTTATCTGGATACCATGGGAATCACTCATGAGTTCTCTGCTCCATACACACCTCAGCAAAATGGCATCGTGGGCGCAAGAACAGAACCCTCATTGAGATGGCTCGAACAATGCTCGACGAGTACAAGACACCAAGAAAGTTACGGCACGAAGCTATTGATACGACTTGTCACGTCATCAACCGTGTTTATATCCATAAGCTTCGAACAAAACATCCTATGAGCTCCTTACTAGCAAGAAGCCAAATGTCGCCTACTTGAGTATTTGGGGCTAGGTCTTTGGATCAAGGATCCCCATCACAAGTCAAAATTTGAACCCAAAGCTCACGAAGGCTTCATGCTCGGTTACGGAAAGGACTCGCACTCCTACAGAGTCTTCAACCTTTATCTCTACAAAATCGCCGAAAATGTAGACGTGCGATTTGATGAAACCAATGGTTCACAAAGAGAGTTCTTGCCAAGTACACTAGACGAGGCTCCGCCCAGCGAATCTATCAAGCAAATGGGAACTGGTGAAATCATGCCTTCTGAAGCACAGCCTGAAGAGGAACTTATCATTTCTACACCTAACCAATCAGAAGACAATGCTCAGCCTGAAGACAATTCTCCCAATATGACAATGATCAGCATGAGCAAAGTCTTCGTCCAGTTCATCCTCGAGTTGCAAATGAAGTACAGATTGAGAAGATAATCGATAGCATCAATGCACTTGGTCCACTTACTCGCTCAAGAGCAACACAACTAGCAAATTTCTGTGGGCACTTTTCTTTTGTGTCAATATCGAACCCAAGAAAGTTCTTTGAAGCCTTTATGGAACCGTAATGGATACAAGCTATGCAAGAAGAACTTCAACAGTTCAAGCTAAATAATGTTTGGGAACTTGTCAAGCGTCCTGACCCTCGCAAGCATAACATTATTGGCACCAAATGGATATATCGAAACAAGCAAGATGAGCATGGTCAAGTAAATGAGAAACAAAGCACGGCTTGTGGCTCAAGGATATACTCAAGTTGAAGGAATTGACTTTGATGAAACATTTGCTCCTGTAGCTAGGCTTGAAGCTATTCGCATATTACTAACCTATGCTAACCACCACAACATCTTGCTCTATCAAATGGATGTGAAGAGTGCATTTCTCAACGACAAGATTGAAGAAGAAGTATATGTCGCTCAACCACGGCTTTGAAGATCCAAAACATCCCGATATGGTGTACAAGCTAAATAAAGCATTGTATGGCCTCAAACAAGCTCCTCGCTTTGGTATGATCGATCAAAGACTTCACGAAGAGCAAAGGCTTCAAACCTGGATCCCTTGATCCCACACTCTTCACGAAGACATATGATGGTGAACTGTTTGTATGCCAAATATATGTGGATGACATTATCTTGGCTGCACCAACCGAAGTATAGTGATGAATTTGGATACATGATGCAAGAACAATATCGATGTCCATGATGGGAGAGCTCAAGTTCTTCCTTGGTCTTCAAATTCGTCGACAAAGGAATGGCATCTTTATATCTCAAGAAAAATACCTCCAAGATTATGCGAAGAAGTTTGGAATGCAAGAGTGCAAAGGATACACGACGCCAATGCCGCCAAACACCATCTGGGTCCCGCGACAATGGTAAAGAGTTCGATCAAAAGGTATACCGCTCCATGATTGGTTCCTTACTTTACCTATGTGCATCTAGGCCAGATATTATGCTTAGTGTTTGCATGGGTGCTCGATTCCAAGCGGCACCAAAGGAATCGCATCACTTAGGCGTGAAGCGAATTCTTGATATTTGGCTCACACCCCAACACTCGGATTATGGTATCCAAAGGACTCAAAATTTGATTTGGTTGGATTTTCGGATGCTGATTATGCTAGTGACAAGGTGGATCGCAAGTCTACATCGAGCACATGTCACTTTCTGGGGCGATCACTTGTATGTTGGTCTTCAAAGAAGCGAGCGTGTATCACTCTCAATCTGCTGAATCTGAATACATTGCTCTTTGGATCTTCTTGTGCTCGACTTCTATGGATGAAGCAAACTCTCAAGGACTATGGCATCAATCTGAAACAAGTACCTCTCTTCTGCGACAATGAAAGCGCCATCAAGATTGCCAACAATCCAGTCCAACATTCGAAGACAAAGCACATTGAAATTCGTCATCATTTTCTCAGGGATCATGTCATGAAGAAAGATATTGACATCATTCACGTCAACACTGAAGAGCAATTGGCAGATATCTTCACGAGGCCCTTGGATGAGAAAAGGTTTTGCAAATTATGGTGTGAGCTAAATATCTTGGAATCCTCAAATGTCCTGTGATCAAGCACACATTCTAACACTTATGCATGTTGATGACTTAGATGTGCAACACATGAAGTAACGTATATCTTCAATCAATGAAGACTTACATTCTGAGTGTGAATACATTAACGTGGAATTTGACTTTGGAGCACCACGATAATTGTGTGCCGTGTCTGGGTCTAATACTTCCTATACGGTGGGTAACGCCACCACCAAATTTCTTTGTTTGAAGTGTTTCACTCATGGCGTTATTTCTGCAATATCTTCGCATTTGATTTGTCTTCAACTACAACCTATCTTCATGATTTTCTTCACTATGTTGATTTGGTTGTGCTATATATATATATATATATATTATATATGTCCTCTACAACATTCACTTATAGCTATGTCTTCCAAGTTGAATCTTTTGAACTAAGTGAATGTGATCGGACCCCAATCTCTCTATGCTTTCTATCTCAAACTCTATCTGTCCAAATCATATGCATTCTATTGAAACTGTCAAATGTCTTCTCTGCGTCCTTGTCAGCAGAAGACACAGAGACAAACTTTAAGTCTGTTTTAAATGATTCATCCTTACTGTTGAAATACGAAGAAGCCGGAATGACCATCCGACAAACTTGGCGGGCGTGGGAACGTGGGACATCTCATTGCATGTTGCATGCTTGCCACGTGCCCCTCAGATGTGAACCGCCAGGGGCACCTGCATAATTGCGCTGTGCCGCACACCTGCTTATAAATACGTGTCCCCTGCGGTAAATAAAATCTTCTTCCACCTCTCCACCTCATCAAAACCCTAGCGCCATCGCTAGCTCTCGACGACGCCGGCGACGAAGCGCTTAGCTGCTGCGACTTCTCCGACGCCGTCCTCACGCCGGCCGCGAACATCGTCATCTCCGCCGCCGCCGTAGGTGTCCTCCGTCGCCGAGTTAGGGCACGGTGGACTGAACTGCTCGGCTTCCTCTTCTTCCCGTCTAGCAGTTCTTCGAGTGGTAAATATAACTCTATTTTACCATCTTTTGATCTTCAAGATTCATCCTACTTACCAAAATTGGTTTCTGCCCATACTATGTTAGATCTATTACATGCGCATCTCATCTTGCCTAGTATATTCACTTAAGCTTCACAACTAGTTAGATTCCTCACTTGTACTTATTCACGGATTCGTACAAATCTGGAACCAACTCCCGCGTATAAGTGAATGTCTTACATCATGAGGTCAATGTCTTCAAACTGATTTATCTTCAAAATCTTACGAGAATGCATATGACCTCTTCCCTTCCTCGCATCTCTAATCTTGTCACAGTACATGTCCGTGGGAGAATCCCTTGGTTCTCATAGTGCGCATTCGTTTGCAGAATTCTTACAACATCAAACTAACTCTCCGAAGCCGCCTCTGTTTGTCCAGCAAACGCAAGCCTTTGAAGCCTTTGAACGTATTGAAGCCATTCAGTTTGAAGTTCATGGCTACCGATAAATCAGTCAGGAAGGGCGGCAGACAGCGTCGTGAGGGAACCTGAAAAGATCTGCCTAATGACCTCGCAGAGTTGTACAAGACAGATCCCGAAGAGACTTACAATCAGCGCAAGACGCGAATCCAATGGATTCGGCGATATTGGGTTGAACAGTGGTTCAAGTACAATTTCGTCACCCAAGAATATGCCGAGAAGAATGCTATCAGAAGCCCTTGGGGTGATATTCTCTTTCGAGGCCTTCCACCCAAGAACATGGCTGAAGCTATAGCACAAGGTTTCTATCCTTGTATGGTCCGTGGACCTCGGCTGAGAATGCCGACCAACGTCTTTGCTCGGTGTCGCGATGATAATCTCTTCAAGCGCAACTTCGACGCAAAGGCTTGACCAAGGAAAACAAGAAGTCATTGGGATTAGACTTCAACCCTGGTCCCTCTGCTCCTCGGTGCGACTCTCGTGATGCTGAACCTAATGTCGGTCCCTTTTCAAGCCTTGATGGCCTCATCACTTACATCTTGGTCCAAGGTGCCAAAGTGGATCACTCTGATGACGATGCTGATTCTGATGAAGCTCCAGCTCCAGCTCCTGCTCCAAAGCCACAGAAGCAAAAGAAAGTCAAGGCTTCAAAGTCATTTGCTCCTCCAAAAGCTTCACGTGTGAAGCCACCGCCATGCACCTCCACGAAGCCAATGTGCGGTCTCAAGATCAATCCGCATCTCCAAGAAGACGGAGAAGAGAAAGAAAATTGTCCAGAATACTGAATTGACACTGACTCCTGCTGCCATTCTGCGTGAAGAGCACATTGATCTGTCGATGATGAAGATCTTGCGAGATGATGCCCTTGAGCAACTTATCAAGAGCAAAGAAGAAGCGAAATCTTCAACAATTTGCCTCTCTTTGATGTGGCAATCATCCATCACTTCATTGATGAGTGGTTTGACACCCCAACATCAACTTTGAAGATCTGCAACTTCCTATTGGCCTCGGCGTCTCCTTCAATGGAGCCATTGCTTGAGCTAGCTCTTGCTCAGCGCATTGTTGAAATGAAGCATAAGATTGACTATGAGAAAGCTCAGTTCAAGAAGCATATGGCTGCACTCGGTGTGCAAGATGTCAAAAACTTCAAGGTCATGCTGCACGACCTCAAGGAAGCCTTTGTCAAGAAGCGTGAAGAAGCGAGGCTCGTGGCGCATGAAGAGTCTGGTGACAAGTGTGTGCTTGCCTACAATGAAATTTGAGAAGCGCAAAGCACTTGGCCGTCTGGCATTGACCCAGAATGGCTGCAAAGAAAAAAGTCTTCAATGACCAAGCTGCACCTTCAAGGCAGGAAGAACCCGCATAGTCTTCCCAAGCAGCATGGTGCTCGAAGCCAAAGGTCAGGTCAACCGCTTCGAGCGAGAGAAAGCGAGGGCTGCGAGGCTAAAGCGAGAAAAAGGAAACTTCACGAAGCCTCGATGTTGCTCCTCCAAGAAGAAGCTTAAGACCAAGAAGAATCGGGCTGCTCCCACAGAGCCCTTGGTTGTTGAACCCATTTCGATGGTTCGTCCCCGTCTGCAACCCAAGAACTTCGCATGACTGTTCATGAGCCTACTTCCACAGAGGCTCCACGAAGCTAAAGAGAATCGATGAGTTGATCCCATCACTCTTGAAGACATTAGTCACCATGACAATGTTGAAGATGATGAAGTTCTTCCTCAAATTGAATACAATGTGGTATCATCGCTTTGTTAAATGCGAACAGCAAACTCATCAGCATTGGTCATCCTCTGACGCCAATCGCTCAGGATGCTTCATGGGCTGATCGCCCGCAACAAGAAGACTCCCCTAGTACTCCCCAACAACAAGTCACTCCCCAACAACAAGTAACTCCCCAAAAACAACAACAAGACGAAGAGGAAGAATTTGAGGCCCAGGCAACCCCATCTCCAAAGGCGTCGCCAACATTTCGCAGGCTTCGCAAAGGTCAAAGGCCTCAAGTACCTCTTTCGAGCGTTCCAGAAGGAGAAGTGCACCACCAACCTGTTGCCGCCAAGTGTTTTCGAAGCCACTCCAAGCTGTGAATGTCTCGAGTGCGAAGCCAAAGCTGCTGAAGACAATCCGGCTGCATCAGCCGAAGACACCCAAGAAGAAAAAGATCGTGTCCCTACACCCCCTGTCATTGAAGAAGTTATACCTGATATCAACGTGCCAGTGCCCGACCCTCCAGCTCCTCAAGTGGAGGTTGAAAACATTGAGGCTGCCACCTCAAATACCAATGAAGCCAATGACGTGGTCATGGCTGAAGCTAATGTGGAGCCTGCACCAACTGCTCCTGAAGCAAATGAAGGAAATGTGCCTGAAGCCAATGAGGCAAGCTGCTCCCAAGCATCTGGCTGAGCAGCTGAAGCCTCGATTGTTGCCCTTGCTCAGTTCCGCCACCAAGGCCCTACACAATTGAGCAAGCATACAACTATGGTGAGCTAGTCACGATAAGATGGCACATTACGGTCCCTCCGCCTCATGCCTCACGGGTCCTCGGTTCGACTATCATATTGGGCATAGGCCTCGGGTCCGAAGCGAAGCCAAGACTGCCAAGGTTTCCAGGCACTGCCACCTCTACTGGTTCTTTCAATGCAAATGGCTTCAAAGCCCACAACACTTTCTTTGACAGATCATCATCTGACCGTTTCTGGAGCTATCAGCAAAGAAGCTATTACTCATGTGTTCTGTATGATCAAGGCCGCATTTTCCCTCATATGCGCCTCGACACAGAAGCCATTGCCGGACTGCCGTGCTTAGAAGAAGCACTTGATTGCTTTCGTGATGCAGGTCTGCTCGGCTTCGTTACAGACAAAGAACACTGGAATGAAGAACTTGTGCTTCAATTCTATGCTACCCTCCACATCCGCGGCTACAACAGAGACACAAAGACATGGGTCCTCGAGTGGATGACAGGAAATGTTCATCATGAAGCCAAAGATCTTGACATCATTGAGCTCACAGGCCTACCCACTCCCGGAGAACTGTTTGAACCTGGATGTCAACTCCACTGCGATGCCTTGGAGAGCATATTTCATAAGACAGAACCCGACATGAGTCAGATGTTGGGTATGATGAAGCCACTGCCACATGACACTGAATACCCTCAGCACTTCTTTGTTGATGACCTTGAGTATCTGCCTCGTACAATATATCACATCATCAGGCGAACTCTATGGCCAATCAAAGGGCATTCATCGTCTGCAAAACTTGAAGGAGCAATGAAGACGTTGGTCTTTTACATCCTCAATGGCATCAGCTTCAACACGCAAGAATTCTTCATCCGACAATTGGCTACGTCTGGATCGATCTATTTGGTCTGAAGTTTTATGCTCCATGGGTCATCGCCTCATCAAGATGCACTCGCTATCAACTATCACCCTCTGCTGCAATCATCGATCTTTCTACGGAGGTTGATATATGCATTGAAGCCATATACCTGAGCCTGCCAAAACGCCACTTTGTCTTGAATGCAGATCACCACAGCTTCTCTCAACCCATTGAAGGCGTCCAAGCGGTATCACGTGTTTATCCTTTGGCTGGGAACACCGTCGCCTCATCATCATGCGGATGAAGCCACCGAGAGCACAATTGGCCAAAGGCCTCGGAAGCACTCTCGAGTCCTCAATGATCGAGAACTTCTTGTCGCCTTGCATCGAAAACAAGATAAGCATCACTCTGGCTCAAGCGACAAATGCAAAGCCTCTTGGTGGGCGTCAATCGCATTGAAACCTTGCCACCAAGAATGCTTTTGTCACTCACGAGACACATCGGCGATCATGGAAGAGTTTGACCCTGCTCGATCTTTGAAGCAGATCTTCAAGATGATGGCTTCCTTTGAGCGCTTCAAGTTTGACTCCACTCCTCCACGGAATGCAGTCCTCACGACGAACTCCATCCCTTGAAGACTCGACTATTCTTCCTCTGCGGCAGCTGTCAATGCGGAGTGATCGATGATGAAGCCGATGCTACTTCACGCCCCTACTTACGCGCGCATCGACCTTTGCACCAAGCTCGTCTGCACCGCCAACCAACAACGACAACCTGCTGCATCATCTACTTACGAAGATGGCGAGTAGATGCTCTATGTCTTCAAACCTTTTGGTCCTTCTTGACAAAAGGGGAGAAGCATATGAGTTTGATAGTCTTCAAGCGGGTTCATAAGGGTGGTTGCATAATATTTTGCCTAGTGTTTACAACTCTCATTTTGATACATTTGGTTCTTTGAGTTGTAACACTTAAACTCGATAATTAAATGCTACTTATTTGCTTTACTGCAGTGCGATGATAAATTCCGCATGTGCGGCGATAACTTCCGCACTTAGATCATTTTGCAGACGTCCATTTCTCATTATGCATGTCATTCTCTTAGCTATATCATTTCATGCATGATGAATTATCTTCATAAGTTGAAGAGGATCTCCACAAGTACAACCTGCCATGTGCATTTGCATTCCAAAAGCAAACTACTTATATGCACATCTTGAGGGGAGCTTTGCCACTTATGAAGACAATTCCTATCCTTTACAATTTCACATATTTTATCCCGTTGAAAACTTCAACTAGTTTGTCATCAATCACCAAAAGGGGAGATTGTAAGTGCATCTAGTGCCACCTAGTTGGTTTTGGAGTATTGACGACAAATGTGGTTGAGGACTAATGCGTTTGTGAGAATTGCAGGATAACGCAGTAGTGTCCCTCATTGATTCGGTTTACCTACGGAGACGACCCTAAAATGTATGAAGAAATTGGCGACAATGGTGGTATGTGAAGATATTCACATTGAAGACTATGACATGAGAAGACATTGAGTGAAGACTATGGGCCTTGAAGGCGTATCGTTTCGTTGTTTCCTTTTCTTCTTTGTTGAGTCGTAGGAACCACCGTCTTTGTTAAGTGGGGTCCAAGTGATCATAGTCGGAATGGTGAAGTGATGCTCAACCCAAATCCTATGTCTTGACGAAGGCAATGAGAGCAAAACTTATCGAGCTAGGTGAGTCAGCTTTGCTTGTAGCCCAAGTAAAGTTGCCGTGTGTGTTTGAAATCGACCGTTGGAACACGTGTCGGTTCCTTAGTGACCAGGGTCATTTCGGACATATCAGGTCGGGTTGCCTAGTGGCTATAAATAGCCCACCCCTACACCATAAATTGGTGGCTGCTCGGAGTTAGTGCACGGCTTTTGTCGTTTGAGAGCAACCCACCTCGAAGCCTTTGAGAGAGAAATCCTTGCGAGGACAAAGCCCAAACACCCGAGCCAAAGAGTGTTAGGCATCACTGAAGTCTTTACATGCATGTGACCTAAAGACTTATTAAACTTGAGGACTGTGAATCCTCCAACCGGTTAGGCGTCGCATTACGAGCATCCAAGAGTCATTGTGGATCGCCGGTGAGCGCTGTCTGTGTGAAGGTTGAGTCTACCTTGAAGACTTACCAGAGTGATTGGGCGAGGACTGTGTGTCCTTAGCTCAAGGGAATAAGGTGAAGAGCGGTCTTGAGTTGAATCTCAGCCTCCCTAACCAGGATGTCAGTTGTCACAAAGAATGGAACTGGTCCAACAAATCATGTGTCTTCAACAAGTGACTGGTTCTATCTTCTCCCTCACCTTACTTAGAGTTTGTCTTCGTGAAGTCATTGACTACTAGTCATACCTGTTTGACTTCATTGCTTGACTACTTTTGTTGATTGGCTTCTCACTATCTTCCATCTTGATCCTACTACCAAGCTGCTATTAGTCCTGTACTTTCACGTTATTGCATACTAGACTATGGTTTGCTTGTTGTAGTTTATCTTCCGCTGCATATCAATTAGGTCATTTCTATTGTTTGTCTTCGAAACATCCGCTTGAAGACTTTCTCAAAAATCGCCTATTCACCCCCCTCTAGTCGATAACTAGCACTTTCAGCCTCCCGAGTGATCACGGCCCGATACTATAGCAAGGCAGACGGACAAAAATGTAAGGCCACAGATGTAATACTAGCATCCTATTCTAAGCATTTAGGATTGCAGGTAAAGGTAACAACAGTAGTAGCAAGGACAGGCTATGCATCAGGATAGGATTAACGGAAAGCAGTAACGTGCTACACTACTCTAATGCAAGCATTATAGAGAATAATAGGCGATATCTGGTGATCAAGGGGGGGCTTGCCTGGAAGCTCAGCCGAGAAGGAGGGGTCGTCAACACCGTAGCCGTACTGGGTAGCAGCAACGTCGGTCTCCGTGTCTAGCGAGAGAAGAGGGGGAAGAAACAATAAATACAATGCAAACAAATGCATGACAATGCATGACATGACAAAGCGTGATGCTAGGTGTGCCCAATTGTGGTAGTAGGTGATACAGGCAAGGGGGAAACATCCGAGAAAGTATTCCCGGTGTTTCGCGTTTTCGCGCAGATGAACCGGATGGGGAAAGTTGCGAGCTCGATAGGTTAGTGATGTGTGGCGGATGAACACGCTGCGTATCCGGATTCGTCTCATCGTTCTGAGAAACTATCATGTAGAAAGTATTTCATCTGAGCTACAGTTTATTTTATATTAATTTTAAAAGATTTATATCATTTTTAGGATTATTTTAATTATTTTAATTCAACATTATCCAGAACAGTGTTTGCTGATGTCATCATGACGTCAGCAGTCAAGAGAGGTGTTGACTGGTCAACTGACGTGTGGGTCCCCTTCGTCATTGACTGTTTAGTCTAATTAGGGTTTAACTAATCTAATTACTGTTTAATTAAACTAACTAGTTAGTTAGATTAATTAACTTAATTAATTAAGTTAATTAATTAATTAAATCTATTTTTATTTATTATTATATATATATATATATTATTTTTATATATTTTTCTAAAAACGTTACGGCGGGCCCCTTTGTCATAGGGCCACAGGGGCCTTAGCGGTGGCGGGCAGCGGGCGACAGGCGCTGGGTGTGGCGAACCCACAGCATCGAGGAGCCCGCCCGAGAGGTTGTGGCCGCGGCGCCGGGCGCCAGGCTGTGGTGCTGCAGACCAGGGCGGGGCGCACTGTGGCGAAGGCAGCGGCGGGCGGTGCAATGGGGCGCGAGAGGCAAGCGAGGACGGCCGCGGCCGCCCGGCGATGGGCGAGGCGGTGAAAGCGAGCGGAAGGAGGAGGCGCGGGCATCTGCGGCGAAGAAATTTGTCGGCGAGCGCGTGTCGCGTGGTGGCGCATCGAGCGTGGCGGCGGGGGGAGGCATGAACGGCTCAACAACGAGGATCTGTGGCGAGCCGCAGGCGGTCGTTGGAGCCTTGACGGAGATGGGGAGGCGGCGCGGTCGCGGCTCCGCGACGCGACGAAAGCGAAGGGCATGACAGGCGTAAGCGTCGTGTCTATGATAGAGGAGGGCAGGCGTCGCGAACAGCGCCGGCGACAGAGGGAAAGGGGGAGAGGAGGGGGAGCTCACAGGGGCGGTAGGGATTCGGGCAGCGGGGGTCGAGGAGGTCGTCGGGGATGACGTGTGGTGAGGAGGCAGACCGGTGGGGAGGCTGGCCGTCGTGGTGGCTCGGGGCAGCGGCGGGGTCCGGTGACGGCGTCCGGGACATTGAGCGGCGACGGGGCGCAGCATGGCTTTGGGAGGCCGTTGGGGAGGAGGTCCGGCGTGGGGAGGAGACGGGGAGGCAACGGCGAAGACGGGCGACGGGCGTAGGGACGAGGCGGCGAGGTCCGGGCGTGCTGCGAGAGGCGCTGTCGCCCTCCGATCCAGATCGAGGGAGAGGGAGAATGGAGGTGCGAGTGGGGGGGAGTGGGGGTGTTGCGGTTGGTGGGTTAGGGTTACGGGGGGAAAAGGGGAAGCGAGGGTGGACCGGCCGCTGGCCTGGTTGGCCTATATGGCCAGATGGGCCATTTGGCCCAAGTAGAGGGGGTGGCTTTGCCCCATTTCTTTACTTTTTATTTGTCTCATTTTCTGTTTTTGTTCTTTTACTATTTTCTTTTATTTCATTTTATAAATCACAACAGTTGTGCCTAAATTTTTATCACTAATTATACCTCTACTACAAAAGTTTAGACCTCCAATTAAAATAGTTTAACATTTTATTAATTATAAAAGGCGTTCAATTAATTATTTTGCTACTGTTTTATTTATTTTAAGACACTCAAACACTTTTAAAGATGTTGGTTTCTCCACCTTTATTACTTATGCATTATTTGTCGCATCGAGAACAATTTGGTTTTAATTTTTGAAAACTTTTATTGTTTGCCTTTGTTTTAAGTTTGAAAGTTGAACTGGGTTTTGAACTGACCCGAGATTATGAACAGAACTCGAGGTGACGTGGCATCATTACCAGAGGGTTATTGTAGCTTAATTACCCGGGCGTCACAATTCTCCTCCACTACAAGAAATCTCGTCCCGAGATTTAAGAGGTAGTGAAAGGGGGGACGGTTTGGTAACGAATCTAGCAGGTCTTCTCATCCTGGCTTGCTCTTCTCGAAGAGGCCGGTCCAATACATTGATGTCTTCATTTCTCTACTTGAGGTCATCATGATGAAGTGGCATCCTTTCTTCGGTAACTCCATCATACTTACGAAAGAATAAAGGGTGGGCATTTCGGGAGAACAGACCTCTGCAAGGTTGACTATCTGGTGGATAACATGGAGGAAGGTGGCGGAAGTAACTCTCTAATTGAATCTTAAGAAAATATCGAGAGCAAAGTTAGGAGGTACCATGAGAAGTTTCAAACGGATAGGCAAGTGTTCAACGCCTAATCAGAAGGTGAAAGGGGTTCAGAGCAATGAGAATAAGTATTGCGTCTGATACCCGAATAGATCACTTGGCAGGTGGCCCGTGAGTTACATAAGAAGTCAGGCGCGAGGAATGACTTTGGAAACCGGGGGTGTACAGGTGAGTCAGGTTTCGATCCTGTGGAACTGTGGGTTATGGTCCCACCATGTGGGTTAAGTAGGAAAGGCGGTGACGTCCTGCACGATCGCATAAGAAGGACATGTTAGAGCATAGCACATCGCTTATGTTGGCAACAATGTCGGTACCAAGGGCGAGGATGAAGAGAACCATTTTCCCTTTCGTTGAGCGAAGCGGACCAATAGGCAAAGTTCTCGTCCATCGGCGGATTACGAATGTCATCAACAATAATGTGAGGTCTTACTAACGACGTGGTACCACAAGGTTCTTACCTAAGCGGTGGATTATCACTGCTTAGTTAAATCGATTACCAAAAGGTTAAAAAACAATAGAAAGGAAAATCGATTATCAGTTAATCAGAACAATGGAAAGGAAAATGTGTTTAAACACATATTTTAGGGGTATATCCTTCCCAAGGACAAGTAAAGCTTGATATCCATGACATGATATAAAGTTGAAAGCCCTTTAGGTAAAGGGAGATAAACTTCATGACATTACCCATACAACAGTGTTTGGATAATTGATAAGGAAAATTTAGCATTGTGCTTCAAATGTTTTTTATTGAAAATCGGAGTACCACAGACATGCTTCGAGATAGCATCGACATGGTCTTCAAGCAAAGGTCGGACTTTGGATATGCAAAGGATCCGTCAGGAACAACTTATAGAATAAGTCTTACAATTTCCTTGTGGAAGAATGGCTAACCTTGCTGAAAAGGATTCTATAACAATAGAGCCTCCGGCCAGGTGTGCAAGGCACGACATCACCTTACCGGGTCACATAAAGACCAATGTTATAACTCTTGAAAGAGTAAAATTCATTCTTGGTACTCGAACTTGTGCCGTGAGCTCAGTTTGATCACTGTACATCAGAAGTTGAGCAATACAGTCACTATATACAAGTTTAGATGATTATACGGTCTCTCATCATTGTATGGCTTAGTATTTTATTTGCGTTGACTGGTCAACCATGCTGTGTGTCAGCTTTCTCTCTCCTCCCGCGCGCGGGTCCCACCTGTCAGTGACCGGAGGAAAGAAACAAAGAAGAAAACAAAATCTGTGAGAGCAAGGATTCGAACCTGAGACCTCCCCACCATCCTCGCACACGCTAGCCACTTGAGACACGAATTCTATCTATTACGCAATAGCTGCATTACACCATTTATCAGGTAAACAAAAACACCACGCATGACACACACAGACGAGATCGTATGCTTGCTGGCTCTAGTTTTGCATGTGTGCTGGGTGATTGTCACTAGGTTTTCTTTTCGCACCGGCAAGAATATTTCCATTTTTTGAATTTAAACGACCAAGCAATGTCAAATATGCTTCGTATACATGTTTTGACATAAATCAGCAATTGGCATAGCTGTAGGACCCGCAGCCTACTTTGAGGCACTATCTTGCAATTTTCCTTTTCTTTTTTGCGTTATATACGAGCATAAAAAATACTGGCTGTGGTGTGTTAAATTGAAAAATTGAATTCGCGACCATCGATAATAAGTAACTAACCCATGCTGACCACTTGACCATCAAGTAGTTTGCGCAAAATATAAGTTAAACATAACATGTTTTGGTGCTAAATATTTTTTTATTTTTTTTTGAATTTCAAAATTCGTTTAAAAATTTCAGGAGAAAATAATCCTACTGATTGTGTCTGTGCGACTGTGCGCATCATGCGTTGTGTGCCTGTGTGTGAGCCACCACCGGTGCATACCTATGTGCACGTCATGATGCATGGTGTACGTTCGTGCATGCGTTCTAATATAAGAATAAGGAAAAATCGCTCTAACATAAAACAGAAAGCGTGTTGTGTTCAGGTGGCTAGCGCAGTAGCCCGTGCTAGCTTGTGTTGGTTTTGTGTTCGACTCCCCATTGAACCAAGTTTTTTTTCCTTCTCTTAATTACTTTCTTATATACATTTACTGACAGGTGGGAGCCGCGATGGGTGGAGAGTTGACCGGTCAACTTAGAAAAAATACGATCTATACGCTTAGGCGATGACCGTATAATCATCAAGACATGTATATAGTGATTGTATCGACTAACTTCTTTTGTACGATGACCAAAGTGAACTCGCTGCATAATTTTGAGTACCATAGATGAATTTTACTCCTCTTGAAAATATGTTCCAACCATCATATCTGACCGAGATTCAGATCTGATAGGCATCAGGATACCTCGGACTCAGGATGCCTGAGAAGAAAAGGTGCAACACAATTGACGAGATGACATTATAAGATTCTCGGGCAATGAACTATGGAAGCGAGTTCCAAAACAAGATTTCATCGGTAAACCAAGGACAGGATGAGGAGGTGGCTGATGAACTCAGCGACAATTCATCAAGATTTCCTAAGGATGGATTTCCATAATTAAATATTGAATGAAAATGCACCTGGAAATATGGACCAAGTAGGGCGTTCAAAGTTAGAATGGTGATTAGATACTTGAAACTATCGGCCATTCACTTCAAAACAATAGGGTTGCTAGAGATATCAAATTCCCACAACAGAGTTCACTCAACACGGGGGCCAAGAAAAGAATGGTGATGGCGAGAAGCATCACTGTAACAAGAATTTCTTAAGAGGTGGTGAAACTCTCACTATCTTCTTGATATAGAGGACAGTAATACTACAAGGTAGATCATAACCTAAGCTAGATAGCAAGGAAATCAAAGTACAACACAAAACATGAACAAGTTTGTGTTGGGGGAAGGCAAGAATGTTGCCGATGATAACACAAATCATCGAGGGGCAAGGATGGTATTTCTCATCATGAATTCGATTGATATCCTAGAAACGCTCAGAATGTTGATTATGATCACGACACATTTGTCGAGAGGTTTCGTGAAGATGTAATCGGTCGGCGATGACATCAAGTCAAAGGAATGATGAAGCAAAGGGTTATTGGAACCATGGGTACGACACAAACTTGAAATCAAGCTTGCTGTTCAAGGAGAAATGATATGACGAGGAAAATCGAAGTAAGCTTAGCTCATCGTCGAAAGTGGTGCTCCAGGAATATGGGCCAGGTAGCACAGTTAAAATCACCACGACAATGACATAGCCAAACAGTCTAGGAATGACGTGATCGGGTACAAACTCGTATGTAAAGAAGATTACTAAGAGTTGTTGAACCGTAGTGCGGACTCGGTTCAGTTATCGGTGTCTTTGAGTGTTTAATAACTCAGAGCCCGTGAAAAAATGGAATCAGTGAGAATGTAGTACTTGATGAAGAGCTCATAAGAAGTTATGCAGTTCCATGATAATCTCGAGATACCAAGGGGTAATACTCGACGACAGATCAAAGTAGAGGTTGGACTGGGGTATTGCTCTGCAGAAGACACGTGTTTAAACTTGCACGAGAAATGGTATTTAAAGGAGAACATGGTCGGAACCATGCTTGCAAAAGGCCAAATCCCAGATATAAGAACTTACACCAAGGGAATAATTAATTTAAGAGAAGCTCTAATGATACGATCTACATCATGTCCATGGGCATGAACACAAAGTTCAAGGTCGACTCCCACTTCTTCAATGCATAACCTTTCATTCACTGCTCTAGATAAAAATGATTTCAGTGTCAAAACCTACCTGGTGAATTATTAGAGGAGTATGACCCGTGAAAACTTTTGAGTTCACACAGATTAAGGAAGGCATAGGTTCAACCCATCGGGGCTTCTTAGAACATATACCACAACTTCAGGGGTAAATAACACAAGCTCGAAAGCAGAGCATGTTTGACAAAGCAGAGGATACAATTTACCAAATGCATTATGTATCAGAAAAGACTCCAGAGTTATTGAATATAAAGGGCGTCGTCGGATAAAATCCAATAAGGATCGGTGGTCCATAAGGGATCGATGTGAGCATCGATACTCAACCGAAGAAGAAAGAAAGCAAGGAGATCGGATTATCGAAACAACTGACTAATCCAAGCTCAAATGGAAAGGAGTTATGATTTCCAAATTAAGGGCTCAGAAACAAACACTCTGAGTAAGGATGGATAAGTTGAGTAGACTTAGGGACACAATCAACGGTAATTTGTTTGGTCGAGAACCAGCTCATGTTCAAAATGACATCTGAGCCGGAAAGATAATTTAAAAGGACCAATTGATGTTTGCTCACATTCGCTCACATGTTGAATCAATAGGATCAAAATGACGGTGTCAAAGGATACTAATGAATATCGCTAGACATATGGGAAGCATCCATAACGCAAGCAGACAAGTATTTGCAGAGCAATAGTTTGAAGAGGATTCACGGAAGATCGGATAGTATTTCAGAGTATCTTATGAAGCATACGAACAACTGGGGATGGACAAATACTCGATAAGTGCGAGGAATTATCCGTAGGGGGTATTCATACAGTAAAGAACTGCAAGGCAGTAAACTCAAAGGATTCTCGGGACAATGGAGAGTATTTCAGGGCATCTCGTAATAACAAGAGCAACGGATTGTATGAATGGCAAGTGTATGCAGCTTTCCATATGGGTTGATGGTGGAGAGAAATCACAAATGTGAAGGCACAAGGTCTCGAGAGAACATCGTAGAGTAACTTCAAAATCTTACAGTGCGTGACGATCATACGTAATAAGGGGCTCTCGGGAGAAAGTTGTTATGAGAACCTAATGTTAGAGTTTTAGCAAATTCATTTAACCCGAAGAGAAGAGAGATTAGAGTCCCAGAGTATAGATGAGGAATAAAAGATCCTAATATCACCCAATGGCGACGTGGGCCCGTAAGACACACAGCCATGTTAGTAAAAGTTTTGCCATGTCTAGACTCGACTTCGGCCAAGGAGTTGTGGAAGGGGATTCCTACAGGCGATCGTACGATACCAACTTGTGGCGCCCTCGATTCAATCGTACACTAATCATGCGCATAAGCGTGTGATCAAGATCGAGAGACTCACGGAAGATATCACAACACAACTCTAAAACATAAATAAGTCATACAAGCATCATAATACAAGCCGGGGCCTCGAGGGCTCGAATAAAAGTGCTCGATCTTAGGCAGTCGGCGGAAGCAACAATATCTGAGTACAAACATAAGTAAACAAGTTGCCATAAGATGGCTAGCACAAAGCTGGGATCTGAGATCAAAAGAGGCGCGGGCCTCCTGCTGGATCCTCCTAACTACTCACAGTAAATCGTCGGTGGGCTGCACATAGTAGTAGGCACCTCCGATTATAATAGAAGTAAATGCGTCAGCGGTGGCGTCGGCTCTGGACTCCAACATCTGCTTTGCGACAACGAGAAAAGAAAGGAAAGGGGAAAAGGGGAGAAAGCAACCGTGAGTACTCATCCAAAGTACTACTTAAGCAAGGAACTACACTACATATGCATGGGTATATGTGTAAAGGGCCATATCGGTGGACTGAGCTGCAGAATGCGAGAATAAGAGGGGATAACTAATCCTTTGAAGACTACGCTTGCAGCCTCCGTCTTCTGACATGTAGAAGAGAGTAGGCTGAAGTCCTCCAAGTAGCATCGCATAGCATAATCCTACCCAGCAATCCCCTCCTCGTCGCCTGTTAGAGAAGCGATCGCGGGTTATATCGGCACTTGGAAGGGTCTGTTTTATTAAGTATCCGGTTCTAGTTGTCATAAGGTCAAGGTACAACTCCAAGTCGTCCTGTTACCGAAGATCACGGCTATTGGAATAGATAAACTTCCCTGCAGGGGTGCACGACATAACCCAACACGCTTGATCCCATTTGGCCGGACACACTTTCCTGGGTCATGCCCGGCCTCGGAAGATCAACACATCGCAGCCCCACCTAGGCCAGCAGAGAGGCCAGACGCGGTCTACAACTAAGCGCCACGGTGCAGGACCATCGCCCTTAGCACACACACGTTCTGAACGCGGCGGAAGCGAACTAGCCCCTTAATACAAGAGCGAGCTTACGTTCCAATCCGGTAGCGCTTTGCTCGATCGTGACGTCATGAAGGCTTGGTGATACCACGGCGTTGAGTGCCCATAAGCTGTTCGGCATAGCTGGTTAGTGCGTATAGACCAAATGGCGGACTCGGATCAAATACCAAGATCTCGTTAAGCATGTTAATGATGTAGCTGCGGACACCGACCAGGGCCAGGCCCACCTCTCATCTAGGCGGTCTCAACCTGCCCTGCCGCTCCGCCACGAAGATCCACTCGCGGGTACTCCTACGAGCCAACCCGACTTTAGTCACCACAGATATCATGTAAAGTATATAAGTTTATACCCGTCATCACCTCCCGAGTGATCACGGCCCGATAGTATAGCAAGGCAGACGGACAAGAATGTAGGGCCGCAGATGTAATACTAGCATCCTATACTAAGCATTTAGGATTGCAGGTAAAGGTAACAACAGTAGTAGCAAGGACAGGATATGCATCAGGATAGGATCAACGGAAAGCAACAACATCCTACACTACTCTAATGCAAGTAGTATAGAGAAGAATAGGCGATATATGGTGATCAAGGGGGGCTTGCACGGAAGCTCAGTAGAAGGAGAATCGTCAACACCGTGGTCGTCTTTGCGTGGCAACGTCGGTCTCGGTGTCTAGCGAGAGAAGAGGGGGAATAAACAATAAATACAATGCAAAAAAATGCATGGTGATGCATGACATGACAAAGCGTGATGCTAGGCGTGCCCAGTCGCGGTAGTAGGTGATACCGGCGAAGGGGGGGGGGAAACATCCGGGAAAGTATTCCTGGTGTTTCGCGTTTTCGGACAGATGAACCGGATGGGGAAAGTTGCGAGTTCGATAGGTTAGGGATGTGTGGCGGACGAACGGGCTGCGTACCCGGATTCGTCTCGTTGTTTTGAGCAACTATCATGTAGAAAGTATTTTCATCTGAGCTACGGTTTATTTTATATTAATTTTAAAAGATTTATATCATTTTGAGGATTAATTTAATTATTTTAATTCAACATTATCCAGAACAGTGTTTGCTGACGTCATTATGACGTCAACATGACGTCAGCTGTCAACAGAGGTGTTGACTGGTGAACTGACGTGTGGGTCTCGTTCGTCATTGACTGTTTAGTCTAATTAGGGTTTAACTAATCTAATTATTGTTTAATTAAACTAACTAGTTAATTAGATTAATTAACTAGGATTAATTAACTAGGATTAATTAACTTAATTAATTTAGTTAGTTAATTAATTAATTAAATCTATTTTTATTTATTATATATATATTATTATATATATATATATATGTTTTTTCTAAAAACGTTCTGAGCGGGCCCCCTTTGTCATAGGGCCCTCGGGGCCTAGCGGTGTGGCGGGCGTGGCGATGGGCGCTGGCGTGGCGAACCCGCTTTGGCGTCAGTGGAGCCCGCCCGGAGGTTGAGCCGTGGCGGCGCCCGGCTGTGGGTGCGGACCGAGCGGCGTGAGCGGCACGCGAAGCGAGGTCGGCGGGCGCCAGCGAGCGCGAGGCAGAGCAAGCGAGGGCGGCAGCGGCCCAGCGATGGAAAGCGGGCGGCGAGCAGCAAAGCGGAAGGAGTCATGGCGCGAGCATCTGCAGCGAATGGGCTGTCGGCGAGCGTGTCTTGTGTGATGGCGCTATCAGCGTCTGGCGAGGCCTTGACAGCGCGAGGACAGGGGATGTCTGGCGAGCCCGCGGCGGCGGCTGAGTCTGAGCGGAGATGGGGGAGGCGGCGCGGGCGCGGCTCCGGCGGCAACAGCGAAGAACGCGGCAGGCGGCAGCGTCGCGTCGCGTCTTGATGAGAGAGGCGAGGTGTCGCGAATGGCGCCGGCGACAGAGGGAAAGGGGGAGAGGAGGGGGAGCTCACTGGGGCGGTAGGGATTCGGGCAGCGGGGGTCTAGGAGGTCGTTGGGGACGATGTGCGGCGAGGAGGCAGACTGGTGGGGAGGCTTGCCGTCGTGGTGGCTCGGGGCAGCGGCGGGGTCCGATGACGGCGTCCAGGACATTGTGTAACGACGGGGCGCAGCATAGCTTTGGGAGGCCGCCGGGGAGGAGGTCCGGCATGGGGAGGAGACGTGGAGGCGATGGCGGAGACGGTCGACGCCGGCGACGGGCGTAGGGACGAGGCTGTGGGGTCCGGGCGTGCGGCGAGAGGCGCTGTTGCCCCCCGATCCAGATCGGGGGAGAGGGAGAGTGGAGGTGCGAGTGGGGGGAGTGGGGGTGTTGCGGTTGGTGGGTTAGGGTTACGGGGGGAAAAGGGGAAGCGAGGGTGGGCCGGCCGCTGGCCTGGTTGGCCTATATGGCCAGATGGGCCATTTGGCCCAAGTAGAGGGGGTGGCTTTGCCCCATTTCTTTATTTTTTTATTTGTCTCGTTTTCTGTTTATGTTCTTTTACTATTTTATTTTATTTCGTTTTATAAATCACAACAGTTGTGCCTAAATTTGCATCACTAATTATACGTCTACTACAAAAGTTTAGGCCTCCAATTAAAATAGTTTAACATTTTATTAGTTATAAAAGGCGTTCAATTAATTCTTTTGCTATTGTTTTGTTTATTTTAAGACACTCAAACACTTTTAAAGGTGTTGGTTTCTCCACCTTTATTACTTATGCCTTATTTGTCACATCGAGAACAATTTGGTTTTAATATTTGAAAACTTTTATTGTTTTCCTTTGTTTTAAATTCGAAAGTTGAACTGGGTTTCGAACTGACCCGAGATTATCAACAGAAATCGAGGTGACGTGGCATCATTACCAAAGGGTTATTGTAGCTTAATTACTCGGGCGTCACACATTCATATAGAGTCATATCTTTGTTCTAGATATCAAGTTGTAAGTAAATAAAAGTGTGATGATCATCATTATTAGAGCATTGCCCCAGTGAGGAAAGGATGATGGAGACTATGATTCCCCCACAAGTCGGGATGAGACTCCGGACGATTTTTTTTTTAAAAGAGAAAGGCCAAAAAAGAGAAGGCTCAAAAAAGAGAAAAATAAAATAAAAAATGAGAGAAAAAGAGAGAAGGGGCAATGTTACTATCCTTTTACCACTTGTGCTTCAAAGTAGCACCATGATCTTCATATAAAGAGTCTCTTGATTTATCACTTTCATATACTAGTGGGAATTTTCATTATAGAACTTGGCTTGTATATTCCAACAATGGGCTTCCTCAAATGCCCTAGGTCTTCATGAGCAAGCAAGTTGGATGCACACCCACTTAGTTTCAGTTTGAGCTTTCCTATACTTATAGCTCTAGTGCATCTGTTGCATGGCAATCCGTACTCCTCACATTGACATCAATTGATGGGCATCCCATAGCCCGTTGATTTGCCACGTCGATGTGAGACTTTCTCCTTTTTGTCTTCTCCACATAACCCCCATCATATTCTATTCCACCTATAGTGCTATGTCCATGGCTCACGCTCATGTATTGCGTGAAAGTTGAAAAGGTTTGAGAACATCAAAAGTATAAAACATTTGCTTGGCTTGTCATCGGGGTTGTGCATGATGTGAATATTTTGTGTGGTGAAGATGGAGCATAGCCAGACTATATGATTTTGTAGGGATAACTTTCTTTGGCCATGTTATTTTGAAAAGACGTGATTGCTTTATTAGTAGGCTTGAAGTATTATTGTTTTTATGTCAAATGATAGACTATTGCTTTCAATCACTCGTGTCTTAATATTCATGCCATGATTAGACATAAGATCAAGATTATGCTAGGTAGCATTCCACATCAAAAATTATCTTTTTATCATTTACCTACTCGAGGACGGACATGAATTAAGCTTGGGGATGCTTGATCGTCTCCGTCGTATCTATAATTTTGATTGTTCGATGCCAATATTATTCAACTTTCATATACTTTTGGCAACTTTTATATTATTTTGGGACTAACATATTGATCCGATGCCCAATGCTGTTCTGTTTGTTGCATGTTTTTGTTTAGCGAATATCCATATCAAGCGGAATCAAAGGGATAAAATGAATGGAAATTATTTTTGGAATATTTGGAAAATTCGGAAGAAAAATCCACGCGAGGCGGTGCCGAGGTGGCCACGAGGCTCTTGTAGCGCTGCTTACCCCAGGCGCCCCTGACCCTCATGGTACACCGTAAGGCGGTTGATGCCCTTCTTGACTGCAAAAAGCTAATTTTGGTAAAAATCACGGTGAAGGTTTCAGTCAATCGAGATTACGGATCTCCATATATATATATAGCGGTGAAAGGGCAGCAGAGAGGAGAGCAGAAGCAGAGAGAGAGCGAGAGGCAGAGGCAGATCCAATCTCGGAGGCTCTCGCCCCTCCCACGCCATGGAGACCATGGACGGAGGAAACCCTTCTCCCATCTAGGGAGAAGGTCAAGGAAGAAGAAGAAGGAGGGCTCTCTCCCCTCGCTTCGGTGGCACGGAACACCGCCGGGGCCATCATCATCACCGCGATCTACACCAACACCTCCGCCATCTTCACCAACATATCCATCACCTTCCCCTCTATCTCTGGTGGTCCACTATCCATAACCCGCTGTACCCTCTACTTGAACATGGTGCTTTATGCTTCATATTATTATCCAATGATGTGTTGCCATCCTATGATGTCACGAGTAGATTTTGTTGTTCTATTGGTGGTTGATGAATTGCTATGATTGATTTAATTTGCTTGTGGTTATGTTGCTGTCCTTTGGTGCCCATCATATGGTAGCGTGGATCACACCATAGGGTTAGTTGTATGTTGATAGGACTATGTATTGGAGGGCAAGGGTGATAGAAGCTTCAGCCTAGCATAGAAATTGATGCATCTGAGGATTGAAGGGGACCAATATATCTTAATGCTATGGTTGGGTTTTACCTTAATGAACGTTAGTAGTTGCGGATGCTTGCTAATAGTTACAATCATAAGTGCATAGAATTCCAAGTCAGGAATGACATGCTAGCAGTGGCCTATCCCACATAATACTTGCTATCGGTCTAGTAAAGTAGTCAATTGCTTAGGGACAATTTCGCAACTCCTACCACCACTTTTCCACACTCTCTATATTTACTTTAGTTGTGTCTTTATCTTAACAACCCCTAGTTTTATTTTCAAGTACTTCTAGTTTTATACTTGTTCTAGGTAAAGCGAACGTTAAGCGTGCGTAGAGTTGTATCGATGGTCGATAGAACTTGAGGGAATATTTGTTCTACCTTTAGCTCCTCGTTGGGTTCGACACTCTTACTTATCGAAAGAGGCTACAATTGATCCCCTATACTTGTGGGTTATCAAGACCTTTTTCTGGCGCCGTTGCCGGAGAGCAATAGCGTGGGGTGAATATTCTCGTGTGTTCTTGTTTGCTTTATCACTAAGTAATTTTTATTTGCTGTTCTTAGTTGTTCTTTATCTTTAGTTATGGATATGGAACACGAAATACCAAAAAAATTAGGTGTACTTGCTACTCATGGAGATGGGGAACCTCCTAAAACCCTCGATGCTGGTTATGTGAAAGATATTATGTACTACTTTGATAATCCTGAGAAAACCCCATTCAATTATGTAATGGGAGTAACGTTGGATCAAAGAGAATACTTTAGGGATTATCGCTTGACACAAAAAGGGAAACTATTATGGGATCAAATTCATACTTTAGTTGTTTCTTTATCTTAACAGCCCCTAGTTTTATTTTCGCGCTCTTTATTTTCTTGCAAACCTATCCAAAAACACCTACAAAGTACTTCTAGTTTTATACTTGTTCTATGTAAAGAGAACATTAAGCGTGCGTAGAGTTGTATCGGTGGTCGATAGAACTTGAGGGAATATTTGTTCTACCTTTAGATCCTCGTTGGGTTCGACGCTCTTACTTACCGAAATAGGGTACAATTGATCCCCTATACTTGTGGGTAATCAAACAGCCACTCGCAACCCGACGTGTAAAAGGGGTTGTCAATCCCTTTAGAATATGGCCTTGAGAAATTGGCAAGGAGACGGGAGAAAATTGTAATAGATTGAAATAATAGATCAAAAATAAAATAAAGTGCAGCAAGATATTTTTGTGTTTTTGGGTTTAATAGATCTAAATAAAAATGCAAAGGAAAAGTAGACCGCAAAGCAATTATATGAAGAATAAGACCCAGGGGTCGTAGGTTTCACTAGTGGCTTCTCTCCAGAAAAATAGCAAATGGTGGGCAAACAAATTACTATTGGGCAATTGATAGAACTTCAAATAATTATGAAGATATCCAGGCAATGATCATTACATATGCATCACGTCCAAGATTAGTAGACTGACTCCTGCCTGCATCTACTACTATTACTCCACTCATCGACCGCTATCCAGCATGCATCTAGTGTATTAAGTTCATGGAAAAACGGAGTAATGCAATAGGAACAATGACATGATGTAGACAAGATCCGTTTATCTATAAGGCGGTAGATATAGATCTCGTCTTTTTATCCTTAGAAGCAACGATACATAAGTGTCTGCTCCCCTTCTGTCACTGGGATCAAGCACCGTAAGATCGAACCCGCTACCGGGCAACTCTTCCCATTGCAAGACAAATAGATCAAGTTGGCCAAACAAAACCCAAATATCGGAGAAGATATACGAGGCTATAACAGATCATGCATATAAGAGATCAAAGAAACTCAAATAACTTTCATGGATATAAAAAGATATGACTGATCATAAACTCAAAGTTCATCAGATCCCAACAAACACACCGCAGAGTTACATGATATGGATCTCCAAGAGACCATTGTATTGAGAATCAGCGAGTGAGAGCGAAATCCATCTAGATACTAACTACAGACTCGAAGGTCTACAAAGAACTACTCACGCATCATTGGAGAGGCACCAATGGAGGTGGTGGGCCCCATCCGAGACGGTGTCTAGATTGGATCTGGTGGTTCTGGACTCTGCGGCGGCTGGATGAATATTTCGTCGACTCCCCTAGGGTTTGTGGATTTTTGGGGTATTTTTATATAGCAAAGAGGCGGTCAGGGGCACCCGAGGTGGGCACAACCACCAGGCGCCCTGGCCTCTGGCGCACCCTGGTGGGTTGTGCCCCCTCGGGGCACCCAGTGCAACCAGGGCCCATGCCTTTTACGACCCATAAAAATCATCGTGGAGTTTAAGTGGCATTTGGACTCCGTTTGATATTGATTTCCTGCGATGTAAAAAACATGGAAAAAAGAACAACTGGCACTTGGCACTATGTCAATAGGTTAGTACCAAAAAATGATATAAAATGACTATATAATGATTATAAAACATCCAAGATTGATAATAAAACAACATGGAACAATAAAAAATTATAGATACGTTGGAGACGTATCAGCATCCCCAAGCTTAACTCCTACTCGTCCTTGACTAGGTAAGTGATAAAAACAGAATTTTTGATGTGGAGTGTTGTTCATCAAGTCAAATCATACTCTTTTCTTTATAGCACGGACATTTGGACTTTTATGTGATTCAGAGAAATAGTCTAGTTTTGACATAATAATTTAGATACTCAACCATATCGAAAAGCAACCATGTTTTTCAAAATATCAATGCTAAAATAAGTTATCCCTAGCCCATCATGCTCAAACATTGATCCATTCATGAAACACACTCGAATATTAACTACACCCAGTACTTGAGCACGATCATATTGCCCCCTAGTTGGTGCTTTTGTAAGAGAAGACGGACACTCAAAATTCAAAAATAAAAATTGCATAAAGTAAATGAAAGGCCCTTCGCAGAGAGAAGTAGGGATTTGTAGAGGTGCCAGAGCTCAAAGCGTAAAAAATTAGAGATAAAACATTTTGGGAGGTGTATACATCCCACCAACAAAAACGACTCAGAGTTCCAAACACTTTCCATGCTAGATATGCCATAGGCGGTTCCCAAACAGAAAATAAAGTTTATTCCTTTTTCCACCATTTCTTTCACTTTCCATGGCTAACCGTATCCACGGGTGCCGTCCATACCAACACTTCCCAAGGAATTTATTATTTGACAACATAAAGTAAATATTTTTTTGCATTTCGGGACTTGGCATCCCTAAAACCTTTGCCTTACTCTCGTGCAATGACAAGTGAATAAACACTCATCTTGAGAGTAACACATCTAGCATGGAAAATATTAGCCACCCATTGTCGTTCCGCGAGCGAAACAAACACACAAAAGAGAAGTTTATTTTGAAAATTAGAGATGGCACATGCAAATTTGCTTAGAACGGCAAAAGAATACCGCATATAGGTAGATATAGTGGACTCATGTGGCAAAGCTGGTTTAAAGGATTTTGGATGAACAAGTAGAGGTCATACTTGGTGCAAAATGAAGGCTAGCAAAATGATTGAGAAGCGACCAACCAAGAAACGAATAATCTCATAAGCAAGCATTAAGCATAATTAACACCGAATAATGCACCACAAGTAGGATATAATTTTCATTGCATGATTATTGACTTTTGTGCATGCATAGGGAATCACAAACCTTAACACCAATATTATTACTAAAGCATAATTACTCATCAACATAACTCACATATCACATCATCATATCTCAAAACTATTACTAAGAACCAAATTTGTTTTGTCCAATGATCTTCATGACATTTTGTTTTTCTTTATCCTTCTTGGATATCTATCACTTTGGCACTAATTTCATATGTTGCTTTTCATAAGCTCAAACAAATATACGTGAAGATCATGAGCATAACAAATTTTCTTTCTCTCAAAATAATTTAAGTGAAGCAAGCACTACAAAAAAATACACTTCCGTGATGATACGTGTTTGTCACAGTAGGTCGCGTTTTTTGTCATGCTTGTACATCCATGACAAATTTATGACAGAATCAAGATAGTCATACCTGTGCTGTCATAGAAGTGTACCATGACATTACCAAAATTATCATCACGAGTGTCCACTTCCATGACGATAAATCATGGCGTCCGCGAAGTGCTTTACGTCAAGGGTGACCGACCGTGGCATCCACCGTAGCAAGCGCCATTAAGCTATCGGGTCAGATTTTGGATCCGATAACCCGTTAACAACCATGACCAATGCCAATTTTCCGTGTAAAATTCTCATTGGTGATGGATCCACATGTCGACTCGGCGTTGCTTGGTGTCACTCATCCAGCAGTCGAGATGGTCCTATGATATGTTGACACATGGACCGGCCCAAAAGTGGACCACAAATTTTAAATGGGCGGCCCAACGAAGGCCCATAAGATTTAGAGGACCATAATGGGCGGCCCGACTAAAACCCACAAAATTTAGCGGACCATAATGGGCGGCCCACTAAAACTCACACGATTTTGCGGACCATAATGGGCGGCCCAATAAAACCCACAAGATTTTGCGGACCACAATGGGCGGCCCACTAAAACCCACAAGATTCTGCAGACCATAATGGGCGGCCCGACTAAAGGCCCAACATTCTCTGTCAAATCGGCCCGTCAATGGCCTGGTCTAAACTTGTCATCAATGTGGCCCATGGTCACTTCTGGCCCGTTAACAATCCGCTAAGTAATTGGGCCGAATTACGGCCTAATGTATTTTTGGCCTGTTAAAGGTCCGACTTCATTTGGGCCCATTTACAGGCCATCAAAACTTTCGGCCCATAAACGACCGTGAAGGATTTGGGTCATATTCGGCCATGTCTGTCATTCGGCCTGTTAGAGGCCCACTATAGATTTGGGCCACTTTCGTCCTGTTGTCATTTTCAGCCTGTTAAGCTAGACGTAAACCATGGGCCATATGTGGCCCAACGTCATATCAGGCCCATTAACGCCCATATAAAAATAGCGATAATCTAGCTTGACGAAGTTCCGGCTGTTAAAGGCCGTGTATTAGGTCGGCGCATTTCTGACCGTCCAATTTGACTGTCAAATATCCGCGTCGTAAATGGGCCACCATTTGACTGCTAAGTCCGATGGGTTATTTGGCACAATCGAGGCCCAATCTCACTTCGGTCTATTAAAGGCCCATGTTTTTATGGGCTCGAGATATTTACACATGTAAGCGACCTATTTTTACGAGGGCCCAAATTATGTTTAGGCTGTTAAAGGCCCACTATGGGCACATGCCTACGAGAAAAATATGAAAGCTTATGCTGATTTATGCCCAGATATTTTAGTGGGCTACATGCCAATTCGACCCGTAATCATTTTAGCCCAATTGGAATGGGCCCGGCGAATGTTGGCATGTTGGGCTCCTCTGAAGCTTTCGGCGAATACATTACTAAGATAAACCTACACTATACAAAAATAGTGTCGTAATTACGCAACCTGTGGCAGCATCATAAATGTTGTATCACAACAAAATAAATTCCAACCATACAACAAAAGGCACTGTTGGCATAAAGTTTACTGATCCTTCGGATAAAAGCACCATCGGATGTATAGAAGCACAGATCATTTGACTGAGTGATAATGTTTGGTGTAGAATTTGATGGGCAAGACGATCTCCACCTTTTTCCGCCATTGCTCTTGAACAACGAAGCGAATGTCGATAGTCGGTTTCAAAACCATTCATATCTTGACAACATTTCTCAACCACTATTCTTGTTTCCAAAACAACGTCCATTAGGGATTGGACTTGTGTCGAACACGAGATATATCACTCATCTAGCAGGAAGATTTTGTTCGATCGGCGATTTGGGCGAGGTTACCTTGACAACCAACCCGAATTATGCAGGAAGGTGCTTTTTGCCTTTGTTAGTGGAGAGATCTTGGCCTTGCTACGCAGCAAGAGGTGACATTGTGCTGTGTAGTAGCCTCGTCACCTTCAATTGGTTGTGGCTGTTCAATCATTTGTTCCATAGCTTCACGAAAGTTTGAACTTGTAGATTAGTGTACGGATAAGTTACTAATGAGACAAAAACAAACAAAGTAGGTTAAACATTTATACATATTTTGGTGAACTCTTGTAATACATTAGCATGTATTGTAGTGCCAACTACATAATAAAATCACTTTGGAACATATGTCCATGTAGCATGCCTACTGTATTTTCTATTTCCTCACATTCGTTGACATCTAAGGATAAAGAGACATGGTTTAAAGTAGGATGAACATAGTATGACATCATTCATATCATGGGCAAACCGATATAAAACAAACAGGCTATTTTATCATTGTGTGCGCTTATGAACATAACAACTAGATTACAGATCAAGACCAAAGAATATCCTTCATCTCTTTTAAACCATGTAAGGTGAAATGATACGTTAAGACAATTGTGTATAAAAGTGAGCAGTGGTGACATTGGGTGAAAACCAAGTAGTTAAATGAACACATCACAGTACCAATCAGTTCAAGGCAGGAGGAGTAAGGACTTACAATAGAGGCTTGAACTGGTGTGCTCATGCCCTTCATCTTGCTGGTGTGGCAATCCTTGAAGATTTGCACTGCATTCGGTTCAGGTTCTTTTTGGTCCGCACGGGCTTTCCTCTGTATTTGGAACAAGTCAATATAGATACGATAATATGGCACAAAAAAAGAAGGAAGTAGCAGCTATTTACAAGAGCCTCGCAGTGTGCAATATAGCTACGAGATCCTGTTGTGCATTGGAATTTCACTTTAGAGCGGTTGGTTTTGTTCTTCAAGCAGTTAGCCTAGAAGAAGATACACTTGTAAGGCACATACATAAATACAAGTTCAATATGTGGTCGATCAAATACATATAGCCTACGATACTTTGGATCAGACTAGTGTTTAATGAGGGTTGTCGGTCTTCATCGTAATATATTCCTTTGGAGATGTTTGGGCGATTTCATTGTTAGCCTTGCCTTCAAAGTGAGATTTTCTAAGGTGGTATCTATACTATCATGAGCAGCGGTGAAAAACATGAGTGCATGCTTGTTTAGTTGCATCATCTTTGGATCAACTTGAACCTCATCTGTTGAAAAAGAATGTGAGTCTTATTAGGAGGAAGCTAGAAAGTATGGGACGAGCAAGACAATATTACTAATTGCGATGAATAACATTACTTACGGATAAATGGTCAAGAAAGGTGTTAAAGCTGGGTATTGTCTTTCTCATTCTGTCTGGGATCCACGTTGGGAGGATCGCGCATGACACCTAACGACAGCGGCTGCCTCGATACTAACTTGGCTGACTCTATAGCATCATGTGGCCTTTTTAAACCTGCCTCAAAATGGATCTCCATTCTTCCTCCTTTAGATTTTGTTAATTTGTCAAGCATTATCCCTGATGTCTGTTTCCGCTTGCGCCGTGGTGCTAGTTCAACAACGAATATGGAAAGTGTTAGTGTACATCAAACTGTGAGAGTACATATAAAGGAGCATGCAACTGCAACTTGACTCGGTCAGGTACCGTCTTGGTGTTGATGCTCATGAGGTTCATCTGATCTTGCCAAGTCTGTTGTGTCGGTGATTAGCTTGAAGTAGTGTTAGGTGTGAAGGCAGCTTGGGAACTGGCGATTCGAAGCAAGCGAGCGAATGGCTGGTTGAGATCTTTGATACAGTTAGGCGGATGCTGCAGCTGGTGGAGTAGGTGATCTTGTGTTTGTAGATTTAGCGGTGGACTTGGACCTTCTCTTGCACTATAAGTACCAGCGAAACTTGTGGCAGAACCTTTTCCGTTTCACCCGACGAGTAACAACCTCCCTACTATATTATTTTCCTTGCTCTTTTTTGACTTTGCCATGTCAAGCTGCACCCACAACACAAAAGAATAAAATCACTCTTCAGAACTCATTGATGCATGATACAGACAAGCAATACTTTGATGTAAGACAGCCGTATGAGGATGGAATATGTAAGAAAAACAGGACGACATGACATATTCACAGCTACGATGTGCAAACTAAGCGGAAGGATTTTCAAGAAAATAGAAGTAATGCAAGCTAGAAACACCATATGAAAGATGCAACCAATATTACTCTGCTAAGTTAAAAGTGTCTTGTCATAAGTGGCAATTCGAAAAATTAGAAGCAGTACAACGTAGAAATCAATGCAAGATGCAACCACTATCAAACTGCCATGTTAAAAGCGTCCAATCATGAGTTACTGATGCGGGATACACAACAGCAGTACTTTGATGTAAGAACATGGTATGATAGATAGATGCAGATGTATTCTAGACATAGAAAGCCATGTCATATGCACATGTATAGCGTATAAACTCAGCGAGGTGCAATTTAATCAAAATAGAAGAAATACAGGCTAGACAACATATGCAACATGAAACCAATTATCACTGCATCAACTTAGAAAGCACCTGCGATGGTGGAGTCGGAGATGAACTCATCATGTAGACTTGGGACTTCAACTTCATTAGCGATAGCGATGGCAAATCTAGAGAGTCTCTGTTTGCGTCGGTGTGGAGTACCACCAACATCCCTAACACTCTTTTCCTTCCTATTTTACGATATTGCCTTATGAAGTCAAAACCACATGAAGATGAATAAAATTAGCTCTGCATAACTGGTTGATGCATGATCTGAGGCGAACACTACTTTGATGTAAGGCAAGCGCGGATAGGAGGATGGAATATATACAAAAAACAGCGTTTCATATTCACACGTCGATAGGAGGATGGAATATGTATGAAAAAACAGATGGCGGAAGGCATTTCAACAAAATTAGAAGAAATGAAAGCTAGGCATCATATGAACATGCAACCAATATCACTCTATTAGGTAAAAAGTGTCTCATCATAAGTGCCATTTCAAGAAATTAGAAGCAGTACAAGCTAGAAGACAATGCAAGATGCAACCTACATCACAGTCCCAAGTTAAATGTGTCTTATGGGTAAGTGATCGTTGCAGGTATAAGTTGTAAGCTACTGAGATGCAATTCTACATAATCGGAAGCAATACAAACTAGACATCATACGGAAAACGCAACCACGTATATCGGTTCCAAGTAAGAGCAAGCACACATGATGGTGGAGTAGGGAGATGTGCTCATCATGTACGTATGTTCTAGAAACAGGAACACGTGTCATATTCATAGGCATTATGTGTAAAAATGGCAGATGCAATTCAAGTTAGAAGCAATACAAGCTAGACATCATCGCAACATGCAACCACATATAATAGTGTCAAGTTAGACCAAACACCTGATGGTGGAGTAGGGAGATGTGCTCATCATCTACACAGCTACGTTGACTATCCAGCCTTGTGTTGTCTTGTGAATCTTGTTGGGAGGATGGCGGAGTAGAATCTGTAGAGACCCCCTGTTTGAGTTGCTCCGAAGGACCACCATCATCCATTGCCGGACTAATTTCCTTCAGCTGTAATGATTTTGCATTGTGAAGTCAAACCGATAAGAAAAAGGAATAAAATTCGCTCTTCAGAACTCATTCATGCATGATACTGACGAACACTACTCGGATGAAAGGCAAACACATGATGCGAGGATGGAATATGTATGAAAAACAGGATGGTGTGACATATTCACACCTATGATGTAGTAACTAAGCGAAGGCATTTCAACAAATTAGAAACCTTTGCAAGCTAGACACCATATGAAAGATGCAACCAATATCACTCTGCCAAGTTCAAACTATATGGCGTTTCAACAAATTAGAAGCGATACATGCTAGAAATCATATGCAAGACACAACCAATATCACGGTGGCGACTTAAAGGTGCCTTATCATAAGTGGTGATCACGAGATATGCAAGAATAGTAGTCGATGTAGAAAGCAGGAACACATGTCATATTCACGGGCATTATGTGTAAAGTGGCAGATGCAATTCAACAAAGTTAGAAGCAATACAAGCTAGACATCATCGCAACATGCAACCACATATAATAGTGCCAAGTTAGAGCAAGCACCTGTGATGGTGGAGTAGGGAGATGTGCTCATCATCTACACAGCTAGGTTATTTGTCTAGCCTTGCGTTGTCTTGCGAATCTTGTTGGGAGGATGGCGGGTAGAATCTGTAGAGAACCTCCGTTTGAGTTGCTCGGAAGGACCACCATCATCAATGCCTTGCCAATTTCCTTCAGAGTTATTGATTTTGCATTGTGAGATCATACCGACAAGAAAAGGAATATCATTCACTCTTAAGAACTCATTCATGCATGAATCTTGTGAACACTACTCTAATGAAAGGCAAAGTCATGATACGAGGATGGAATATATGCGAAAAAATGGAATGACTTGACATATTCACACCTATGATGTGGTAACTAAGCGAAGGCACTTCAACAAATTAGAAACACTGCAAGACACCATATGGAAGGTGCAATCAATATCACTCTGCCAAGTTAAAGCTGTCTCATCATAGGTGGCGTTCATCAAACTAGAAGCAATACATGCTAGAAATCATATTCAAGGCGCAAACCAATATCACACTGCCAACAAAGGTGTCCCATCATAAGTGACTGATCACAGGATACACAAGAAGAGTAGTTTCATGTAAGAACATGGTGTGATAGACAGATATAGTATATGTACCAAAAAGCAGGAAGCGTGTCATATTCACATGTATCATGTGTAAGCTAAGAAGATACAGTTTACACTAATTAGAAGCAATCTGAGCTAGACACCATATGCAACATGCAACCAGATATCCACCTTTGCCAAGTTAGAGCAAGCACCTTGGATGGTGGAGTAGGGGAGCGGAGACTTGGACCTTGTAATGCACTATCAATGCAAGGAGAATCGATACAGATGCTCTGTTTACGTTCTTTGAGAGGACCACCATCATCGCCTTCCTTACTCTTTTCCTTCCTCTTTCTTGATTTTGCCTTGTCAAGTCAAACCCACAAGAAAAAGGAATAAAATTTGCTCTTTAGAACTTATTGATGCATGATACTGACGAACACTACTTTCATGTAAGGCAGCCGCATGATAGGAGGATGGAATATGTATGACAAATAGGACGGCGTGACATATTGACATGTATGATGTATAAAGTGTAAACTAAGCACAAGGTGCTTGAACTTGTTAGAATCGATGCAAGCTAGAAACCATATGAAAGATGAAACCAATATCACTCTGCCAAATTAAAAGGGTGCCCTAACAAATGTATTTGACCAAATTAGAAGCAATACATGGCAGCAGGCTAGAAATAATATGCAATATGCAACGAATAAAGGTGACTCATCGTAAGTGATTGATGCAGGATACAGAAGAGAGGTAGTTTCATGTAAGAACAAAGTTAACACATAGATGTAGTGTGTACCAAAAATAGGAAGGCATGTCATATTCACGGTATAGTGTGTAAACTAAGCGGATGCAATTTACCTAATTAGAAGCATTACAAGCTAGACACCTTGTATGCAACATGCAACCACATATCACTGCTGCGAAGTTGGAGCAAGCACCTGTGATGGTGGTGTAGGGAAATCTTGGTCTTGGTGCGAGCAACGTTCAATATCTTCATTTAGGCTTCTGTTTCTTGAGAATCATGTGGAGAGGATGAAATTGCATTCTTTATAAGAGTATTGCGTCTCATATTAACCCATGCGCGTGACTATCTCATCATAAGCGATAGGCCTTGGATACACAAACAGTAGTTTGATGTAAGAACATGGTGTGATAGGCGGATGTAGTATGTACCAAAAAGCAGGAAGGTGTGTCATATTCACATGTATAATGTGTAAGCTAAGGAGATGCAATTTAACAAATTAGGAGCATTGATGAGGGATACACAAGAAAAGTAGTTTGATGTAAGAACATGGTTAATAGAAAGGCGTAGTATGTACCAAAAGCAGGAAGGCATGTCATATTCACAGTATAATGTGTTAACTAAGCGGATGCAATTTACCTAATTAGAAGCATTACAAGGTAGACACCATATGCAACATGCAACCACATATCACCTTTGCCAAGTAAGAGCAAGCACCTGCGATGGTGGTGTGGGGAATTGCGGTGATCAACTAGAGAGCTCGTTGACTATCTTCATTTAGCCTTCTTTGTTTCTTGAGAATCATGTGGGGAGGATGACCTTGCACTCTTTAAATGAGTAGAGGCGTCTCACGATAACCCACCGGGTGTTGTTTCATCATAAGTGATTGACGAGATATACAAAAGAGCATTAGTTTGATGTCTGAACATGGTTAATAGACATATGTAGTATGTATCAAAAACAGGAAGGCATGTCATTATCAAAGGTATAATGTGTAAAATAAGCGGATGCCAATTTAATCAAAATAGAAGAAATACAGGCTAGACAACATATGCAACATGAAACCAATTATCACATCACAACTTAGAGCAAGCACCTGCGATGGTGGAGTACGGAGATGAACTCATCATGTAGACTTGGGACTTCAACTTCATTAGCGATGCGTGGCAAATCTAGAGAGTCTCTGCTTATGTCGGTGTGGAGTACCACCAACATCCCTAACTTACTCTTTTCCTTCCTATTTTCCGATATTGCCTTATGAAGTCAAAACCACAAGAAGATGAATAAAATTAGCTCTGCATAACTGGTTGATGCATGATACTGATTTAACACTACTTTGATGTAAGGCAAGCGCAGGATAGGAGGATGGAATATATACAAAAAACAGCGTTTCATATTCACACGTACGATAGGAGGATGGAATATGTATGAAAAAACAGTAAGCGGAAGGCATTTCAACAAAATTAGAAGAAATGAAAGCTAGGCATCATATGAACATGCAACCAATATCACTCTATTAGGTAAAAAGTGTCTCATCATAAGTGCCATTTCAAGAAATTAGAAGCAGTACAAGCTAGAAGACAATGCAAGATGCAACCTACATCACAGTCCCAAGTTAAATGTGTCTTATGGGTAAGTGATCGTTGCAGGTATAAGTTGTAAGCTACGCAGATGCAATTCTACATAATCAGAAGCAATACAAACTAGACATCATACGGAAAACGCAACCACGTATATCAGTTCCAAGTAAGAGCAAGCACCTGTGATGGTGGAGTAGGGGAGATGTGCTCATCATGTACACGTATGTTGTAGAAACAGGAACACGTGTCATATTCATAGGCATTATGTGTAAAGTAAGCAGATGCAATTCAAGTTAGAAGCAATACAAGCTAGACATCATACGCAACATGCAACCACATATAATAGTGTCAAGTTAGACCAAACACCTGTGATGGTGGAGTAGGGGAGATGTGCTCATCATCTACACAGCTATGTTGACTGTCCAGCCTTGTGTTGTCTTGCGAATCTTGTTGGGAGGATGGCGGAGTAGAATCTGAGAGACCCCTGTTTGAGTTGCTCAAGGACCACCATCATCCACTGCGGACTAATTTCCTTCAGCTGTAATGATTTTGCATTGTGAAGTCAAACCGATAAGAAAAAGGAATAAAATTAAGCTCTTCGTAACTCATTCATGCATGATACTAACGAACACTACTCGGATGAAAGGCAAACACATGATGCGAGGATGGAATATGTATGAAAACAGGATGGTGTGACATATTCACACCTATGATGTGGTAACTAAGCGAAGGCATTTCAACAAATTAGAAGCACTGCAAGCTAGACACCATATGAAAGATGCAACCAATATCACTCGCCAAGTTCAAACTATATGGCGTTTCAACAAATTAGAAGCAAGACATGCTAGAAATCATATGCAAGACACAACCAATATCACAAAGGCGACTTAAAGGTGCCTTATCATAAGTGACTGATGCGAGATATGCAAGAATAGTAGTCGATGTAGAAACAGGAACACATGTCATATTCACAGGCATTATGTGTAAAGTAAGCAGATGCAATTCAACAAAGTTAGAAGCAATACAAGCTAGACATCATACGCAACATGCAACCACATATAATAGTGCCAAGTTAGAGCAAGCACCTGTGATGGTGGAGTAGGGGAGATGTGCTCATCATCTACACAGCTAGGTTGACTGTCTAGCCTTGCGTTGTCTTGCGAATCTTGTTGGGAGGATGGCGGGGTAGAATCTGTAGAGAACCTCCGTTTCAGTTGCTCGGAAGGACCACCATCATCCAATGCCTTGCCAATTTCCTTAAGAGTTATTGATTTTGCATTGTGAGATCATACCGACAAGAAAAAGGAATATCATTCACTCTTAAGAACTCATTCATGCATGATACTGACGAACACTACTCTAATGAAAGGCAAAGTCATGATACGAGGATGGAATATGTACGAAAAAATGGACGGCTTGACATATTCACACCTATGATGTGGTAACTAAGCAGAAGGCACTTCAACAAATTAGAAACACTGCAAGACACCATATGGAAGGTGCAATCAATATCACTCTGCCAAGTTAAAACTGTCTCATCATAGGTGGCGTTCATCAAACTAGAAGCAATACATGCTAGAAATCATATTCAAGACGCAAACCAATATCACACTGCCAACTTAAAGGTGTCCCATCATAAGTGACTGATGCAGGATACACAAGAAGAGTAGTTTCATGTAAGAACATGGTGTGATAGATAGATATAGTATGTACCAAAAACAGGAAAGCGTGTCATATTCACATGTATCATGTGTAAGCTAAGAAGATGCAGTTTACACTAATTAGGAGCAATACGAGCTAGACACCATATGCAACATGCAACCAGATATCACACTGCCAAGTTAGAGCAAGCACCTTGGATGGTGGAGTAGGGGAGCGGAGACTTGGACCTTGTAATGCACTATCAATACAAGGAGAATCGGCACAGATGCTCACACTACGTTGTCTGCAGAGGACCACCATCATCGCCTTCCTTACTTTTTTCCTTCCTCTTTCTTGATTTTGCCTTGTCAAGTCAAACCCACAAGAAAAAGGAATAAAATTTGCTCTTCAGAACTTATTGATCCATGATACTGGCGAACACTACTTTCATGTAAGGCAGCCGCATGATAGGAGGATGGAATATGTATGAAAAATAGGACGGCGTGACATATTGACATGTATGATGTATAAAGTGTAAACTAAGCACAAGGTGCTTGAACTTGTTAGAATCGATGCAAGCTAGAAACCATATGAAAGATGAAACCAATATCACTCTGCCAAATTAAAAGGGTGCCCTAACAAATGTATTTGACCAAATTAGAAGCAATACATGGCAACAAAGCTAGAAATAATATGCAATATGCAACGAATAAAGGTGACTCATCGTAAGTGATTGATGCAGGATACAGAAGAGAGGTAGTTTCATGTAAGAACAAGGTTAACACATAGATGTAGTGTGTACCAAAAATAGGAAGGCATGTCATATTCACGGTATAGTGTGTAAACTAAGCAGATGCAATTTACCTAATTAGAAGCATTACAAGCTAGACACCAGATGCAACATGCAACCACATATCACATCTGCGAAGTTGGAGCAAGCACTGTGATGGTGGTGTAGGGAAGTGCGGTCTTCGTGCATGAGCAACGTTCAATATCTTCATTTAGGCTTGCTGTTTCTTGAGAATCATGTGGAGAGGATGAAATTGCATTCTTTATAAGAGTATTGCGCCTCATATTAACCCACGCGTGACTATCTCATCATAGCGATAGACGCAGGATACACAAGAACAGTAGTTTGATGTAAGAACATGGTGTGATAGGCAGATGTAGTATGTACCAAAAACAGGAAGGTGTGTCATATTCACATGTATAATGTGTAAGCTAAGGAGATGCAATTTAACAAATTAGGAGCATTGATGAGGGATACACAAGAAAAGTAGTTTGATGTAAGAACATGGTTAATAGAAAGACGTAGTATGTACCAAAAACAGGAAGGCATGTCATATTCACAGTATAATGTGTTAACTAAGCAGATGCAATTTACCCTAATTAGAAGCATTACAAGGTAGACACCATATGCAACATGCAACCACATATCACACTTTGCCAAGTAAGAGCAAGCACCTGCGATGGTGGTGTGGGGAATTATGTGATCAACTAGAGAGCTACGTTGACTATCTTCATTTAGCCTTGCTGTTTCTTGAGAATCATGTGGGGAGGATGACACTGCACTCTTTAAATGAGTAGGGCGTCTCACAGTAACCCACCCGGGTGACTGTTTCATCATAAGTGATTGACGAGATATACAAAAGAGCATTAGTTTGATGTACGAACATGGTTAATAGACATATGTAGTATGTATCAAAAACAGGAAGGCATGTCATTATCAAAGGTATAATGTGTAAAGTAAGCAGATGCAATTTAACCAAATTGGAAGCAATACAAGCTAGACACCATATGCAACACACAACCACATTTGACAACACAAAGTTAAAGCAAGCACTGGATGGTTGTGTGTGGCAATTGAGATCATCAACTGCAGAGCTACGCCATCGCTCCAATCACGACATCGCACCCATTAGAGCGCTGAAACGCTTAGTGCTTATCTTGAATTACACTAGAGCGACTTCGCTTTTCTTTTCTGCATTCATCAACACCGCCCAAAGTCTGAAATACCCATGCATAAAAAACAATAGTGTGAGTATGGGTGAAGTGTGCACAATTAGTATAGTGTAAAGGTAGCAGATAGCAGGTCGGTGAGAAATAAATGACGGAGACATATGATAGCTCTACAACATGCATGGCACACTCAATTACTACAGATTCTATGAAAATAACAATGATTGAAAGCAAATAGGTCAGTCCATTTTTTCTGCACCGTCCGATGTACAAAGAACGGGCAGATCACCTTCATCTACCTCCAGCCAGTCAGTGTTGACGATCTTCCTCAAAACACCAGCGACCACCGGCCCAGTATTCCTCCCCTGCCTGCACCCTCCCCTCGAGCTCACCGCACCGCCGTGCTTGGCACCGCCCCCCCGGCCATCCATTCAAGCCCCGCGGACCTCCAGATCGGGCGCAAGCAGCTCCTGCGCCCCACACCCCTATGATAGACACCGATGGGCCGCTTCCCTGGGGAACAGGCGGACTAGGTGCTCCACGCGCCTATGTGGGTGCTGCTTCTTTTAATTGCGGTTCGACCGACCTGAATTGAAATCCAGGCAGCTCTCGACCTCTAGCAAAGGTGAAATAGTAAAGGGAGGAAACCTTGTGCATTTAGTATCACGAAGAAGATGCGATAAGAAGCGCCAACTAGTTTCTTTCGTGGGATGAATACGGTGAGCGGAGACGTAAGATTTGCACGAATAAGGGAAGAGGAGTACCTCTTTCTTCTGGCAATCTTTGTGTCCTCCTTCTTTTTTTCCGACGATCTTGTTGTTCGCCGGAAACCAGAAGTTGTGGAGGATGGTGCAGCCTTGGACGAACCCATGGCCAAGTTATTGAGTGTGGTGCCGTGGCCGTCTGTCCGCGGCGGGAAGCAGATCCGGCGAACGACGGCATAGCGGGGACAGCTCCGGTGCGGTGGATGGTTCCGACAGTGGAGCCGCAGCAGTGAGGCGCAGGACGGCGTGGTCGGAGTGGTTCTGGTATGGCGCCGCTGGCGCCGGCGTCGTGGAGGCAGCTCTGCCTCGGCTTCATGCTAAGTCCTTGAGGCGCTGCGGTTGCGGTTGCGTTGGACGACGACGCCGGGTACCGGCTCCGGCGTGATGGAGGAGGCGGCGGTGGATTGGTCGCTATGGGGTGGAGGACGGAGGAGGATGGGGTTTCATGGCTGGTGGAGAGGCGTTTTGCGCCCACGGAGTATGAATGGGGAAATGGAGGGAGGCGGGGAATTAAGGGGGAACAATGTTTCAGTTTGAGATGCGCTTGTTTGAAATTTGGGGAAAGTTACAAACTTTGCCCCCATCTAAAATTTTGGACATATTGCGGGTTGGGGGTAGGACAGTCATGTCAGGTGTCCCAAATGTGGGCGGGATAGATTTCGCCGAGCGCATGGGTGTTTAGGCACCCACGGCGATGAATGCTTCTCGAGGCGGTTGAAACTGGCGCCTTGGTGAAGTTACAAACCTACCCTGTTTAGACCTTTGGACATCGGGCCGATAGGCTACACGGGCCAGAGTCGACAGTAATTTCCTACCACCAAAACATTAGTCTCAAGGGTTTGGGTGACCAGAGGCCTATTTGGCGCCGCTCAATATTTGGGAGCGAAGCATTAACGTTTTCGGTTCTCTTGAATTGAACTTTCAGGATTTGTCAAACTTCACAAATCTTTACTCTTGAAAATCCTAAAGCTACGATTATTTTGGAATGGAGGGGGTACATTTTAATATACATTGTACACGAGTATATATTAAAAAATATGCAACTTACCTCAGTTCATGCATGGTTCCAGATATAATCTCCTTGGTTGCAAAAAAAAGTTAGATATGCGTATGAATATATATAGCATGTTCAAACTCACAACAAAGATTGATGCCCCCTTTTACATCTGATTTACAAATGCCATTATCTCGGGTTCAAATAGATGAATGCACTTCCTATGAATTCGAATCTTCGAAACCCCCTTTATGTTGAATTCGACATGTATTTTATTTTGTAGCTAGCAATTTGGAATGTATCCATGCAAGTGACAAATGTATAAAGTGCTTCACACTAACAACATGGAGTGCACTAATTAATGTTTATATATGAATTGCAAAAGCATCCATTGCCTGTATTTCAAACCGCTCTCACTCTATGGATCGATAATATGAAATAAACACATGCACATGGTAGAATTCAATACAGTATGGGTGTCTGATAGACCGATTTTAGTCCATACGCAATTTTGCAAAATTCATGATCTCATCCAAAAATAATAATGCCATTTATATTTTAATTTAGTGCGTAGAACCGTGTTTTACACGTAGATGCACTATGCCTTGCCCCGTTCTCACAAACGCGTTATATATCTCTCTATCTAACGCATAAGTGCACACACTTTATATGCATCGGCATTTCTCTTTCACACATGCTCACAATCTCTCTCAGGGTGTCGGGGTGTCTCACGCACATGCTCTCTCTGTTTCTCTCTCTCTTTCTGACTACTATGTACCACTCTTTTCACTAATCTCAGTTGGAAAACACTATTTCTCTCACATGCATATATACACATGCACGGTCTCTACTAGCCCTCTATATGCACATATATGTGCCTACGTGTCTCCCGCATGCACATTATCTTTAGGCCTCTCTCGCACACATTGCCCCCCCCAACACACCTCTCTAATAGTAGTTGGCAAATATGATTTCATCATATCATTCGGTAGGATATCCCTGGCTGTTAGGCTGGATGGTAATACGAGGCAAAGTTTTACCCTAGTTCGGATCGGACCCTTTGCAGTTGAAGAAAGAGCCTACTCCTGGTACTGTATATTAGTGATAGGGGTGTGTACAAAGTACATGTGAATACCAGGCATTGTGCGTGTGTGTATACTATCGACAAACTAGCCCCCAAGCTTGTATAACATACTAAGGGCCTAGGGTTACAAATCATATATAGTCGGCTTATCACCAGTGGGGATAGAGTCCTCCGTGACTCGGGTAGCTTCGTGTTGTACGCCGAGTCCTCCACATGGGTCTTCGTATAACACGTCTCGGTCCAACCTATATGTGGCGCAGGATGGAACCGACCCATGAGTCTTCATGTTGACCCACCACAACTAGAAATGATGTGCCCACCACACCACACACGCAATCGGCCACTAAGAAAATAAGCATATACAATAGTACAACGGTATCTAGCTCACGATACGTCTCCATATTTTGTTGATGACAGCGACGGACTTTGCATTTGATCGTGCTCCATATTTTGTTGACTACACTTACGGTCATTGTATTTGAAGCGAAAGCACGATATGGTCACTGGACTTCAGAATAAGCTCATCACGGTCACCACATACATTTTGTCGTGCTAACCAACATGTGGTTGGATGGTTAGAGGACAGTGGTTTCTCGAGCCCACCAAGGTTAAAGTCCGGTGCTCGCATTTATCTTGTGTTAATTTCAGTATTTTCGGCGATGTACGTTCGATGGGAGGAGACGTTCCACTTTCGACTACGAGGCACCTATGGTGACTTCGTAAAATCTCAAGATCATATATGCTGGCCCACTCTCTCAAGGTGCTCATAGGGGTAGGGTTCGCGTGTGCGCTTATAGCGTGAGTGCTTGCGGCGTATATATGAGCCCTTGCATCTGTATCTTGTGTTAAACAAATACATGTCATGATTATACGGTCACCGGCTCACCCGCATAACAACTCCGTATTTTGTTGATGACACAATAAATTGACCAGTCAAACGGCACAACTAGTGTTGCACCATCGGGGCGCGTAACCGTGCGGCCCACCTGTCAGCCCGTATATGAAAGAAAGAAATGGTAGTTTGAGTCTGTACTATGTTAATAAAATAGGAGTACATTTTAGGGTGATCATCGGTCACCGGCTCACCATACAGCTCCGTAATTTGTTGATAACACGATCAATTGACCACCAAACAGTCCACATTCAGCAGCGCACATTACCATAGGGCCCACCGTCAACAGCGATATGAAGGACATAAATGGTAATAAACTAATGGTCGGTGGGTATTCGCAGTCGTGAGACCTCTGGTTGGCGATCACCGGCGATTGGGGGCGTTCATTGGGCGGTGGGGTGGGGATCCCGGAGAAAAAGCTCGGCCTGGGGGGGGGGCTAGAGGATGGGCGTCTGGCGAACCGGCGGTGGGGAGTGGTTTCGGGGAGGGCGGGCCGGCCACGAGCGGCGGGGCGGGCGATTCGGCCGGTGGTGGCTGGCGGCTCAGGGGGTGGAGTTTGATGATAAACTGGAGGCCCTTGATTTCGTATCCAACGGCTGGAAAATCTAATGACCAGAGATGAAAAAGTCAGTCGACTGACGTGTAGCCTCACCCCGCACGCACACATGCACGCAGGCAAGACACGCACGCATGTAGGCGTGCAACACTGACACGTACACATAACGTACACACGCACGCATGCTGGCGTGCAACACTGACACGTACACATGCACTCACGAACACACGCACGTACGCACCCATGCATGCAACACTGAAACGCACCCTTGCACGCACGCAACACTTGCACGCCTGCATGCACACAGCACACGACGCAAGACACACGCTCAACCTATACGTGCATGCACCCTTTGTTAAGGACATGGATTGTTACGGTATTAATCAATCTTATATGTGATAAGCAGAACATTGATGTTTGCAGTGGTCTTTATGAATCACAACGTATCGAACGGGCTATCAACATAGTGGGCTTAACTACATGAAAAAGATGATGTCACACTCAATGAACAATCATCGGTTTATGAAATGCCCGCTTCTGACCGCCCTGGCCCACCAAAGGTTCCTCTGCTGTGCGCTGCTGCGTTGGGTCAGCGACATGCAGGCCATGCACCCAAAGAGCCCACACGCCGCTGGAAGAACGGTGCGGTGTCCTAGGTCGAGTCGAGGGCGCCACTCGCGCACGCCCGGCTGAACACGCCTCGTGCGCATTCAAACGCCTTCATGAAACCCGCCTGTGTGGAAGCCGAGAAACCCACTCGACACACGTCCGTTCATGACTGGGCTGGCGTTAACGCAACGCCGCCGAGCTCCTCCGTCCGCCGCCTATTTAATCTCCTATTTAAACGAGGCCAAACGCCGCCAAGAATCGCACACCTCCGCGCTCCCTATCTCCTCCACCATTTTGTCCACTCTTACAATGGCTTACGAAGAGTAGTTATTCCGCATCAAGCCGGCTGGGTAGCCCGCGGATACGAGCTATGCAGCTCGCTTATCCACCTCCTCCCCTCGCAGATGGAGCGATTGCCGCCCCAAGCGGTAGCGCTGTTCAACAACTTCGCCGCTCCAGGCCTGCTCGACGAGGAGCGCGCACGGTATCGTTGCTGCCGTCCAGCCACCGCCTCGTCGCGTCTCCGCTTACTGTGACCGAGACTCCCATGCCGGCGGCGCGCTATGCAAGCAGCGGCGGGGTGGTGCGCGAGAGCGACGAGTCGGTGGCTGGCGCCTCGCGTCGCTGCCATAATCGAGGAGAAGTAGAACACGGAGGCCGCCGCCGCTGGGTCCCATGAAGGCCACCGCGAGGCGAAGCTGGCGTACAGCAGGTGTCTTGTCGATCCTTTTGTTGCGAGGACCTTCGTCGACCCGCATGGGCTCCACGGAAGAGGGAATGTTAGGATGAACTCGAGCCGGTGCCGCCATGGCGAAGTAGTGGCGGTGATGAACTCGAACGGTGCCGGCTACCATCATCTTCGGCACCAGCCAATGATATCAGTTGGGCAGTGGGGAAGCGAGCCGTCCTTTGCGCTGAAGCATATACCTCCGGGGCTCCCGGCAGTCCGATGATCATGCTGCCGGACATGAGGAACACAAATCGATAGGCGGGCGACCATTTAGGCCAGGTATTATATACCTGTGCTGTCCAGAACTAGCACCGCGTAGTTCATTTGAATGTAATGAAATCCGTCATGTTTGTGTGAAAATCTGGTATTTTATATGATTTCCGTCGTTGTTTATATGAAATATCAGTTTGTCTACGTGTTTGCGTGAATTTCGTCTGGTTGGTTGAGTTGCTATCATAATGTGTGCGGCTACGATTGGATGGCGTAATTTGCAGGTCGCCGGTCGGTCTTCGGGCGGCTCGGGCGGCGTTGTGGGACAAAAAAACACAGCTCGTGCGAGCTCGTCTCCAACGTCGACCGGAGGATGCATGACATCATGAGCACCCGAGCCATTCCTCGTTCATCGGTGGCAAAGGCACCGGTGGACAAAAGGGTCGCCAATATTTTGGCTACCCCGGGCAAGATCCAAACAGCCCCTCCCAACAGATTCAAATCCCGTGTTCACCGTGGTATTTTGACATGTGTTGTTTTCATGGACTAGCAAGATGCCCGTGCATTGCACGGAACATCAAGATGCATTTTTTTACAAACTCCCGCATGCATGCAAGGTATAATTAATGTCCTCCTTTGCTAGTACCACGAGGCAAACACCATTAATATTGCATCAATTAGTGTTAGTTGCCTTGTATATCTGCAAATTTTAATTTTGATAGTGGCCCCTTGTATATAAAAATGGAGGGAGAAATATGAGAGATAAGGTGAGGAGGAGTGGGGCGTGGTGCCGTGGTGGTGACTGGTGGTCGGACTGGGCGGAGGCATGGGGATGGACAACGTATTATGTCTAGGTTCGTATCTCTCTCACACACACCCACGTAGGTGGGGGACGTGCACGAAGAGAAGAGGTGCATGCACGGCGCACGTACTCTCGTATCTTTCAAACCACACCCGCGCAGGTACACGGTCGAGCTCATTTCCGTACGAAAAAGGCAGCCCACGTGGTAATTTGGCACGTGTACTGGTTGTCCACTTGGTGGAGGGAGGATCGTCTACCACGGGTGAACAAACAAATTGCGACTTGACGCGTTATGTTAAATTTTAAAAAAGAGGCAAACCATGTGGGGCCTACCTTAGAGGCAAGGCTCTATACACTGGAGTACTTTTGATGTGTCCCGTCAACTCGCAGAACGAGGAGAAGCTTGCTTAGTACGTCGTCTCCCAAGCCCACGGGCGCGGTGGCTCGCAGGATGAGGTGAAGCTTACTACTACTGTACGCCTTTACGCCCGCTCCCTCGCCCACGCGCGCGGTGGCTCGCAGTACGAGGAGAAAATTTTAATACTCCCTCTGTTTACTCCTCGTCCCTACTTGTAGCGACCCGACCCGAATGGATCAAGTCTCTGTGCTTAAGTGTCATCCCTGGATCGGTATGCTGACACACACAGTACTCGAGGATTTATAACAGAGGTAAATCACATGTATAAAGTAGCGTAAATACTATTACCTCAATCCAAATAGCGGAAGTAACAAGGTTGTGGATTCCCATCAACACCAATGGCAAAGTTGAGTGTAGAAATCGTAACCCTAACGTATCACTTACTCGTCGTAAGATCCTGCAACATGAAACGTTGCAGCCTGAAAACGGGTCAGCACATGGAATATGCTGGCAATGTAACACATAGAGAATAATGAAAGGGTAAGCCTATAGTACATGCATATATGGCTGGTGGAAAGCTCTATGGTTACAGTTTTGCGTAAAGCCAATTTTTCCCTACTGCAAAGGAATAAATTTATTTAACTATCATGGTGGTTGTTAAACATTGAGAATGGTTAACAGCATCCTCAATCCCAATTAAAAGTACTCATTAACAACCCAACAATATTATTTAGAGTAACATGATGAGATTCACATGATAATTCAAGTACTAGATATTCAAGATGTCCATAACCGGGGACACAGCTAACCATGATTAGTTTATACACTCTGCAGAGGTTTGTGCACTTTTCCCCACAAGACTCGATCTCCTCCGTTTGATTTCTCGCACTACATGGTGTTTGAGAAATGGATGACCGAGAAATAGTCTTTCAGAAGCGCTAGCACCTTACATGTGGGTAGACCGTACCAACCTACAACCCCTACATCAGCTAGTCTACCCGTAAGAGTTCGCACAACTTAGTCAACTATGCTAGAGCCCATAGTAGCATGTGGCTGCACACGGAAGTTTCTAGCATGAATAATCTCATGATCCCTTTGAGCCTGGGTGGAGGTCCGAAGAAAAACAGGCAAGTCCTGATGGAAACCAGGTGCCTCAATCCACCCAGATGTGTGTTTAAGTTGCCACCTTAAATAAACCATTAATTTAACAATCTCACATCTGTTATGGAATACACTCACCCAATCCACGTCTACTAGCATAGCATGGCATAATAAGCAAACGTAGAAGTAACTCCCAAGGGTTTGAAAAATAAACAGGTAATAGGTACTACCTCAACTACTTCCCATCCCACAATTTAATTAGATCCTAATCATGCAATGTTTGAGGATTGATCTAATGCAATAAAACTGGGTAGTAGAAAAGGTATGGTCAAAGTGTGAACTTGCCTGCAATGTTGATGAAGATGATTCGCACTCAAAACTCTTGATAGTTCTACTCGTCACACTCCGGTCAATCTATCGTAAGCAAGCAATAGTAACCACACATAAGCAATCACTCAGAAGATCGGAAAGAACGAGAAGAATAAATCGGAAAACATCAAAACCAAGCAAATAACTCTTGCAACATATAACAATTTCTAACAGTACCAAAATTATGTGAATTTGGCCTTATCAGAAAGTTTAGGTCAAGAGCTTCGATTTGCAAAAAGAATCAACTAAATCAGAGTTACGAAACTCAAGTTATGATCAAACGAAGTTCAAATTCAAATCTGAACTAATTCAATTTTTTAAACTTTCAAAAACATATTTAAGTTGGATTACTGGATAGAGGAGATCGTAACGAAGAAGTGGGCGTTGGTTTCGTTGGATTTGGATAAACGGACAAAAAGTTGTGGTCGATTGAAGTACAGGGACTATTCTGAAAATTCCATGGGTTAATCTACAAAGATAATAATCATAGATAGGTCCCTGCCACGTGGTGCAAAACTACAGGCTGAAGACCGTTTGCTGCGAGGCTAATCAGTGAACGTCCGCTACTTAGCGCATACCGGTTCGGAAGGGAAAAAAACTACTAGATCTAATCTTGGCCTCCGATTCTAGATCGTACAGAGGAGGCAGCGACGGCTACTTACTGTAGCGGCGGCGGCGTCGGTGGCGAAGAGAAACGGCGGTGTCGGGGATATACCCCGCGGTGTAAACCGGCCGAAAGTTAACCCGACCGGACTTGGCGGTTTATTTGAGGTCCCGCTGGCACTTGGCGATATTCATCTGGTGACCCGCCTAGACCTGGCAATTTACCAGCAACCCGCCAGGACGTTGTAACTCACTGGTGATCCGGCGGATGGGTCAGAGGAGCGACAAGACCCGGTGACCCGTCTGGCGGTTCATGAAGGCCGGTTCAACTATTGTGGGCCGGTTTAAGAGGAAAGGCATAAGGAATATTTGTCTTACAAGGAGTTAAGACCTGGACTTGTATCTGGTTTGTATTAGAGATAGACTAGTCCTAATCCTAATAGGACTCCACATGTAACCCACCCCTTCAACATATATAAGGAGGGGCAGGGCTCCCCAAAGAGGGACAGACTACAAGCAAGAAGAAACAATCTTAGGGCTAGACACAAAGAGGAGAGCCGGTTTACGGCGATTCCCTCGTGATGATAATGAGACCTAGCCCCAAACAGCATGTAGGGTTTTACGGATGATGTTTCCGGGGCCGAAGCTGTCTAAATCCTGTCTTATGTTGCGTCTCTCGATTCCGCTCAACCCCTCTCAAGCTACCACATAGATGCGTTGGCCTCGCGACTAAGTCCTGACACTAAGGACATCTGACGTGTTAATTCCACGACAGTTGGCGCCCACCGTGGGGCCCGCGCACGGTGGTGTTGAGTTCTTGAAGGGATCTCTCCTAGGGTTTTGAGAAGATCGCGACCCGTCGGATCAACAATTTTAAAGGATTCACATCAACTACAAGTTTATCTGTGAAAGTCAAAGAAGTTTTTGGCGGCAGCATATGCAAAATTCCGGTACAAGGGAAACTAGGGTTCCATCTATGTACGCCGCCGTCGCGACGTATTAATCCGTCGAGTCCAAATATAAACCGGTCAGGTTGAAGTCCAGATGATCCGATCCGGCGTGTTTGTGTTGTTGCTGCGCGTATCGTTTTCAAGTCCCGAGGGCATCAACAGTAATCGCTGCAATCAGGCATCACCCAAGCGAAGAGTGATCTGTCGCTGCTGTTTTCTGACATGAGGACAAGAACAAATCGAAGGAATCATCAAATAGTACATCCATTACTATTTTGTCACGTGAAGGCCACCTAGCGCAAGTTGCTATATGTGCTACTATCAATCTATGAGCAGTCCGAGCTCATCGGGGAAAGTAATCAAGGAAAAGTAAAGTCACGGGCGAGTGATTTGTCAATTAAAAAAGAGGGAAAAAGGAGGGCCTCACCCCACGACACAGAAGCAGATTCCCACCAACATCGCTGTTCTCCGCCCGCTGCTTCGAGCCGCTGCTCGGCCTTCCGCCACCGAAGCCGACGCAGACGCGGTCCCGCACCAATGGCCGGTCGCCTCCGCCGTAAGACGCTGCGGCGCCGCCTCACCCCCGCTCAGCCTACAAGTCGCCGACGCCGCCTCCGTGCTCAAGTGCGTGCCCCGTGTCGCTCCGCTTCGACCGGGTCGCCGCCAGTGCCCCGTGAGCTGCCCCTGCGCGCCTCTGCTCCACGTTCCATCTGCGTTTGTGTTCGCGGACCCTCGGCCGACCGCGACGCCCGCGCCTCCGTGCTCTTCTGATGCAGCCGCTGGTCATGGGCGTCACCAGCTGCCTCGCCGCGTTCTTCTCCATCTCCATCAGCGAGGGCGCGCTTGAGCTCCGTGGCGGTGCCGCCGCTCCTACTACGCGTCTAGTGTGCGGTTCCTCGCCCGCGCGGTTCACGCCCCGATTAGCTCCGCCCGGTTCCTCTGCGTCCGCTGCTGTCTCTGAGCCGCCCGCGCTCTCCTTCAAGCCCAGCCGGTGCCGCCGTCTCCCCGCTCTGCCGTCCGCGCGACCGACCGCCGCTTCCGGCGCGACTTCGGCCGCCTGCTCGGCGTCCCTACACCGCCGGCTCCGGGTGCTGCTGGGTTCACCTCCGCCCGCGGCTGGGTGCCCGCGACAAACCGCCACCGAAATCATCGGGGCGGCCTCGTTTGCAGCAGAGGGTCGCCGACCTTATCTCGACCACCCGCTGCCTCGCTGTCATCCGGCTGCGCCGCTGAACTGTTCCGCCATCGGCGGTTTGGCCTCCGCGCCGCCTCGGGTCACGGCCTCGCTTCATCCGCCGCCAGTTTCATCAAACCGCCAGTGCTGACCCGCCGCTTCGCCCGCTGCGTTAATCGCGCGCGTCGTTCAAACCGGTGACTTTGCACGCGCATTGGCTGGGTCTTGTCTCCACCGTGCTACTCCACCCGCCGGCAGCGACGATCTCGTTGACCTGCGGAGTGCCCTCGATGTGGCGGTTCACCTCCGCGCGGAGACGCGCCCCGACCCACCTACGATTCGCCACAGCTCAGCTCAAAACCGGATCAAACCCCGGGTTACGCCGTCGAACTGGCTCCGCCTCGAACGCCTCCTCTGCTGCGCGGCGTGTCGATCACCCGCGCCGTTTCCGCTCTGGGGCCGCCTCTGCTGCGAACAATTCTGGTTCCATAGCTCTCGCCGCTTCGCTCCGCCAATGGAGTCCAGCCTCCCCTGCGTTCGCTTTGGCTGAAAAGAAGAAAGCAAAGGAAAAGTCAAGGGCTATCGAGAAAAAAGTGGGGGGTCAAACATGACCCGGAGGGTCCGTCTGAGTCGATCGGTGTAGTGCTGTAAGCCGCCACCGCGATTGCGGTGCACGAATCATTAATCATCCAAAGCCATTTGCCATCTACAAACATCAGGACCATTATTCACTACAAATGTGGTTTATACCACGGATATGGAGCACGGTTGATAATATTTCCGCCTGGGGATAATCCGGGACATATCACCTGATGAATGGACGCGCACAAGCCGCCGCCCGGTCTACATCAACTAGCTGGGACTGCGCCTATGATTGGCTCGTGCATCTGCACGGCTTACAACGCCGTTACCGGCTCATATTTATGTTCCCACGGCCGACTCGGCCGGGATTGATTTCAGCTTTACCGGGGTGATCATCAACTCCGCGGTGGATAATTTCTGGTTACATATCAGGTGAAATCCATCCAATATATTTTATATTATATATTGCTTTCTTTAAAAGAGCAATTACTCTGGCTTGCAAAGTTGTCTAATGCAGGACCCTAAACCGCCATATTGGTGCAAATTTAAAGGCCGTCAGAAAATTTCCGGCTTGAAAAGAAGGATTCCGGTTTAAAATCCGGTTCAAGGGAAAGAAGTCTCCCATAAAGCTTTGAAGCTCTCAATATCCGGTTCAAGATCCCGGTTCAAGAAGGATTTATCTCTTGCAAAAAGTTAAAGGGTGCCAAAGAGGACCTACTGCCATGATGCGCGGTTCAAACATGGGTATCATGCCTTATTGGCTTATCATTTATTGATCACTTGGGGGCTTGGTCATGTCTGAACCATAGTCACACCTCTTGATCGGCGTAATGCCACAGTATCACTTGGGGGCTTGGTCGTGTCCGAACCAATGCAACACCTTTTGATAGGCGAAAGCCACCAGATCACTTGGGGACATGGTCAAGTCTGAACCAGTCACGCCTCTTGATCGGCCTAAGGCCATAGAGTCACTTGGGGGCTTGGTCGAACCTGAACCATTGCCACGCCACTTGATCGGCACAATGCCACGGTTTCAGTTGGGGACCTGGCTGACCTGAACCATAGCTACACCTTATTGGGAGCTTGGTCATGTCCGACCATGGTAACACCATCTGATCGGCTCAGTAAAGCCTCTTTTTGCAAACGGTTTTATCATTGCCTTTGCTTCCATATTTTTTCAGAACTGTTATTTGATTCTTGTTGCGGTTTTTAAACTGATAACATTTTAAAACCGGTTCAAACTGTCAATTGACGAAACACGGTCAAATCTTAATCCGGAGACTATCTGCCCGGTTTGATTTTATATTACCATCTTATTAGGGAGTAAACCGGCGTTCATTAACCCGGCTTGACTTTCAATTACAAGTTGTCAGTACATGATCAAATCATAATCCGGAGACTATCCGCCTGGTCTGGTTTGACTACGAGTCGCCAGTATTACATATGGTTAAACCGGTGTTTATCATAAACCGGCACAGTATCAAAGGAGTTATCATTACTCAAGATTGGGGTTATCACCTATACTACAAAAAGTTGGTAAACCAATGATGTGATTCAATGTCACAGGTATGATATATTTCATATTTGATTATTCTTAAGTGTAGCCTTGGTTATAAACCTGGGTTACATGTTGGGCATTATGACCCGTCCGGCGGTAAACCGCCAGGACACTTTAAACTTGTTGTATGCAGAAACAGGTTGAATAAAGCATGATGATAAATTATCCGATGTTTATTAAACCGGCCTGGCTTTGGACTATAAGTCGCCAGTACATATTTGGATTGCGCCATTGGAATCATGCGCTTATAAATCATTGGGTTATATTATTCAAATAGCCAAATTTGGCTGAATTTTCATTATGATATTGAATGAATAAGGTTTTTTCATACCAGATTATGTTATCTTTAATAGCCAACACGGCTGGATTATTATTATGGTTATCAATAACCAATATTATAATTGAGGTTTTCAAAGTCGCTTTTAGCGCAATGGTTATCATATTATTAATGGATATGATTTATTCTACAATTGAAGGAATAGTCCCGAGTCGCTGCAGGCTTACGACCCGGCACTTGGGGGCTACATTATTTAAGTTGAGATTACATCAAATATGCAAGTCTCATGTCGCTGCAAGCATGCACCATGACACTTGGGGGCTAATGCAAAGTGATTTTTGCTCATATTATTGAAGACCCGACTCATCACATTATAATGAGTCGGCCCTTGGGGCTACCAATTGCTCACATCAGCGATTAAAGGTACAAAGCTTTTTATTCATTATATTGAAGGGTCCACTGCTCAGTTGGTAAAGCACAAGGCTCTTAACCTTGTGGACGTGGATTCAAGTCCCATGATGGGGGTTACATCATATGATGTTATTTTCATTGAAGTATATATTAAGTTCCAGCTCAATATTATCTTACTGAGCCGACCCTTGGGGGCTACACATCATTGCTCAAATCTACATGATTATACCTACAAAGTCCCTGCTCATTATTGCATAATGACCCGGCCCTTGGGGGCTACACCGGTTGAAGTTTTTATGAGTATAAGACAATTACAAGTCCCAGGTTGTGCAAGCATGACAACCCGGCACTTGGGGGCTACATCGTATGAAGTATTCAGTTTTTACTAGTCACTGGGATGAACAACATGGATTTCTTTGAAAGTGGCAGTATTTATATTGAAGCAAAGTCTTAAGCCACCACTTTGTTCTGCTCAAAGACTTGGGGGCTACAGGTATTATATTATTATCGAAGAAATATTTTCAAATTCTCGATTGAGCAAATTAGGTTGACCCGGCGTCACCAATCATTATGACCCTGTGGCTGCAACCCGGCGTCATTAATAATCATGAACCGGCGTTGGCAACAATCATGAACCGGTGTCTGCAACAATCATGACTCGAAATTATCAAGTTTTTATAATCCGACGGTCTTTGGCAATGATAAAACTGGCAAGTTCTACATCTTCAAACCGGTTGAATATCAGATGAGTATTTCAAGACCAATATTTCTTAAACCGGCGCTTTGCGACTCAAGTGGATTAGTCTTCATAATATTTTTTCTATAATAAGCCAACATCAGCAATTTGAGTATGAAGCTGGTTATTGACCTGGCTTTTCTAGAAGGAGGAAATGACAAAGGACTTAAGGACGATCAGGTGCCGGTCTACAAGAATTCTTAACCCGGAGCACAAACCTGCCAAATTTGTTCTGGTGCTTATTTTGCATCATAAGTTTACCATGGATAAATCCAAGTTAAACTTGGGGGCTAATGTCGGGGATATACCCCGCGGTGTAAACCGGCTGAAAGTTAACCCGACCGGACTTGGCGGTTTATTTGAGGTCCCGCTGGCACTTGGCGATATTCATCTGGTGACCCGCCTAGACCTGGCAATTTACCAGCAACCCGCCAGGACGTTGTAACTCACTGGTGACCCGGCGGATGGGTCAGAGGAGCGACAAGACCCGGTGACCCGTCTGGCGGTTCATGAAGGCCGGTTCAACTATTGTGGGCCGGTTTAAGAGGAAAGGCATAAGGAATATTTGTCTTACAAGGAGTTAAGACCTGGACTTGTATCCGGTTTGTATTAGAGATAGACTAGTCCTAATCCTAATAGGACTCCACATGTAACCCGCCCCTTCAACATATATAAGGAGGGGCAGGGCTCCCCAAAGAGGGACAGACTACAAGCAAGAAGAAACAATCTTAGGGCTAGACACAAAGAGGAGAGCCGGTTTACGGCGATTCCCTCGTGATGATAATGAGACCTAGCCCCAAACAACATGTAGGGTTTTTACCGGATGATGTTTCCCGGGGCCCGAAGCTGTCTAAATCCCTGTCTTATGTTGCGTCTCTCGATTCCGCTCAACCCCTCTCAAGCTACCACATAGATGCGTTGGCCTCGCGACTAAGTCCTGACACTAAGGACATCTGACGTGTTAATTCCACGACAGGCGGCGAGGTGTCGGTCTTGACCGGGGCGGCTGCTCCGGGGCTCGCCGGCGACGACGGAGTAGCGGGGAAGGGGCGGCGCGTCGAGGTGGATGCAGCGGTGGTGTCGGCGGCGCTCGGGTTGTCAGTACGGAGCGCGGCGGCGGCGGCAGATCTCGTCGGAGGCGGGAGCTCCAGCGAGGGCGGCGGTTGTGGCGGAGGAGGAGAGAAATGGGGCCGGGGCTCCGGTATTTAAAGGTGGGGTCGGAGAGGCTTGCGGGAGGGGCAAGGCGAGGCGGCGGAGGAGTCCGCGGTGGCTCTGGCGGCGTCCGGCGACGTCTTGGAGTCGAACTCCGGCTCGGGAGGAGACGATCATGAGGTGGGCTGGGTCGCTGACACCTGCTGGGCGCTGCTGGGAAGTGGCTCATGGGGGGCGCAGTGGCTGGGCCACTTCTTTGGCCGGCTGGCTGGCGCGGATCGTGAGGCTGAACTATTTTTTTTAAACATTTACAGGCAAACAAAAATAATAAAACGAAATAAATAAATATATTATATAGGCATATGATATATCAAAATTTTCAGAAAAAGATTGTCTACAACATTAACATTATTCTAGCTTAAAATAAAATCCACAATAATTCTAATAATTCAAACAGTGCTACTGACCTATTTAAAACCCAATAAAATCATTTTAAAAATACCAAAATGGTTTCAAATTTATTTCTCTCCATTTTCCATTTGTAGGGAATCATGTTACCCTATTTTCCATATATTTTATTTTTCGAGAAAAATAATTTGAATAAGACTCAATAACTCCAAATTGAAAATAAATTCAATAGAACCTTGAATTTAATTCTTTTAAAACTCCCAACTCATATTTCATATAATTTGAAGAAGTCATTTTATCTTCTCTCATGAAAATCATTGAGTTGCATGAAGTTTATGAATCGAAATATTTTCAAATGAAATTCAAATATTTTCAAATACCCTTTCATTTAATTAAATGGAAGAAGTCATATCATCTCCGCTCAAGGGTTTTGTATTTGAAAAGAATTTGAATTCATGAAGATCAAAAAAGAAAATGAAAGTTTGGGAAAGTCCTTTTATTCCCTCTCATTTAACTTTCAAAAAGTTTCGAATTTCACTCAATTTCAGTCAATCAATCAAACAATCAATCAAAACTATCTATTTGTTTATAACATTCCAAAATTTAGAATTTTGGGATGTTACAAACTACCACCCTTAAAATGAATCTCGTCCTCGAGATTCGGAGAGGCTAGCAAGAAATAGGTAAGGGTTTGGGGGTCTTCTCAAAATCCATCGATCATCACAAGGGGTCTGGGGTGCTACCACCCTTAGAAACATTGTTACGGTCCCACCAAAACTCATATACTCCATCCTTATTATTGACAGTGTCGGTCTTCCCAGATCTCGGGAAGTTCCATCTCTAGGCTCTTCCGGTAGCGGCATAACCTTTCCCTCAATTCCTGTGTCCTTTCCTCTTGGTAAGATTATCCCGAAACTGGGTCCTCTTAGCTGACGGGTCTGGCGCCAATTCTAAACAACTATTGATATCTCATGGTGGTCAGCAATTTATGGTTTGTCCTGCAGAAAACGGGTCTGGGTTGAACCTCACCGTATATCCTACGATTGGCAACAGCTGCCGTGTACAAGGGAAAATACTTATACCATTCTAAGGTTTAAACAGGGTTTTGATTGTCATCTCTCTACTATAGGTAAATCACTCAGATTTACCATCCCATATAGCAACGCAAATAATAAGAGTAAGTCGGTATGGTGATCAATCCATCCCGCACCCAAATCATTACCTTGTACATGGTTTAGCGAATCTCGCATTTCTAACACTCGGTCATCCTCACAAGCATTGCAGAATTTCTCTTGTCGACGAACTATGTTCGGATAAATCCATTGATTCTGCAAGCCAAACAAACATCTATCGTTCCTTAACAACTCTCAGGTTTTGAGTAAATTCCTATAGAATCGTCGGTTGATAAAATCGTAACTTCTTCCAGGGTTTTTCCTTCAACAAGAATGTGCTTGCTTCTTGGCAGGTCCTGGGGCCTGTGGGTTATGGCCCATCTCATCACTTGTAAACCTTGAACTCATCCTCTGGGCAACTGATCGTTATTCCAACATTCAACTTCCATCTTCCTAGCATACTCAAAATCCATCCAATTGTAATGTCTTCCTTCCTTCTATGGGCACCAAACTAAAACGTGATTACTCAGACTCATCATGGAGTTACAGTTCCTCCATAATCAACATTCTACCTCCTTTATATCCAATAGTACTTCATCTCTTCATCCTCGTGGGATATCCCACATACCAAGATAAAAACTTATACTTATGAAGTCCATACTCCACTTCATGGAACATCATTATCCTTTCCAGGGTCAAGCGTCCTTACAGGGGAATATTGGCCATCTCGCATGGCACTTCTTCAAGCAGGAAGCGTGAAACACATCATGAACTCCTGACAGTCCTTCGGGTGACTCCAACTTGTTGGTAACTTCTCCCATACGCTCCAAAACTCAGTATGGTCCTACAAATCTCGGGGCTAACTTTCCCTTAACTCCAAATAGTTTAACTCCTCGCAGAGGGGACACACGAAGACATGCTCTGTCTCCAATTTCATAGACTACCTCCTTGCATTTTTTTTTGAGTCTGCATAACTCTTCTACCTGGACTGAGCGACCTTCAGTCTATCTCGAATCAACTTAACATTCTCTTCTGACTCCTTGATCACATTTGGTCCAAACAACTGACAGTCTCCAACTTCATCCCACATCAACGGTGTCTGGCTCCTTCTCCCATACAAAGCTTTAAAAGGGGCCATCTTCAAACTGTCTTGGTAACTGTTGTTGTATGAGAACTCCGCGTAAGGTAGATTATCATCCCTACTAGATCCATAATCTAGCGCATACGTTCTCAACATGTCCTCCAGAATCTGATTGACTCTCTCGGTCTATCCATCTGTCTGCGGATGAAAGGTTGTACTGAACTCTAGCCTAGTACCCAAAGTTTCATGCAACTGATTCCAAAACTTTGAAGTAAACTGGGTTCCTCTATCTGATACAATGGTCCTCGGAACTCCATGCAGACATACGATCCTGGTCAAATATATCTTGGCCAACTTCGCACTTGTATAGGTGGTTTTCACTGGGATAAAGTGAGCCACTTTGGTCAAGCGAGTCAACTAATACCCAGATAGAATCATGTCCCATTCGGGTTATGGGAAATCCGGTAATGAAATCCAAGCCAAGCTTATCCCACTTCCATTCGGGTATCGGCATAGGCTGTAGTAATCCTGCTGGCTTCTGATGCTCTGCCTTTACTCTCTCTGGCATACATCAGCTACGACTACATACCCCGCAATATCCTTCTTCATACCAGTCCACCAGAAACTCTCCTTCAACTCCAAATACATCTTGGTGTTTCCAGGGTGAATCGAGTATGGGGAGTCATGAGCCTCCTGAAGTATTAACTTCCTGATCTTTGCATTATTAGGCACTTATACACGATCCTCGAACCATAGGGTGTCGTGCTCATCCTTACGAAAACCTTTGGCCTTTCCTTTGCTCATCCTCTCTTTTACCTCAGCAATCTCTTTGTCATCCTTGTGAGCTTCACGTATCTTTCCCAACAATATGGACTGAACTTCCATTGCTGCAACGAAACCTTTGGGAACAATCTCCAACCGAAGTTCCCTGAGATCCTTGGCTAACTCCTTTGGTAATCCTCTGCTTATGAGGGTATTTGTCCTTATTTTCTTTATGGTGGTGTCCTATTTCTCCACAAAGCTTGTATGCACAAGGTTTCTTCATATCCTTTCCATAAGGCCTCAATTTCTGGGACACTAGCCAAGACTTTAACAAAGTCCACTTAAATTCTTTCCAAGTGGTTATTCCTTGCCATCCATTGATGGTTTGGTACATCCTCCACCCAGGTAGCATCACCTCTTTCAAAGAACGGAAGAGCATGCTGGGCTATATCCTTTTCGACTATAGGGTTATTCTCCATATGACCTTCCATGTTCTAAATCCATCAGTCTGTCTCCAATTGACTCATCGGTCCAGATAATACGAGCTCATCTCCATTCATCCTCTATTGGGTCCAAGGGTTTTGGGGTGGGATAAGAGAGATAGAGAGGGATACACATAAAACAAACAATAGTTTTGAAAAGACAGGTTTTATTGTGGCTGTCGGAAAAACAACAAACAAATGACAGCTCACAAACGTCGCATCTAACATAGGTACAACGGGGTTTTGGTCTTCTAATGGTCAATAAATCTTCAACGTCGCCAAACTCTTCAAGTCTTGTTCATGTCTCCGATGGCTTCTTCCGGTCATGCTTGTCCTTCTCAAGTTCTTTTGTCAGATCATCTCTGTTGTCACAAAGTCTATCATGACGTCCTTTAATATTTCTGGAGTTGCATTCCAAACTTCTGGGTTTCAATATCCTTGGCATAAACCATGGTACTACTGTCCTTCAGTTCCTGACGAATCTTTGATGTCTCAAGGTTTTGCTCCTCTAGCTTGGCTACTTTTAGCTTCTGGGCCTGAGTTCTTCACGAAACACTTCCTTATCAAATACTGCTTCTGCAGGTCCATCCTAAACTTCTTGATGTAATACTCCAGATCCTGGTGATGCACCAGCTATGGTTAACACTTCATCTTGCTGATAGGTGCTCCATCAGCCTTCTACCATCCAATCCTTCCCTGCATATGCATGCTTAACTCAGCACGGTGACAATAGCATAAGCGGGCGATGACATCATGGATAGCATGTTTCTGCTCTTGTCATTTCCATGAGCTATCATTCCATAGTTGATATCTCCTGCCTTAGGGTTTTCCTGACAAAACTTTGAGTTCTAATGCTCCATGTTCCGGTCTTTCTCCAATACACCTTGATCTCGGGTATTGACAGCTTCCATAGTCTGCCAAGTTCCATAAGGGGTGCCTTCCTAGGTCATACAAATCCGGAAATTCTTCAAAGCCTTCAAATTCTCCTAGTCTTCGGAGTCTTCAACAGTTGTAGTTTCCATTTACACGGTAAAATCCTCTTCATTCCAAATGGTCTTAGTTGTCCGATAACTTGTCTCCTTGGAGTGGTCTCACCGGTCAAATCTTCAAGTGGTCAAAAGGGAAAAGGGGTATGGTCTCACTAAAAAGGAATATTTGAATAAGCTCAGAAGAGAAGAGAGGTAAAAGATCCTTTTGAAAAGGAAATTGTAGAGAAAAATCTTTCCTATGGGCTTGTCAGTTTCTAGGGTCACGTCCTACAGTCAACATGTGCTCTGATACCATCTTGTAGCGACCCGACCCGAATGGATCAAGTCTCTGTGCTTAAGTGTCATCCCTGGATCGGTATGCTGGCACACACAGTACTCGAGGATATAACATAGGTAAATCACATGTATAAAGTAGCATAAATACTATTACCTCAATCCAAATAGCGGAAGTAACAAGGTTGTGGATTCCCATCAACACCAACGGCAAAGTTGAGTGTAGAAATCGTAACCCTAACGTATCACTTGTCGTAAGATCCTGCAACATGAAACGTTGCAGCCCGAAAACGGGTCAGCACATGGAATATGCTGGCAATGTAACACATAGAGAATAATGAAAGGGTAAGCCTATAGTACATGCATATATGGCTGGTGGAAAGCTCTATGGTTACAGTTTTGCGTAAAGCCAATTTTTCCCTACTGCAAAGGAATAAATTTATTTAACTATCATGGTGGTTGTTAAACATTGAGAATGGTTGACAGCATCCTCAATCCCAATTAAAAGTACTCATTAACAACCCAACAATATTATTTAGAGTAACATGATGAGATTCACATGATAATTCAAGTACTAGATACTCAAGATGTCCATAACCGGGGACACGGCTAACCATGATTAGTTTATACACTCTGTAGAGGTTTGTGCACTTTTCCCCACAAGACTCGATCTCCTCTGTTTGATTTCTCGCACTACATGGTGTTTGAGAAACGAATGACTGAGATATAGTCTTTCAGAAGCGCTAGCACCTTACATGTGGGTAGACCGTACCAACCTACAACCCCTACATCAGATAGCCTACCCGTAAGAGTTCGCACAACTTAGTCAACTATGCTAGATTCCATAGTAGCATGTGGCTGCACACGGAAGTTTCTAGCATGAATAATCTCATGACCCCCTTGAGCCTGGGTGGAGGTCCGAAGAAAAACAGGCAAGTCCTGATGGAAACCAGGTGCCTCAATCCACCCAGATGTGTGTTTAAGTTGCCACCTTAAATAAACCATTAATTTAACAATCTCACATCTGTCATGGAATACACTCACCCAATCCACGTCTACTAGCATATCATGGCATAATAAGCAAACGTAGAAGTAACTCCCAAGGGTTTGAAAAATAAACAGGTAATAGGTACTACCTCAACTACTTCCCATCCCACAATTTAATTAGATCCTAATCATGCAATGTTTGAGGATTGATCTAATGCAATAAAACTGGGTAGTAGAAAAGGTATGGTCAAAGTGTGAACTTGCCTGCAATGTTGATGAAGATGATTCGCACTCAAAACTCTTGATAGTTCTACTCATCACACTCCGGTCATTCTATCGTAAGCAAGCAATAGTAACCACACATAAGCAATCACTCAGAAGATCGGAAAGAACGAGAAGAATAAATCGGAAAACATCAAAACCAAGAAAATAACTCTTGCAACATAAAACAATTTCTAACAGTACCAAAATTATGTGAATCTGGCCTTATCAGAAAGTTTAGGTCAGGAGCTTCGATTTGCAAAAAGAATCAACTAAATCGGAGTTACGAAACTCAAGTTATGATCAAACGAAGTTCAAATTCAAATCTGATCTAATTCAATTTTTTAAACTTTAAAAAACATATTTAAGTTGGATTACTGGATAGAGGAGATCGTAACGAAGAAGTTGGTGTTGGTTTCGTTGGATTTGGATAAACGGACAAAAAGTTGTGGTCGATTGAAGTACAGGGACTATTCTTAAAATTCTAGGGGTTAATCTGCAAAGATAATAATCACAGATAGGTCCCTGCCACGTGGCGCGAAACTACAGGCTGAAGACCGTTCGCTGCGAGGCTAATCAGTGAACGTCCGCTACTTAGCGCATACCGGTTCGGAAGGGAAAAAAACTACTAGATCTAATCTTGGCCGCCGATTCTAGATCGGACGGAGGAGGCGGCGACGGCGACTTACTGCAGCGGCGGCGGCGTCGGTGGCGAAGAGCAACGGCGGCAGGGCGTCGGTCTTGACCGGGGTGGCTGCTCCGGGGCTCGCCGGCGACGATGGAGTAGCGGGGAAGGGGCGGCGCGTCGAGGTGGATGCAGCGGTGGTGTCGGCGGCGCTCGGGGCGTCAGTACGGAGCGCGGCGGCGGCGGCGGCAGATCTCGTCAGAGGCGGGAGCTCCGGCGAGGGCCGCGGTTGTGGCGGAGGAGGAGAGAAACGGGGCCGGGGCTCCGGTATTTATAGGCGGGGTCGGAGAGGCTTGCAGGAGGGGCAAGGCGAGGCGGTGGAGGAGTCCACGGTGGCTACGGCGGCGTCCGGCGACCTGCGGGAGTCGAACTCCGGCTCGGGAAGGGAGACGACTGCGAGGTGGGCTGGGCGCTGCCTGCTCTGGTGCTGCTGGGAAGTGGTCTGGGGAGGCGAGGCTGGCTGGGCCGCTTCTTTGGGCAGGCTGGCTGGCCAAGCAGTTAGCGAGGCTGAACAGTTTTTAAAACATTTACAGCAAACAAAAATAATAAAACGAATAAATAAATATATTATATAGGCATATAATATATCAAAATTTTCAGAAAAGATTTTCTACAACATTAACATTATTCTAGCTTAAAATAAAATCCACAATAATTCTAATAATTCAAACAGTGCTACTGACCTATTTAAAACCCAATAAAATCATTTTAAAAATACTGAAATGGTTTCAAATTTATTTCTCTCCATTTTTCCACCTGTAGGAATCATGTTACCCTATTTTCCATATATTTTAACTTTGGAGAAAAATAATTTGAATAAAACTCCAATAACTCCAAATTGAAAATAAATTCAAAAGAACCTTGAATTTAATTCTTTTAAAACTCCCAACTCATATTTCATATAATTTGAAGAAGTCATTTTATCTTCTCTCATGAAAATCATTGAGTTGCATGAAGTTTATGAATCGAAATATTTTCAAATGAAATTCAAATATTTTCAAATACCCTTTCATTTAATTAAATGGAAGAAGTCATATCATCTCCGTTCAAGGGTTTTGTATTTGAAAAGAATTTGAATTCATGAAGATCAGAAAAGAAATTGAAAGTTTGGGAAAGTCCTTTTATTCCCTCTCACTTAACTTTCAAAAAGTTTCGAATTTTACTCAATTTCAGTCAATCAATCAAACAATCAATCAAAACTACTATTTGTTTATAACATTCCAAAATTTAGAATTTTGGGATGTTACACTACTACATACTTTGTTAGTACTCCCTCCATTTACTTATACAAGGCCACCATAAAAAATACATTTTGCATCTATACAAGGCCACAAATAGTAATCGAGACAAAAGTTACTACTCCCTCCTTCCCAGTTTATGGCTCAATTTAAAAATCTCTCCAACCAAGGTAGACGGTGAGTGGTCAAATTAATTTCGTAGTTTGCACAGTACGCTCGTTTTTCTCAAGAAGTTATGTTTACTGAGGCATTAATTAGAACGAATGCATGAATGACCACTAAATTTCCATGAACTTGTACATGCATTGGTTAGTTTCCTCTTGACACTGCTTGCATCGGGTGATCTAACGCACCTCGAAATCCAACATGTAATGGTACTACTACTAGTATAGTAGAATTGAAACTTATCAAACAGAAAAATGAATGTTTTCTAGATGAGCCCTATAAACCCTAGTGGGCATGTACTCCGTAAAAGTAGATTTTTCCAAAACTAAGTCGCTCCCTTTCATGAATTCTGTAGTATACTCCTCCGTCGACGCTCCCTTTCATGAATTATGTACTTCCTGTCGCTGACATGTCGGACATATAGCAACCGGGTCGACGTGTCAAGCACCAAATAACAGTGCAGAACAGCAGGGGGGCGCACCCCACTCGTACCAGCCCAGTAGTAGTAATGAGTAATGAGACGTCAAATCACAATGCCGCACCTTCCCAGACGGACGAAGTAACCATTATTTCACACTTCGGTTCGACATCATCTCAAACCACGTACTAGTATTGTTTCTGCCTCAAGAGGGACACGCGCATCGCCTTGGTACATCATGACATGTGGGACCGCATGACAGGCCATGCTCCCCGACGATCGCCCGGTAAAATTACCTCATTTTTACTATACTTCCTCCGTATCGGTTTACTACATGGCATGCACGTCGTTCTAGGTTGAGAATTTAACTGGCTATATATATGTGATGAACAGTATGCTAGCCTTTTAAAAAATCTATACTTTTGTACAGTAGTACTATCGATGGATTGCGCCATGGAGCAAAAAATGAAATTAAAAAAAAGGTGGTACATATAGAGAGCGCTCGTCGCCAAATTATGCATATAGTATTATTTAAAAAGCTAGTACGTGCTTAATTGGGGTGCTAAATTCTATTAAAGAAATACTAGTAGTATGTACATACTGAAGAGTTAAAGTAACGAGAAGAAAAATAACATAGTTCTGCTGGGGCTCAGCACAACACACCCCTCAAATTAAACTAAGCACACCTGAAATTAAACTATGCAACTAATCCAGTAGACACTTTATACGTCTCCAACGTATCTATAAGTTTTGATTGCTCCATGCTATATTATCTATTGTTTTGGACTATATTGGGCTTTATTTTCCACTTTTATATTATTTTGGGACTAACCTATTAACCGGAGGCCCAGCCCAGAATTGCTGTCTTTTGCCTATTTCAGTGTTTTGAAGAAAAGGAATATCAGACGGAGTCGAAACGGAACGAAATCAACTAGAGAAGTTATTTTTGGAACGAAAGCTACCCGATGGACTTGGACCCCACGTCAAGGATGAACGAGGAAGCCACGAGGGTGGGGGGTGCCCACCCCCCTAGGGCGCGCCCCCTGCCTTGTGGGGCCCCCGAAGCTCCACCAACGTACTTCCTGTACCCATATATACTCACGTACCCTAAAACTTCCAGAACGGAGAAGATAGATCGGGAGTTCTGCCGCCGCAAGCCTCTATAGCCACCAAAAACCACTCGGGAGCCCATTCCGGCACCCTGCCGGAGGGGGAATCCATCACCGGTGGCCATCTTCATCATCCCGGCGCTCTCCATGACAAGGAGGGAGTAGTTCACCCTCGGGGCTGAGGGTATGTACCAGTAGCTATGTGTTTGATCTCTCTCTCTCTCTCTCTCTCTCTCTCTCTCTCTCTCTCTCTCTCTCGTGTTCTCTCTCGTGTTCCCTCTATGGCACGATCTTGATGTATCCTGAGCTTTCCTATCGTAGTTGGATCTTATGATGTTTCTCCCCCTCTACTCTCTTGTGATGAATTGAGTTTCCCCTTTGAAGTTATCTTATCGGATTGAGTCTTTTATGAGAACACTTGATTTATGTCTTGCCGTGCTTATTTGTGGTGACAATGGGATTTCACGTGCCTCTTGATGTATGTTTTGGTGACCAACTTGCGGGTTCCGCCCATGAACCTATGCATAGGGGTTGGCACACGTTCTTGACTCTCCGGCGGAAACTTTGGGGCACTCTTTGAAGTACTTTGTGTTGGTTGGATGAATCTGAGATTGTGTGATGCATATCGTATAATCATGCCCACGTATACTTGAGGTGACAATGGAGTATCTAGGTGACATTAGGGTTTTGGTTGATTTGTGTCTTAAGGTGTTATTCTAGTAAGAACTCTTTAATAGATTGATCCGAAAGAATAACTTTGAGGTGGTTTCGTACCCTACCATAATCTCTACGTTTGTTCTCCGCTATTGGTGGCTTTGGAGTGACTCTTTTTTGCATGTTGAGGGCTTATTATATGATCTTTCTATGTTATTATTATTTAGAGAACTTGCACTAGTGAAAGTATGAACCCTAGGCCTTGTTTCCTATCATTGCAATACCGTTTACGCTCACTTTTATCATTAGTTACCTTGCTGTTTTTATTATTTCAGATTACAAATACCTATATCTACCATCCCTATTGCACTTGTATCACCATCTCTTCGCCGAACTAGTGCACCTATACAATTTACCATTGTATTGGGTGTGTTGGGGACACAAGTGACTCTTTGTTATTTGGTTGCAGGGTTGTTCGAGAGAGACCATCTTCATCCTACGCCTCCTACGGATTGATAAACCTTAGGTCATCCACTTGAGGGAAATTTGCTACTGTCCTACAAACCTGTGCACTTGCAGGCCCAACAACATCTACAAGAAGAAGGTTGTGTAGTAGACATCAAGCTCTTTTCTGGCGCCGTTGCCGGGGAGGCTAGGTAAAGGGCACTCACTCACACCCCGTCAACTAAGCTCTTTTATGGCGCCGTTGCCGAGGAGGTGAGTGCTTGAAGGTATATCTTTAGATCTTGCAATTGAATCTTTTTGTTTCTTGTTTTATCACTAGTTTATATTATAAAAGAAAACTAAAAAAAATGGAATTGAGTTTGTCTCATACGCTTCGTCTTTTTAATATCTTTCGCGAGTATGATGGAAAAGAAAATTGTGCCAAAGTGTTAGAAGAAGAATGCATTAAATTGTTTGGAACTAAATCTTTGAATGATAGACATGATTGCAATGTTGTTAGTATGAATTCCTTGAATATCCATGATGCTAATGATATGCAAAGCCACAAGCTTGGGGAAGCTATGTTTGATGAAGATGATATTTTTTGTCCCCCAAGCTTTGATGAGCAAAATTACTATGATGAAAGCATGCCTCCTATCTATGATGATTATTGTGATGACATGTATGCTTTAAAGAATAATGATAACCATGAAACTTGTCATCTTGATCTTAATTTTCAATCACATGATAGTTATTTTGTTGAGTTTGCTCACACTATTGTTCATGAGAAGAATTTTGCTTATGTGGAGAGTAGTAAATTTTCTATGCTAGTAGATCAGGAAAAGAATGCTTTAGGTGCTGGTTATATTGTTGAATTCATTCATGATGCTACTGAAAATTATTATGAGGGAGGAACATATGCTTGTAGGAGTTGCAATAATGTCAAGTTTCCTCTCTATGTGTTGAAAATCTTGAAGCTATGCTTGTGTTACCCTCCTATGCTAGTTGATTATTGTTCCCATAAGTTGTTTGCTCACAAAATCCCTATGCATAGGAAGTGGGTTAGACTTAAATGTGCTAGTCATATTCTTCATGATGCTCTCTTTATGTATCAATTCTTATCTCTTATGTGAGCATCATTGAAATCATCATGCCTAGCTAGGGGCGTTAAACGATAGCGCTTGTTGGGAGGCAACCCAATTTTATTTTAGTTTCTTGCTTTTTAATTCTGTTTAGGAATAAATAATCCATCTAGCTTCTGTTTAGATGTGGTTTTATGTTTTAATTAGTGTTTGTGCCAAGTAGAACCTTTGGGAAGACTTGGGTGAAGTCTTTATGATCATGCTGTAAAAAACAGAAACTTTAGCGCTCACGAGATTAGATAGAACTTTTTACTGGAGAGCGCTATTTAGTCGATTCTATTTGCAGATGATTACTAGACAAATTCCTCAGGTCCACCAATTTATTTTAGAATTTTTGGAGTTCCAGAAGTTTGCATTAGTTACAGATTACTACAGACTATTCTGTTTTTGACAGATTCTGTTTTTCGTGTGTTGTTTGCTTATTTTGATGAATCTATGGCTGGTAAAATAGTTTATAAACCATAGAGAAGTTTGAATACAGTAGGTTTAACACTAATATAAATATAGAATGAGTTCATTACAGTAACTTGAATTGGTATTTTGTTTTCTTTCGCTAACGGAGCTTACGAGTTTTCTGTTAAGTTTTGTGTTGTGAAGTTTTCAAGTTTTGGGTAAAGTTTCGATGGACTATGGAATAAGGAGTGACAAGAGCCTAAGCTTGGGGATGCCCAAGGCACCCCAAGGTAATATTCAAGGATAACCAAGAGCCTAAGCTTGGGGATGCCCTGAAGGCATCCTCTTTAAATCTTCGTTCATCGGTAACTTTACTTGGAGCTATATTTTTATTCACCACATGATATGTCTTTTGCTTGGAGCGTCATTTACTTTTGTTAGTATTTGCTTGGTGTCATTTAGAATAATGTTTTGCATCTCTTTTTTTTCAATAAAAATGTCAAGGATAGCTTTTGCCATGCTTATTTTGCAAGTATGCATGTTGCTGTTTGAAAACAGAAAGTTTGCCGATGTTGCAAAAATTCCCTAGAAAAGTCAGAATGTGATAAAATGTTGAAAACTTCTGCATAAGAAGCTCTGATAAATTTACTACAGTGGGAATTTTCTTTCATAATTGTTGGAGTTAGGGAAGTATGATGAATCTTGCGTTCTTTACATATTGTACTGTTTTGGTAGATTGCTGTTATGTTTGCATTGTTTGCATTTGTTTGCTTGTTTAATGATTCTATTTGAGGATAGGAGTATTAAATATGCAGAGGCATTTAGTATGAAATGTTGAATAATAATGTTAGTAATTTGTTACAGTAGAAAATGATAAGGTTTTGCATTGGTTTATACTAACCTATCTCACAAGTTCTTGTTGAGTTTGTTGTGAATGAAGCTTTTGATAAATAGAGAAACCATGATATGAGAGGAATTAAGGAGACACAAAAGTTCAATCTTGGGGATGCCCAAGGCACCCCAAGATAATATTTCAAGAAGTCTCAAGCATCTAAGCTTTGGGATGCCCCGGTAGGCACCCCACCTTTCTTCTTCAACAACTATCGGTTAGTATCGGTTGAGCCTAAGTTTTTGCTTCTTCACATGAGTTGTGCTATCCTTGCAATGTCATTTTCTTTAGCGTTGCTTGCTGTTTGAATAAAATACTAAGATCTGAAATTCTTAAATGGGAGAGTCTTCACATAGTTGTATAATTATTCGACTACTCATTGATCTTCACTCAAATCTTTTGGAGTAGTTTGCTGTTTGCTCTAGTACTTCACTTATATCTTTCAGAGCATGGTGGTGGTTTTATTTTGAAGAAATAGATGAAATCTCATGCTTCACTTATATTATTTTGAGAGTCTTAAATATCATGGTAATTTGCTTAATAATCTTAATATGCTAGGTATTCAAATATAGTAAAAACTTTCTTATGAGTGTGTTGAATACTAAGAAAAGTTTGATGCTTGATAATTGTTTTGAGATATGAAGATGGTGATATTAGAGTCATGCTAGTTGAGTAGTTATGAATTTGAGAGATACTTGTGTTAAAGTTTGTGATTCCCGTAGCATGCACGTATGGTGACCCGTTATGTGATGAAGTCGGAGCATGATTTATTTATTGATTGTCTTCCTTATGAGTGGCGGTCGGGGACGAGCGATGGTCTTTTCCTACCAATCTATCCCCCTAGGAGCATGCGCGTAATACTTTGCTCTGATAACTTGTAGATTTTTGCAATAAGTATATGATTTCTTTATGATTAATGTTGAGTCCATGGATTGTACGCACTCTTCCTCCTTCCACCATTGCTAGCCTCTCTAATACCGCGCACTTTCCGCCGGTATCATACACCCACCATATATCTTCCTCAAAACAGTCACCATACCTACCTATCATGGCATTTCCATAGCCATTCCAAGATATATTGCCATGCAACTTTCCACCGTTCCGTTTATTATGACATGCTCCATCATTGTCATATTGATTTGCATGATCATGTAGTTGGCATCGTATTTGTGGCAAAGCCACCGTTCATAATTCTTTCATACATGTCACTCATGAGTCATTGCACATCCCTGTACACCGCCGGAGTCATTCATATAGAGTCATATTTTGTTCTAAGTATCGAGTTGTAATTCTTGAGTTGTAAGAAAATAAAAGTGTGATGATCATCATTTTCTAGAGCATTGTCCCAAGTGAGGAAAGGATGATGGAGACTATGATTCCCCCATAAGTCGGGATGAGACTCCGGGTGAAAAATAAAAAAAAAGAGAAAATAAAAGAGGCCATAAAAAAGAAGAAGAAAAGCCCAAATAAAAAAATAAAAAAATGAGAGAAAAAGAGAGAAGGGACAATGTTAATATCCTTTTAACACACTTGTGCTTCAAAGTAGCACCGTGATCTTCATGATAGAGAGTCTCCTATGTTGTCACTTTCATATACTAGTGGGAATTTTCATTATAGAACTTGGCTTGTATACTCCAATGATGGGATTCCTCAAAATGCCCTAGGTCTTCGTGAGCAAGCGAGTTGGATGCACACCCACTTAGTTTCTTTTTTGAGCTTTCATATGCTTATAGCTCTAGTGCATCCGTTGCATGGCAATCCCTACTCACTCACATTGATATCTATTGATGGGCATCTCCATAGCCCGTTGATACGCCTAGTTGATGTGAGACTATCTTCTCCCTTTTTGTCTTCTCCACAACCACCATTTATTCCACATATAGTGCTATATCCATGGCTCACGCTCATGTATTGCGTGAAGATTGAAAAAGTTTTGAAAATGTTATGGTATGAAACAATTGCTTGGCTTGTCATCGGGGTTGTGCATGATTTAAATATTTTGTGTGGGGAAGATGGAGCATAGCCAGACTATATGATTTTGTAGGGATAACTTTCTTTGGCCATGTTATTTTGAGAAGACATAATTGCTTAGTTAGTATGCTTGAAGTACTATTATTTTTATGAAAATATGAACTTTTGTCTTGAATCTTTTGGATCTGAATATTCATACCACAATTAAGAAGATTTACATTGAAATTATGCCAAAGTATCACTCCGCATCACAAATTCTCTTTTTATCATTTACCTACTCGAGGACGAGCAAGAATTAAGCTTGGGGATGCCTGATACGTCTCCAACGTATCTATAATTTTTGATTGCTCCATGATACTTTATCTACTGTTTTGGACTATATTGGGCTCTATTTTCCACTTTTATATTATTTTTGGGACTAAACTATTAACCGGAGGCCCAGCCCAGAATTGCTGTTTTTTTGCCTATTTCAGTGTTTTGAAGAAAAGGAATATCGACGAGTCAAACGAACGAAATCAACTAGAGAGGTTATTTTTGGAAAGAAAGCTACCCGATGGACTTGGACCCCACGTCAACGAGGGTGGGGGGCACGCCCACCCCCTAGGGCGCACCCCCTGCCTCGTGGGGCCCCCGAAGCTCCACCGACGTACTTCCTGTACCCATATATACTCACGTACCATAAAACTTCCAGAACGGAGAAGATAGATCTTGAGTTCCGCCGCTGCAAGCCTCTGTAGCCACCAAAAACCTCTCGGGAGCCTGTTCCGGCACTCTGCCGGAGGGGGAATCCATCACCGGTGGCCATCTTCATCATCTCGGCGCTCTCCATGACGAGGAGGGAGTAGTTCACCCTCGGGGCTGAGGGTATGTACCAGTAGCTATGTGTTTGATCTCTCTCTCTCTCTCTCTCTCTCGTGTTCCCTCTATGGCACGATCTTGATGTATCCCGAGCTTTTCTATTGTAGTTGGATCTTATGATGTTTCTCCCCCTCTACTCTCTTGTGATGAGTTGAGTTTCCCCTTTGAAGTTATCTTATCGGATTGAGTCTTTTATGAGAACACTTGATTTATGTCTTGCCGTGCTTATCTGTGGTGACAATGGGATTTCACGTGCCTCTTGATGTTTGTTTTGGTGACCAACTTGCGGGTTCCGCCCATGAACCTATGCATAGGGGTTGGCACACGTTCTTGACTCTCCGGCGGAAACTTTGGGGCACTCTTTGAAGTACTTTGTGTTGGTTGGATGAATCTGAGATTGTGTGATGCATATCGTATAATCATGCCCACGGATACTTGAGGTGACAATGGAGTATCTAGGTGACATTAGGGTTTTGGTTGATTTGTGTCTTAAGGTGTTATTCTAGTACGAACTCTTTAATAGATTGATCTGAAAGAATAACTTTGAGGTGGTTTCGTACCCTACCATAATCTCTACGTTTGTTCTCCGCTATTAGTGGCTTTGGAGTGACTCTTTGTTGCATGTTGAGGGCTTGTTATATGATCTATCTATGTTATTATTGTTGAGAGAATTTGCACTAGTGAAAGTATGAACCCTAGGCCTTGTTTCCTATCATTGCAATACCGTTTACGCTCACTTTTATCATTAGTTACCTTGCTGTTTTTATTATTTCAGATTACAAATACCTATATCTACCATCCCTATTGCACTTGTATCACCATCTCTTCGCCGAACTAGTGCACCTATACAATTTACCATTGTATTGGTGTGTTGGGGACACAAGAGACTCTTTTTTATTTGGTTGCAGGGTTGTTCGAGAGAGACCATCGTCATCCTATGCCTCCTACGGATTGATAAACCTTAGGTCATCCACTTGAGGGAAATTTGCTACTGTCCTACAAACCTGTGTACTTGCATGCCCAACAATGTCTACAAGAAGAAGGTTGTATAGTAGACATCAATATTGCATTAGAAGTTTAGAACCACCATGAGCAACGACACTGCCACCTTACTCGGAGTCCTCGTACACGTCCTCGACTTCGTCCTTGTCCCTCTTCCACTTGGCCGATACTTCTTTGCTTGAACCGCCAACTTGGTTGTTGCTCTTCATCCAACCCTTGTAGATATTGAAACAAAGGTAGCCATCCATTGCAGTGTAGTGGATGTGGTCTATATCTAGTACATTCCGCTGCCATGCATGACGATGAAACATGTAATGAGGTTTCTCCAGTTTACGGTACGAAGGATGAACCATGGATCCTGCCAGGGTCAGCATTGAGGGCTGACGAGAGAGCACTTGCCGATTCTTGTGGAGGTCGAAGGGGTTGCCTACAACGAGGCGTATCTGACCCAGGACTTCTTTGTCGTTCTTAAAGTCTACAGTAACGAATTTCACTGTTTTTCCTCGAGGAAGTTCTTAAAATCCTGGCACTCGACGTCGGCATGGCATATGTGGTAGACCAAGCAAACATTATGTACGCAAACCTGGATCACGGCGGGCTTCTTCCTCTCTTCGTCCTTTAGATCCTTCTCTCGTCCCACGACTGTGGTGTACTCAACATCTAGCCCAGCGACCCACTCATCATCTGAGTTTTCGAACATGCGTCTGAAGCAAGAAAGGCATCCTTTCACCATCGCGGAAGTACGGGTGTAGATGACGTCGAACTCATTGCCGGTGATGGTTCTAACCTTGTACTCACCGTCGATCCAGGAGATTTGGGACGCCATGGATTTGGGAGGAGGGTTAGGATTAGTGGAACTGCTGTAATGTGAATGGACGGGACGACTAGGAGCGAACTGCCGTAGTATTAAAGGACGTGCGGGGACGAGTAGGAGCGAACTGCCAGCGTGCGAACGGCAAGGTAGTGGCTTTCCATTCTCCCATGATACGGGCTTCCGAGAGCCCTTGGATCTGAGATCGAACGGTTGCATGGCGTGATTCTAGACCTATGGGTGAATATCCTATCCTGGAGGGTTATTCTGCAAATTTTCAGCAACTTAGCATGCGACCGTTTGATCTCAGATCCAAGGGCTGCCTGCAGCCCGTATCATGGTCGCGCATACCACGACCGTCGCGTCGCTCGCGTGGTCGCGCCCTTGGAGATTTAACACGGTGCGTTAGGCTATCTGATGTTAGCATGTCATACATAGTCATCACTTAGTCACTCATACTACAACAAGGTTGGCTATAAGGTTGGCTATAAGTGTATTTTTTTACTCCTCTCTATCTCTTTCTTCGTACTCCCTCCGTCCCATAATATAAGAACGTTTTTGACACTAGTGTAGTGTCAAAAACGTTCTTATATAATGGGACACAGGGAGTACTAGTATTTATTGCATTTTCCAAGGAGTGACCTCTTCCAATGAAATGGTGTTGCTAAGTTTGCTTCATTTAATTAGCTATAGACTCAAAATTGTCTTTTCACCTAGGTACACGCGCTTAGCACCGTTTCTTCCTTGGGTCACCAAACTAGTCTCTCTCTTCTTCATTAACTTGCCACATCAGACTTTATGCCTATGTGGCAAGCTTAAGAACCTGTAGGAGCAAGTAAGTACAATGGTGCGCTTTACATGGCATTTTTGCATATGTGGAGGAAAGAGAGGCAAGGAAAAAGTGGAGAAGTGGGCTCTCATGCAAGAGCCAACCTCCACTACATGGTGGAGCATTGGGAGAGGCACCTGTATGGAGGTGGTCAGGAATCGGGAGACTCACGCCGGTCGTAGCACCGTAGTTAAAATGATAATGGCAAGTCAAATCACGGGGCCCCACCTGTCCAGCAATAATTCGCTGTCAAATCACACAGCCCTACGTTTGCAGCAGCCTACTCCCTCGTCTTCTCGCGTCTCTGTCGAACCGACTAGGCGGAACTGCCCCACCGCCTACCGCCCAGGAAAAGCCCCACCCCCGACTTTTAAATACAACTACTCCCTCTGTCTAGGTGAGTAAGTCATCTTACGAAATCCAAATAATCCCAAAATACTAAGGCACAGTGCATTAACTTCTACCTCATTTCTTGTTTTTCTTCACATATCAACCAATAAGAATCCAATGATATACTTTTTGTGACATAGTAACTCATATTTAGTTAGTCAAATGGATGACCTAGAACTAAGTGTAGGCCCTATAAACCGAGACGCCTACAAATAAAAAACCGAGACGGAGAGGGTAGTTCAGCACATATCTTTTTAGATCAATATAGTCGGGATTCACCAAGGAGCAAAACCAAGTGGTAGGCTGCTCTGTTGTGTTGGCGTAACAACTCAAGCGAGGTCGATCCGCATTGCGAAATGGCGACACACTTAACAGGACCCCTTTGGCGACATGTGGCTCATCCACCGTCTTGTTCCACGTGCGATGCACCAAATTACAGTTCGAGCAGGGGTTGGAATTGGAGGCACCCCGGTCGTAGCATCGCAGTACTAGAAAATGAGCAATGAGGGGTCAAATCAGAAAGCCCCACCTTTCCCGCATTAAGCTGGACGGACGAAGCAACCATCATTTCACTCTAACGCGCAAGAGCATAAAGAAAAAAGAGAAAACAATGATGCGTGTGGCAGCTACCTAGGGCACCTTAGAGTAGGGGTCTCCACTACAGATCCTCTTTTTAAAGCACCTCCACTACAAATCGGCTTCTCCCTCGTCCTCTTGAAGAAAACCGATGATGAGTGCGGCAGTAGGGTTTGTAGGAGTACTACGGCGTGCGGGGCCACGTCGTAGTAAACGGGTTCGAGTCGACGCCTTAAATATGTGTGGGCCGCTTGGTTTTACGGGAACGAGGCAGCATTTTGGGTTCAGGGACCAGTGGAGATATAGTACGTGCTCCCTCCGTCTAGGTGTGTAAGTCACCTTACGAAAACCAAATAATCCCAAAACACTTAGGCATGGTACATTAACTCCCTCCTCGTTTCTTGTTTTGTGACATATCAACCAATAAGAGATGTGGGCCGTGCATCGTTTCAATGACTTGAGACTACCAAACATGACATGCAGTGGTTAGTTCATTACATGCAATGCTATTAATTAGCAAAAAGACATTAAGTTTTCTCGTTTTCCTCTCCGCCTTGGTTGCGGTGCACAACGTAAGATGACTTACACACCTAGACGGAGGGAGTACAAAAAATTGTGGATGTAGGTTCGACTGAAAGGCAACGATGCATGGGCCCTGCATTTTGAGATACCCGGGGCCGTGTGAAATTTGCTACTCTACTCAAAACTAGTAAGGTACACATGTATTGAACGCATGAGATTTCGAAACCAAATTATGAATAAATACACACTATAGCATGTAAAGCTTTGAGTCATATATGCATGATGTAGATGTTCATTTAGTTCTTATAGTTCATCTCATTCAAAATCAATTAGTTTTATAAAAATGTTAAGATTCATGGGGTTGTGCATTGTAAATCATAAAGTAAAAAACAAATAGTGGCAATTCATTTAGAAAATAATAATCAATTATGATACAGAAGATTCTAGAACAAAGGAGAAGTGCTTGTGTTTTGAGGTTTGTGCAATATGCTTAAGTTCAACCATGGAGTCTTCTAAATTGTACATGTGGCAGATCTAGTGGAATGTTGATGATATCCAACGGACAGTAGTGCTCGGATTTGCCCATCTCTGCACTGTCGGGTTAGCTTCATCCAGCGACCATCTTTCAAAGTTATTGGCACACTATATAGTTCTTGTGCCATTGTTGCATGTTTTGGAAAAAAGCTACTAGTGGGTTGTACTATCTATTTAGGAATAGAAGATGTATACATGGAAGTTGTAGGGAAAGAGATGACATGGAGCATCTCAATTCCTATGAGTAGGGATTGGAAAAGAGATGTCATTTGGTTCACATCATAGGAACTTTTCTATTGAATCTAGAGGTGACATGTATCTCAATTCCTATGAGGAGGGATTAGTAAAGAGATGTAATTTGGTTCATATCATAGGAACTTTTCTATTGAATATACGCTAATGTTTATTTTCCTTTGAAATTAAGGAGTATAGAACCCATTCATATGAACCAAGTGGCTCTAAAGCTATAGAAATGATATCATGTTTATTTCCTTTGAAATGTAGAGTATATGAATCTATTCCTATGAACCAATTGGCTCTAAAGGAAAAAATCCTATAAAAATCATATCATATAGAGTTCCTATGATATTCCTCGACACCAAAGGATGGTTGAAATTGCTGCGGGTGATACGATGGTCTTTCTTTGTAGACTCCTCACCCATCTTTATAGTTACCTCTCGAAGATGAATGAAATGATATATACAGGGTATTCTACATGTGCAATTTGGTACATGAAAACTCGGTAAAAGTTTGCGAGGTTCAAATTTTCAATAAAGCTATATGCACTGCATTTCGGAACGGAGGGAGCATACGGCAGTTGCTAACACTCACGTGGAAGATTTGTGTGTAGGAGGAGTGGCTGTTCTGTTAAATGACATGGCAAAACTGACACTGTCGGATGCCGATCTAATGGTTCTTACGGTGTTCGTCAGGAAAAGGCTTGTGGCGAATGTTTGTCGGATAATGATTTACGGACACATGCATTGCATTGATACGTGCCCCCTCTCTCTCACGGACACACACCCTCACGAGTCACGACTCTCCCGAGTCCTCTCATAGACTCGCACGTTGCACCCACTGTCTATCTGCAGGTAGATGTCACGCACATATGTGCTCTTCACACCCAGCCCTCAGAACTTCTAAAAACAAAAGACGGCGCGCACATTTTATTATAGCTCACACGTCACATACTTATACTATTACTCTTGCGGCGAACGTTCTTTGGGCATATTATATTTTACTCTCATGAAGAGAAGCGGTGCACGCACGCACTAGTTCTCTCACACCCACTCATGGTACACGTGGGGCGCATTTTTTGAAGCTGGTACAACAAAATCACTCCACTATATATAAAAGCAGGAGCCTTAGCGCTTGCTTTACTAGGGTTCCTCTCGTTCGCTCTCTCATGATCTCCAGATCTAAGCAAGACATAGCTGGCCACACACTCTCTCTCTCTCTCTCAGCTCACGGCTGGTCACAAATCCGGCCGGACAACCTCGACCGGAGCAGGGGTGTAGGTGCATCGTTCACGCTGTCGTCGGCGGTGAGGGAGGAGACCAACGGCTGCCCGCGCGTCCCGATCGGCGGTCGTGTCGTTCTCTCCGAGAGAGCGCCGGCTCGGGAGGGCCTCCGACCCCTTCTTCCTCCCTGCGGTATTGTGGCCAAGATGCGGCCTCCCGACACCATCTTAACCACATGCAGACGACCCTCAGGTATATATTCCTTCTAAACCTGCCTTGCTCTACTGCCCCAGCTCTTCCTCCTTCGTGTGGATCCTTTTCTACTTCCGTTTGCTGTTCCAAAGCCACCTAGACTTCTACTATTATTAGAAGTAAAGCTAGTTCATACAGTCGACTCAAAGCGTTGGTTCAAATAGGGAAGAAAGTGGGAAAGTTGTAGCATGAATCTAGTACTTGGTTCTAAGAGGAAACGGGGGAAAGAAGTAATATCTGTCACTGTTTAAATAACCGTATTTCGTATTTGCGCAAACAGGGATGTCTGTCTCCATATCGTTTCGGGATGTCTATCTCCGTATCGTTTCTATTCGCGCAATCAAAAGCACACACCTCAGTTTTAGTACAACTGCGCAAAATGAGATGGCTATCCCTCGTTGCCGTCATCTAACCTCCCATCTTCAAGGTATCCCTACATTGGTAGTAACTAAGGTAGAACGACTAACGCAATCTAAAATAAGCTGATTCGTACATTTTACTTCCTGATTGCAGTGCAGGGACGAGTGAAAACAACTGCATCCTAGTCCGGAATGCACTTTCTACCAGTTCATCCATGGACCGAGGACTAGCTGTCAGGGCTGCACGACGGTTTTTTGGACAGGTGCGCGGACAAGAGGCATTGTGGTCTGCTTATTTCTGCAATTAGCGGTGCTTAAATTTTGTGGAATGCACAAGCATTTTAGCTGGTCGATTACCTTTGCATGGTTCATTCAGTATTCCAGTGAGACCACAATTATAATTGGTTATTCGGAATGAGAGAACCTAACCACGGATGGTGGCAACAAGAAAAACAGAGTGAACTCCAGGAAATTTAAGCCTGTTGGGAGGCCCTTTGCTCAGAGAAGCCTTGCTTGTTTTTTCCTGATTTGTAAACCTTCTCACAACTTTGTCTTTTGTTGTGAACTAGTATATGTTTGTTATGTTCTATGAATCATTGAGATGTATAAAATTGCTTAACTTATGCTTTTCAATATTTTTATGAAGACGAGTTTAATGTGAGTGTCCCACATGAGCGCTGGACTAGCGTGTGAACGTTTGGAATTTATTACATTGTGGCCTCAATTGACTGCATGAACCACTGTAACAAGATACATAGTTGCTTATATGTCAGACAGCAGATTGTTAATTGTTAGCTGGTCGATAGCCTACTGTTGAAGCGAGCTGAGCCAATGTGCTGTGTTTTGCACAACTGCTTACAAGTGGGGTAGCACCAACAGTGTTTACAAGTACTTATGTATCGCCAAGACAGCAGTTCTCGAGCAGTGCTCTATTTCATCAAAACACACACTTTGCTCAGATGATAAACCGTGACAACTTATGTCTTACCATGCCATATTCATGAAAAAACTAGTGAGGGCGCATCTGTTTTGGCAACAATTACGATGGTTCTCACATGATTCACGAGCACACAAAAGTAGCAGCAGTTCCCATAGGCGGATTCAAGCAGTACTAGCCCGGAGGGGTCGATAATGAGCTAGGTTCGGATAATTAGACACAATCCAAACTACTATTAAACACTAGCTGGGGCAACTATTTCATGCCTCCATCTAATTTGGGCTGGACACAAGACGGACCTTGGCATGAACATCATCGAGGACGTCCCGCAGCGGCTCAATCCTGTGAACCTTCATGAAGACAACCTTGTGGCCTTGCCACTAATAAACTTGTTTGTGGAGGCATGCCACGTCATCTTCCTGCGTAAGCTTGACAAGAACAGTATGCCTCACAAGCGAAGGAGTAGCTTTGAACTTCTTGTGCTTGAAGACACCTGGACAACACGCCTGACAACAGTGAGGCTGGAATACAACTCTTCATTGGTATAACCGCAAATGGCTTCCAGGATCCAACAGCCTAAGAACTCTGTTTTCCTGTGCGTATATTCAGGCCGTCCACCTCATAGCGAGTGACATGCACAACCACACAATCCTTATGCGCATCAGGGCTCTAATTGAAACGAAACAAATTGAATTACTTTTCAAAGATAAGAAACACAAGTTATTTGAACCACTATGTATAGCATGGCATCGAAGCTAATAAAATTTTGCATTATTAATCACCACATACTTCCTTTTCTAAAAAATTCACCACATACTTAGATGAAAAACCACAATCGAGATCGGCAAAGAAGGAAATCACCCTGGGCAACTCAGCGGGGGGGGGGGGGGACACATCCTCGAAGGGGGAAACTGCTCATGCAATTGCCACGAGGCTGTAACCTCAAACGGGGCATTGACCATCTCAGTAGTGGCCGTGAGCATATTTGGGGTCGGCTCGGTGGTTGCCTCCATCTTCTTGGAGCTCTTTGTCTCGTGGGGACCAGCCTCCCGCGTCTGCTCCAATGTCGGCAGATCTTTGCCTGGTTCTCCTTGGTCCATCATGAAGCTGACGAATACTAGGAGACCACTGAAAGGAAAACACAATCACAATGACAATGAAACAAAAAAGAAAGTGAGGATCGGTTACTGCTTTGCAAAAGTTCTTTTTTTTCTCTGAACGAAAATATACCAACATCACGGATCCGCTTACCTTCCCTTCGTTGGGAGAGAAGAACAGTGGCAAATGCGAGTGTTGCCTTTCTTGAAGACGGTGAGGGAGAAGGGGATTCAGCGAAGAGTGAAATGATGGTTGCTTCGTCCGTCAAACTTAGACTGTGGGGAGGTGGGGTTTTGTGATACGACGGCTCGTTACTTCCACGCTACGACCGGGGTGACTCTCCGCTTGCATCTGCCTTCTAATTTGGTGGATGGCATTTGGGCCCATGCATTGCATGGCCCGCATGTCGGTGAACAAAAGTATAACGGCATTGATGAGGGAGACGTTTCAATGACCTAGGAGGAGCAGAAGCGGTAGAGTGTCTCCACTGTACTAGTAGTAATTGTTTTTCTGGGTAGCGAGAGAGTGTCTCCTTTGTACTAGTAGTAATTGTTTCTCTGGGCCCAAGACAAAACAGTCAATCCACACTAGTAAATAGTAAAATCAATTCAAAAGGCTCTACCCACACCCAGACACCCCCCCAAAAAAACCTTGGTGCTCTTCTTCCTCCTCGCTCTCACCCACCTCACGTCAGCTCGCTCCACTCGTACCCCCAAATTCCTCACCTCACTCCTACAGAAAACACCAGCTCCCCTTCTTCCTCACTCCTACAGAAAACCCCCAGCTCCCCTTCTTCTTCACTCGCACTACAACTAGGCTCGTCATTCGTTACTCTGCTCAAATCCGTGAGCGCGACGCGACACCCTCGAGGAAAATGGAGTTGGCTGATCCCAGCGCCAAGAAGATGAGGCTCCCGCCAGCAGCGACGCCTGTTGTAGATCCCGCACCCGGCAGCGCGAGGAGAAGCGGCGACCCCGCCCCCACCGGATCCCAGGAACCCGTAGAATCTCGGGTGGACCGCATCAGCGATCTCCCGGACGCCGTCCTTGGGGAGATCATCTCGCTTCTCCCCACAAAGGATTGCTGCCACACCCAAGTCCTCTCAATTCGGTGGCGCCCTCTATGGCGCGCCGTGCCCCTTAATATCCACTGTCGTCAGCTATCTCTCTTCAATGATTTTGAAATCCCCAGAACCATCATCTCCTCCCACCAGGGCTCCGTTCAAAGCCTCTGCATCCCGTCATGCTACCTGAGCAAGCATACCATGCCCTGCACGGTGGACGCTTGGCTGAAATCCCCTGAATTCATAGAACTACAGCTGCTTGAGTTATACTATTCCTCTGGAAATCACATACCACATACCAAACGTCATGAACTTGTGCCCTCAGCACCGATGTCCATCTCGCGGTTTTCCTCCTCTCTCCACACCGCCACCTTTGCGCTGTGCTACCTACCAGACAATCCGGTACTAAACCTTCGACTCCCATTTCTCAAGAAACTTTCACTTGTGCGGGTTCGTATATCGGAGGCCTCATTGCACAGCATCATCCACTCCTGTTGCCCTGCGCTGGAGTGCTTGGTGCTTGTTTTCACAGTTAGAATTGGTTGTCTCCAAATAAATTCGCCTAACCTTGTAAGCATTGGAATTTCTTTTGATGGAAGGCAGCTCATCATCCAAGATGCCCCTTCACTTCAAAGGTTGATCCTTGATTCTAGTTATTCACCGTTGCAAATAACCGTCCTCTCTGCGCCTAAACTGGAGACCTTGGGTGTAATACATGATCTCTGTGCTCATTTCAATATGGTGTTTGGCTCCACAGTTCTTCAGGTACTTTATATTATCATCTACACTTGTAACCATAAGCTGCATTTTAAATTTCTGCGCATAATTTATATATCATCTTGGAGTACACATTTTGTACTAATATTATGTTGTATGCTCAATGAAGAGTTTCTCCATGGATGGCCTATCAATGGTGCTGGATTCTGTCAAGATCTTATATATCCAAATGAATAGTTTTGATCTGAACAAGATTATTGGCTTGCTGCAATGCTTTCCATGTCTGGAGAAGTTGTATATAAAGGTGATAATTTCACGCACATTGGAAGCCCGCATATAGTGTACTAGAATTAACCGTTCAGCTGTTGCTCTTTCGACACTCTTCTTTTAGACCTTAACAGTTTTCAATCTTCATGTCTATTTAGGCAACATGATGGGGTAAGAAAGTTATAACCAATCGGTGGACTCGTAAGCATCGGGATTTTCTCACTTCTCATGAGATTCGATTGAAGACAATGACGCTAGAACGATATGTAGCCAACGTGCAAACACAAGATTTGTCACATTCTTCCTGCTGAATGCGAGGTTACTATTGTCCATCAGGCTTAAGTTTATCAGCAGCATGGTTTTGACGGATGGGTATGTCGAAGAGCAAAAAAAGGAGTTTCAGGTGGGCAAAAGAGCTTCTGAACGTGTCGGGCTTCTATTTACAACATATTGTGGTCATAATCCAGTAAATTTTACGACCCAAGATGTTCATTCTATGGACCTGACCGATCCATTTGACTGTGACTGCCGAAAATAGTGCTGGAGTTAGATGTTGTTGCCCTTTTCAATCTGGTTTTTTTTCTAAACCTGATGAACAATTAACCCTCGTGCTTTTGTACAGTTTGTAAGCTGGAGTTAGATGTTCCTGCCCTTTTCAACTCAGCTGTGACTGTCATATTTTCTTTGAAACAAGCCAAATGGCTTGCCATTCGTTTAATTTAGAGTGAAATATATTGTAACAAATCCCAACCAAGGGAAATAACATCACTTTCGCCGGCTGCTTGAGCTCACTATGCATTACAGAAGCCAAGTGATTAGCCCCCACCAGCACCCACAAACTTATTTCGAACTAGCACATCAAATGGGTTGTAAATTTTCATAGGAAAGGCTGCATGACCGTGACAGATTTGGATTCTGACATTTGGGACCCGCGAGGAAATAGCCTATCCAAGGTGGTGTCGGTTTACTAGCCAGTCGACAAACGATTCTGCCTACCAGCCGTTGGATTGACATCCAACATCTATCGTGTATCTTCTATCTCTTGTATTCTTCTTCCTCCAGCCGTCCAAACCAAACCACCCCGTCGGCTCCGCCTGCTCCCGCCTCCCATGGCTGGCTGCGCCTCCGCCGCCCTACCGTACGTACCCTCCAACATTGGCCAGTCCCTCCCTCTATTCCCCCACACGTCCTGTTATTCTCCGGTGACGTCAGCCCCAACACGCACCCGTGCCCGAACCAGTCAACCCTCGTACTCCCCTCCGCCTGCGACTAGACCGGCGCATCTTCAACGGCTCCTATTCGTTCCGTCCGAGGGCTCACCGCCATCCTCCGCCTTGCGGCCTTGGTTCGCTCGCCGTGCGCGGTGCGCCGCCCTCTTGCGTTGTCAAAGTCGTCAACAACCGAGAGGAACAAGGAGATGACTGTATGTGGAGAGGATGACAGTAGTGACCCACCAGCGTCATGGCAGTACGCAAGCAAGTGCCTCTATAGTACAAGCCCAAAAATATGGTTCCTCCTAATGGTTGGACATCTAGGGCTCACGCCATTGTCAACGTAGTCAATAAACGAGAGAATTACACTACGAGCGGTGACACGTGGACCCAGAAGTCGCCCGATTTTTTTTGAGGAACAAGCGGTTGTTATTTATACTAGTTTTAGCGACGGATCAGGGTAACAACGGGGCTGTCTGCGGGCTGTGGCCCGTCTAGCCGATGTTTTATTTATGTTTACCACATCATGAGCCCAGTTGCGTTTTTTTCTTGCTGAAAATGGCTAGCCCACTTCTATTTTTTTAAATAAATACCCAAACAAGCCCTACTTGCTTTATCGGCCCTGCTGGGCTGCAAATCTTTCAAGACGAGGAGAGTTTCATTCGGTTTGCCCAGAAATGGCCTGTACATTTTTAAAACACATCAAACCGGGAATTAGTTTCAATTTTTTTTCATTACAAGATCTTAAATTCCATTGATTGCGTGGACAATTATTTGGATTTTATATTTATATAAATTAATTTTCAAAATAGTTTGAATGTGAATCGATATTTCTGGATTAGAAACAGTTGACCGCACCAAAATATGCAAAATTTCGTATACTTTTTAACCGTGGCCACAATATGGGGTGTAATGCTAACAAAAAGAAGATGGGCTCCAAAAAAAATCTTAAGAATTAGCAACTGGGTTGTACATTATTAGAAATAATGGCAGATGGGATGTATGCTGTTTTCCACAGATTTGAGGCTGACTTGTGCGCCTACTACAGGTTGACGCGTATGCTTTCATAAAAAAAAAGGTTGACGCACATGCAACGCCCTGTCAACTTAGTCAACACACGAGCCGTGACTATTGGATGTCCATCCAACGGCTGTCGTGCTTCTTCAATCTCTGCTCTTCATGCTCCAGCTGCTCAAACAAGCGCCGGCGGGACTGGCTGCTCCCTCCTCCCGCGGCCGGCTATGCTGCCGCGCAGGCCTCACGGCCCCACCATACTCCCATCGCTGGCCTAGCCATCCCTCTACTCACCCACACATGCTATTATTCTCCGGCGACGGCAGACGAACCAGTAAACCCTCGTACTCCTCCGCGTGGGAAACAACTGCCGAGTATTCCCTGGCTCCGTGTCGTTCCCTTCCTAGGCCTCGCCGTCGTCCACCGCCCGGGTGCTCTCGGCGCGGCCTGGTCAACGTGGTCAATGAACGACATCCATCGGAAGTGGACTGTATGTGGAGAGGCTGATAGCTGAGTCCAAGCCACACGCAAGGAAATGCCTCCTTATTACGCGCAAAATAATGATTCCTCCACCTGACAGCTAGGACCCACGGGAAGGGCCTCTGTATTTCGTGAAAAAAAACGTTCCCCCGCGCTGACAGGTCGGACCCACCAGCTATATCTTCGCACGCAAGGAAGTGCCTCCTTATTACGCGCAAAAAATGAATACCCCCTGGTAGCTGGGACCCACCATATTGTTGGGCTGACTTGTGGGCCTACTAAGTTGACGGGGACGAGGGCTTTGTCAACTTAGTCAATACTCCAGTGACCGTATGATGTCCATCCAACGGCCATAGTGCTTCTTCAACCTCTGGTCTTCTTGCTCCAGCCGCCCAAAGCAGCGCCAGTCGTGCCGCCTGCTCCTGCCTCCCGTGGCCGGCTATGCTACCGCCTGCTCCTGCCTCCCATGGCCCGGCTCCGTGTCGTCCCCTTCCTAGGCCTCGCCGTCGTCCACCGCCGTGGTGCTCTCGGCGCGGCGTGGTCAATGTGGTCAACGACCGACTTCATCGGAAGAGTACTGTACGTGGAGAGGCTGACAGCTGGGTCCATGGCAGCCGCAAGGAAGTGCCTCCTTATTACGTGGAAAATAATTATTCCTCCACTTAACAGCGGGGACCCACCAGACGGGCCACAAGTATTTTGCGAAAAAAATCGTTTCCCCCTGACTGCTGGGACCCACCGGACGGGCCACCGTATTTCGCAAAAAACGCCCCCCATTGTCACTCGGACCCACGGAAGTGCCTCCTTATTACGCACAAAAAAATGAATACTCCCCCGGCTAGCTGGGACCCACCTTGGTGGGAAGCTGTCTTGTGGGCCTACTAAGTTGACGGGGATGAAGGGCTTTGTCAACTTAGTCAATATGAACGATTCTAGCTCCACTGACCGTACAATGTCCATCCAACGGCCGTAGTGCTTCTTCAACCTCTGGTCTTCTTGCTCCAGCCGCCCAAAGCAGCGCCGGTCGTGCCGCATGCTCCTGCCTCCCGTGGCGGGCTGTGCTGCCATGGAGGCCTCACCGCCTTACTATTCCCACACTGGCCAGGCCTGCGGCGACGGCAGCCTCACACCGCAGCCGAACCAGTGAACCCTCGTACTCCTCTCCTCGCGGGCTTCCACTGCCGCGTCTTCCCCGGCTCCGCGTCGTCCCCTTCCTAGGCCTCGCCGTCGTCCACCGCCGTGGTTCTCTCCGCGCGGCGTGGTCAACGTGGTCAAGGAACGACTTCCATCTGAAGAGTATTGTACGTGGAGAGGCTGACAGCTGGGTCCATGGCCACAGCCTAGTTTTTTGTGATTTACCAAGTAAGTCGCTTTGCCAGGCCTGTTGGGCTGCAAATCTTTCAAGACGAGGAGAGCTTTCATTCGGCTGGCCGAGAAAATGGCCCATCAGTAATGAGAAATGGGTTGTACATTTTTAAAACACATCAAACCGGAAATTAGTTTCAAATATCTTTTTTTTCATTTCAAGATTTTAAATTACATTAATTTTTATGCGTGGAGAATTTGTTGGATTTTATATTGATATACATTTATTTTTAAAATCAGTTTGAATGTGAGTCGAAATTTCAGGCTTAAAAACAGTTCGGACCGCACCAAAATATGCAAAATTTCGTATAATTTTTTAACCGTGGCCACAATATGGGCTGTAATGCTAACAAAAAGAATATGGGCTCCAAAAAAACCTTAAGAATTAGCAAATGGGCTGTAAATTATTAGAAATAATGGCAGATGGGATGTATGCTGTTTTCCATAGATTTGAGGCTTTCCTAAAAAAAGGTTGATGCACAAGCAGTGACTGTTGGATGTCCATCCAACGGCCGTCGTGCTTCTTCAATCTCTGCACTTCCTGCTCCAGCCGCTCAAACAAGCGTCGGCGGGACTGCCTGCTCCCTCCTCCCCGGGGCCGGCTGTGCTGCCGCGCAGGCCTCACCGCCCCACCGTACTCCCATCGCTGGCCTAGCAATCCCTCTACTCACCCACACCTACTGTTATTCTCCGGCGACGGCAGACGAACCAGTAAACCCTCGTACAGTCGTACTCCCCTCCGCGTGGGAAACAACTGCCGAGTCTTCCCTGCCTCCGTGTCGTCCCCTTCCTAGGCCTCGCCGTCGTCCACCACCGTGGTGCTCTCGGTGCGGCGTGGTCAATGTGGTCAATGACCGACTTCCATCGAAAGAGTACTGTGCGTGGAGACGCTGACAGCTGGGTCCACGGCCGCAGCAAGGAAGTGCCTCCTTATTACGCGCAAAATAATTATTTCTCCACCTGACATCGGGGACCCACCGGACGGGGCACTGTATTTCGTGAAAAAAACATTTCCCCCTGACTGCTGGGACCCACCAGCTACACCTTCGCAAGCAATGAAGTGTGTCCGGGCAAAAAAAACGATATGCTCCCTGACTGCTGGGACCCACCAGCTACATCTTCGCACGCAAGGAAGTGCATCCGGGCAAAAAAAACAAAATGATTCGCCCCCCTGACTGCTGGGACCCACCAGCTACATCTTCGCAGGCAAGGAAGTGCCTGACAGTCGGGACCCACCTGGTCAAAGCATACGTAGCGTTGTCATTCTGGTCGCGAATGTGTACGTACATACTGGTCGATGTAGAGGCGCGCACGTGTCGTAGTAGAGGCGCGCACGTATCATGTACACGCACGTCGTCACGGCGGCGGGTGCAAGAAAGAAAATACGGCCACGTACGTACATACAGGCAGGGTCTCGAACGCCTATCGCGCATACGTACATGGCTGGGTCGGAACGAACAAACAGCGTCGTCGTCGTGTTCATGGGGAGCCAACCGGTTGGGTCGGAACGGAATGCGTGGTCGTGTTCATCGGGAGGGCTTGGACGGAACAGGCGATGGAAACGAGGTCTGGCGTACCGCACAACGGAGGAAACGGCCTTGTGTTCGACTGGCCATGTTCGAACGTGATCCTGTTGATCGGGAGGGGCCTGGCGTACCGCAAAACGGAGGAAACGGACCTCCTACGGTCGAAACGGGGGTCCTGTTGATCGGGAGGGGTGTGGCGTACCGCAAAATGGACGAAATGGACCTCCTATGGTCGAAACGGGGGTCCTGTTGATCGGGAGGGTGTGGCGTCGCAAAAGCGGAGAAGCGGACCTCCTACGGTCGAAACGGGGTCCCGTTGATCGGAAGGGTGTGGCGTATCGCAAAAGCATTTAAACGGACTTGTGTTGGAGCGCCACGGTCGAAACGGGGTCCTGTTCATCGGGAGGGTGTGGCGTGCCGCAAAACAGACTCCACGGATACTGTTCATCTCCACCATCGACCTCCTCCAGCCTCCACGGACTCTGATCGACCTCCTCCAGCCTCCACGGGCTCCTGTTCATCCAGCCTCCACCGCGCTACTCCACCGCCATCGCTCAACCACCCTCCACGGGCACCCTCCGCTGTCTACTCTTCATCCAGCTCTCCACACCACGGGTTCTGTTCGACCACCCTCCACGGCCACCCTCCACCGTCTCTGCTCATCCAGCCCTCCACACCACGTGGTCATGTTCATCCGAGGCAACGCCACCGCTCACTGCTCATCCACCCCCACCCCCCGCAACGCCACTGCTCATCCAATCGATCGGCTTGATTAGCAGCGATGAGCGAAGAATCGCCGATCGGGTTCAAGAAACAGCCATCGATCGATCGCTCGGGTTCGATGACGCGTAGCTGCAGTCAGCAATCGCCGGGTTCGATTAGAGCCCAACGCCTCGCTTGGGTTCAGTTAGAGCCAATGCCTCGCACACACGCGCGTACGTGTATGAGAGAAACGTGCATCGCTTGGCCCCCGACCTCCCACCGTAACCGGCTACTCCCCAAATTTTTCCTCCCCCTCGCTTCTACCACGGTTTTTTCCGTCATGGATGGCCCAAAGAATGTCATGCAGCTGCGTCTCCGTCCCGCCCAGGACGAAAAGCCCATTTTCTGTCATGATTTTTTGTCATAGAAGTAGGAGTCCACCACATCTATGATGATACCGGGTTTTTTCATAATTATTGTCATAGAAGTGTCATATGTATGACCGAAATTTTTTTCGTTCGGCCCAAAATGTCACGGATGTGTCTTTTTTTGTAGTGAAGGGAGAATTTCTTCAAAATTTTACTAATTCTCAAGAAAATCTAAGTGAAGCAAGAGAGCATTTCTTCAAAAATAACAAAGCACACCGTGCTCAAAAAGAAATAAGTGAAGCACTAGAGCAAGTCCTAGCTCATAAAAGATTTAAGTGAAGCACAGAGAGCAATTCTAAAAAGTCATGATATAATTTTAACTCTCTCAAATAGGTGTGTCCAGCAAGGATTTATGACTTAAAACACAAAATAAAATAAGCAAAGACACATATCATACAAGACGCTCCAAGCAAAACACATATCATGTGACGAATAAAAATATAGCCTCGAGTGAAATACCGATAGTTGTTGGAAGAAAGCGAGGATGCCACTAGGGGGCATCCCCAAGCTTAGTTGGTTTCTCATTCTTGGATAATAACTTGGGATGCCGGGGCATCCCCAAGCTTAGGCTCTTACATCCGTCATTCATCCATCGTAAGATAACCCAAAACTTGAAAATTTTCTATGGCAAAACCTTCGTGAGATCCGTCAGTGTAAGAAAAATAAATCACTACTATAAGTGTTGTATCAAAACAATTCATATTTTGTTTTTGTATTATATCTACTGTATTCCAACTTTTCTATGGCAAAAGCTCATCAAAGAAAACCATAGAGCCATCAAAATAAGCACACAACACAAAGAAAACAGAATCTGTCAAAGCAGAACAGTCTGTAGAAATCTGATTTGTTCGAATACTTCTAGAAATCCAAAAATTCTGAAAAACTAGGACAACCTGGATAATTTGTATATTTATATACTACAAAAATAATTAGCATTTTATCACATTCTGGTGAATTTTAACAATTATTTTCGTGAGCATAAAGTTTATGTCTTTTTCAGCAAGATCAAACAACTATCACCCAAGAAGATCCTATTGGTACTACTTGGCACAAACACTAATTAAAACACAAAAAACATAATCATAACAGTAGCATAATTGTGCTAACACTAAAGAACAGAAAACAAAAATCAAAAATAAAATTTATTCATTGGGTTGCCTCCCAACAAGTGCTACAGTTTTACGCCCTTAGCTAGGCATAATGCAAGGATCTAAGTTTTGTCATCCAAAGTTTTGGCAACTTTTATAAGGGTTTTCTCAAACCCGGGAGGCACTTTACGCTTCCCTAAATTCTCTGGCAAAGAAACCATCTTAAGATCCAAAATATCCAATCGCTTGTTGCAAATACTAATCAAGGTATTCATGCGATTGATACTACCATTGAGGTGCTTGAGGGGTTCATTATATTTCTGTATTTCAACCATATGTTTATGCAAATCACCTAATTTGTCCAACATTTGAACTCCCACAGGGGTAAAATAAAACCCCCTCTTTTGAGGAGGAATTCCCAAAATTCCCTCTAAAATTCCATAGGCAGCATTAGCATCAAGCTCAATAAAATTTCGTTTAGCGGCAAAGTCCACAAGTTGTCTATGATGCAAAGCCAATCCTATGTAAAAATTACGAAGCAAAACTTTAGCATCCCCTTTTAGATTGGAAATACGTCATGATGCCACAAGCCTATACCAGGACTCTTCCAAATTTTCTCCTTGTCTTTGCTTGAAGTAAAGAACTTCAAAATCTGGTGAGGAAGGAGGAGTAGGGACGCTAGCCATCAGGACTAGAAACAAGAGAACGGTGAAAAAGAGAGGCGAATAAAACGGCAATTTTTTGTGAAGTGGGGCAGAGGAAAACGAGAGGCAAATGGCAAATAATGTAAATTGCGAGGATATTAGATTTGTGATTAGGAACCTAGTTGTGTTGAGGATCCACCCCGGCAACGGCGCCAGAAAATTCCCTTGATGCGTGTTTGCCAATACTATGTCGGTGTTTCCCCCAAGAGTAGAGGATGATGTAGCACAACAACGGTAGGTATTTCTCTCAGTAATGAAACCAAGGTATCGAACCAGTAGGAGAACCAAGCAACAAAACGTAAACAGCCCCTGCACACAAATAACAGCCAGTGGCAACCCGACGTGTAAAAGGGGTTGTCAATCCCTTTCGGGTAACGGCGCCAGAAATTGGCAAGGAGACGGGAGAAAATTGTAATAGATTGAAATAATAGATCGCAAATAAAATAAAGTGCAACAAGATATTTTTGTGTTTTCGGGTTTAATAGATCTGAATAAAAATGCAAAGGAAAAGTAGATCGCAAAGCAAATATATGAAGAAGAAGACCCGAGGGCCGTAGGTTTCACTAGTGGCTTCTCTCGAGAAAAATAGCAAACGGTGGGTAAACTAATTACTGTTGGGCAATTGATAGAACTTCAAATAATTATGACGATATCCAGGCAATGATCATTACATAGGCATCACATCCAAGATTAGTAGACCGACTCCTGCCTGCATCTACTACTATTACTCCACACATCGACCGCTATCCAGCATGCATCTAGTGTATTAAGTTCATGGAAAAATGGAGTAATGCAATAAGAGCGATGACATGATGTAGACAAGATCCGTTTATCTATATGGCGGTAGATATAGATCTCGTCTTTTTATCCTTAGTAGCAACGATACATACGTGTCGGTTCCCCTTGTGTCACTAGGATCAAGCACCGTAGGATCGAACCCACTACCGGGCACCTCTTCCCATTGCAATATAAATAGATCAAGTTGGCCAAACAAAACCCAAATATCAGAGAAGAAATACGAGGCTATAAGAGATCATGCATATAAGAGAACAAAGAAACTCTAATAACTTTCATGGATATAAAAAGATATGACTGATCATAAACTCAAAGTTCATCTGATCCCAACAAACACACCGCAAAAGAGTTACATCATACGGATCTCCAAGAGACCATCGTATTGAGAATCAGTGAAAGAGAGAGAAAGCCATCTAGCTACTAACTACGGAGCTGAAGGTCTACAAAGAACTACTCCCGCATCATCGGAGAGGCACCAATGGAGGTGGTGAACCCCATCCGAGATGGTGTCTAGATTGGATCTGGTGGTTCTGGACTTTGCGGTGGCTGGATGAAAATTTTGTCAACTCCCCTAGGGTTTGTGGATTTTTTGGGTATTTATAGAGCAAAGAGGCGGTCCGGGGAGCACCCGAGGTGGGAACAACCCACCACGGCGCGCCTGGGCCTCCTGGCACGCCCTTGTGGGTTGTGCCCCCCTCGAGTTACCCCCCAGGTGCAACCAGGGCCCATTGCCTTTCTTTTGGCCCATAAAAAATCATCGTGGATTTTTGTGGCATTTGGACTCCGTTTGATATTGATTTCCTGCGATGTAAAAAATATGGAAAAACAGCAACTGGCACTTGGCACTATGTCAATAGGTTAGTACCAATAAATGATATAAAATGACTATAAAATGATTATAAAACATCCAAGATTGATAATAAAACAACATGGAACAATCAAAATATATAGATAGTTTGGAGACGTATCAATGTTGCTTGAAGCTACGTCGGTATTTCCCCAAAGAGGAAGGGATGATGCAGCATAGCGGCGGTAGGTATTTCCCTTAGATATGAAACCAAGGTTATCGAACCAGTAGGAGAACCAAGCAACACAACGTAAATAGGCCCTGCACACAGATAACAAATCCTCGCAACCCGACATGTTAAAGGGGTTGTCAATCCCTTCCGGGGTACGATGCCTCAAGATAGGCAAACGAACGTGAGATAAATTGTAGTAGATTGACAGATCGAACGGCAAAGAAAATAAATAGAAATAAAATGCAGCAAGGTATTTTTGTATTTTTGGTTTAATAGATCTGAAAATAAAAGCAAAGGAAAAGTATATCGCAAAGGCAAATATATGAGAAAGAGACCTGGGGGCCGTAGGTTTCACTAGTGGCTTCTCTCAAGAAAAAATAGCAAACGATGGGTGAACAAATTACTGTTGGGCAATTGATAGAACTTCAAATACTCATGACGATATCCAGGCAATGATCATTATATAGGCATCACGTCCACGATTAGTAGACCGACTCCTGCCTGCATCTACTACTATTACTCCACACATCGACCGCTATCCAGCATGCATCTAGTGTATTAAGTTCATGGAAAAACGGAGTAATGCAATAAGAACGATGACATGATGTAGACAATATCTATCTATGTAGAGATAGACCCCATCATTTTATCCTTAGTAGCAAAGAGACATACGTGTCGGTTCCCTTTCTATCACTGGGATCAAGCACCGTAAGATCAAATCCACTACAAAGCACCTCTTCCCATTGCAAGATAAATAGATCAAGTTGGCCTAACAAAACCCAAATATCGGAGAAGAAATATGAGGATATAAGGAATCATGCATATAAGAGATCAAAGAAACTCAAATAACTGTCATGGATATAAAAAGATAGATTTTATCATAAACTCAAAGTTCATTGATTCCAACAAACACACCGCAAAAGAGTTACATCATATGGATCTCCAACAGACCATTGTATTGAGAATTCAGAGAGAGAGAGAGAGAGAGAGAGAGAGAGAGAGAGATGAACCCATATAGCTACTAACTACGGACCTGAAGGTCTACAAAGAACTACTCACGCATCATCGGAGAGGCACCAATGGAGGTGGTGAACCCCATCCAAGATGGTGTCTAGATTGGATCTGGTGGTTCTGGACTCTGCGACGGCTGGATCAATATTTCATCGACTCCCCTAGGGTTTTGGGAATCTTGAGGTATTTATAGAGCAAAGAGGCGGTCCGGGGGGCACCCGAGGTGGGCACAACCCACCAGGGCGCGCCCTGGTAGGTTGTGCTCTCCTCGGAGCACCCCCCAGGTGCAGCCAGGGCCCATTGTGTTCCTTTTGGTCCAAAAAAACTCCATGGAGTTTCGTTGCATTGGGACTCCGTCTAATATTGATTTCCTGCGATGTAAAAAACATGTAGAAAACATCAACTGGCACTTGGCACTATGTCAATAGGTTAGTATGAAAAAATGATATAAAATGACTATAAAATGATTATAAAACATCCAAGATTGATAATATAACAACATGGAACAATAAAAAATTATAGATACGTTAGAGACGTATCAAACAATTATGCATATTCTGGTGGTACTGATGGTGCAATAGAAGGTCAAAGTCCAGCGAAAAATTGTAGAAACGGGGTATCCCGTGCTACACGAGCTGCAAAAGAAGCCAAACAGAAACCAATAGGTGCCGCCAAACATGCAGAGACAACCCTAGTTGTTGCAACACCTTCCACAGTACCACAAGCTGCACGAGTTACTCATTTGTCAACTCAGCTAGCAACACGTTCCCAAGATCGCTTGCCACTTGACACTACATTCGAAGCAGTATTGATACAAGACGAGTTGGCAAGATCAGATGAACCTTGTGAGCTTCATTAGCAAGAAGGTAGTTTCCGGAGTCAAGTTATAGTTGCATGCTTCTTTATATGTAGTTTCACAATTTGATGTACACTAACACTTCCTATGTTCGTTGTTGGACTAGCACCTAAGCGCAAGAGGAAACAAACATCAGGGATAATGCTCGATAGGTTAACTAAATCTAGAGGAGGAGGAATGGAGATCCGTTTTGAGGCTGGTTTAAAAAGGCTAAGTGATGCTACAGAGTCAGCCAAGTTAGTATCAGAGGCAGCGATTGTCGTTAGGTGTCACGCACGTATCCTCCCAACATGGATTCAGTACAGGAATGACAAAGACGAAACCCAGTCAACACCTTCCTCGACCATTTATCTATAAGTATGGTTATGTTTGGAAACTAATAATATCGTCTTGCTCTGTCCCATACTTTCTAGGTTACTGACAATGCAACTCCCATAATTTTCAGCAGATGAGGTTCAAGTTGGATAGCCAAGATGATGCAACCAGACAAGCTTGAACCCATGCTTTCAAGTCTGCTCTACGACAGTATTGGTATAACTTGAGGAAAACTCGCTTTGAAGGCAAGGCTAACGATGAACTTGCCCAAACATCTCAAGTGGAAAATATATCGGATGAAGACTGGAGAGGCCTCGTTAAACACTGGTCTGATCCAAAGTATCAGGTATGTTACATGTATGTGATTAGATCACATGTTGAACTCCTATTTACGCATCTGCCTCACAAATCTATCTTCTTGTAGGTGAACTGTTCAAAGAACAAGGCCAACCGTACGAAAGTGAAATTCCAACAGACGACAGGATCACGTAGCTCTATTGCATAATGCGAGGCTCTTGTAATTAGCTGTTGTTTCACTCTTTTCGTTGTGCCATATTATCAGATCTATTGACTTGTTCCAAATGCATAGGAAAGCCCGCAAGGACCAAAAAGTACCTGAACCAAATGTTGTGGAAATCTTCAAGGACTATCACACCAGCAAGACGAAGGGCATGACTACACCAATCAAAGCCGCTGTTGTAAGTCCTTAATCCTCATGCCTTTTAACTACTACTTACTCTGACTCGTGCATTAAACTGCATGGTTTGCAACCAATGTCTATTACTCTTTTCAGTTTTATACATGATTGTCTTAGCGTATCATTGCACCTTACAAGGTTTAAAAGAGAGGAGTGATGTTCCTTTTATCTTGATCTGTAATCTAGTTCTGTGTTGGACTTGCCCACAAAATGTTACAATTGCATGTTTTTCTGTTCTCAGTTGTTTTGCGATATGAATGATGGCATACTATGCTTACTGTATTATAAACTTTGTCTCTCTATCCTTAGATGTCAATACAATGTGAAGAAATAGACAATACATTAGCCATGGTACATGGTCATATGTTTGGAACCTAGTTTTATTATGTACTTTGCAGTAAAATACAACTAATATTTTACACGGCTTCACCAGAATAAGGTATGTATAGAGACCAAAGCTATTTTGTTTGGTTTTGCTACCTCCTTAATATCTTCTATTCTGGTACTACTAATGTGAAAACTCAACTTTTCAGCAAGCTATGGAAAAAATGGTGGAACCACCACCTTTTGAAGGTGACGAGGCAACTATAACCGCAATGTCACCTCTTGCTGCAGTGGGTCAGTACCTGTCCACTAACAGTGCCAAACGCACGTTCCTATGTAATACTGGGTTGGTTGTTAAGGCAATCTCGTACAATCTGCCTCTTGATAATGATATGAAGCTCAAAACAATGTTATATCTGTGCTCCAGACACAAGTCCATTCCCTAACAGAGACCTTGTGAAACAAGGACAGCCATTGTTCGATGTCGTCAAGATATGCATGGTTTTGAAACCAGACTATCAGACATTGCTATGTTGTTTAGGAGCCTAGGAGAAATGAAGGTGAAGGTTATGGTGCTCCATCGGACAATACAACATGAAAACATAACAGTCAGGTCAAATGAACAGATCTTATGACCTTCTGGTGGTGCATTTATCTGCCAGACTGTTAACTTTTATGCAAACCTTCCTTTTGTTTTATGGTTGTAATTTGTTTTGTTGCGATACAAAATTTATTCCTAACGTGCAGCCACCGGCTGAAGAAAACAACAAGCCATTTTTGTAAAGTGTAGGGTGTTCCCTATATTTGGACTGGTGGCGAACTTTGATGCCCAGTGGATGTAATCTGTGCAATCGCCTTAATAGCCTAGCGTTAGTTTCGGGCTTATTTATTTCCTAGTCTTCTTTTCCCCTGATTTGCTAGTGGCCGCAACAACCATCGGCCATATACGGACTGTGGTAACCTTGACCCTGCTACAGGCCGTAGGATCCATGGGCCTCCTATGGATCGTCAGATAAATGGGCCTCCAATGGGCCATAGAATCGGTGGGCCTCGAGCCGTCGGATAAATAGGTCCACATGGGCCATAAACGGGCGTATTTGGTATCAGGCCAGCACGGTAACGGGCCGTTAACAGGCCAGAAGACAGCAAAGGCTTAATTCTGTCACAGGCATAACGGGTCATTAATGGGCCAGAATATAGGATGGGCTGGAAGCGGCGCAATGGGTTAAGAGACCACAAATGGGCCGATTCTAGCCACGGGTCGAGTTTGGCCCATTAGGAGAACAGGCCAGTAACGGGCCAGAAGTAATCGAGGGCCGGAAAGGAGCCCAAGAACGTATGGGCCATCGATAGGCCAAAAGCTAACATGGGCTGGAAACGTCCCATGTGAATCATGGGCCGTTAATGGGTACAAAGAAATTTACTGTTCATTATGGGCTAGAGTCACCGTGGGCCACTAAAGGGCCTAAAGATACGAAAGGCCTCATATGGACCGAAAGACGTCATGGGCCATACATGGGCCGAAAGTGAAACGGGTTGGTGTTATAGTCGACGGCCCACATAACGTTGTTGGGACGATTTTGGGAAGGCCCTAACGGGCCGTGAGTTACCGGGCCGTAAAATGGGCTATATGCAAACAGACCGTTAAGAAGCTTTTCATGGGCCGGCCCGCTAACTTTTGACCAAGTCAAACGGGCCGGCCTTTGTAAGCTAAATGGGCTGGTGGTGGGCCGTCGCACATGTCGACATATCATAGGCGCCTATGTGACCCAATGGTGAGCTGACATGTGTTTCCTTTGGCCAATGAGAATTTTACACGTGGAAAATCCCCATTGGCCCAGTCTGTTAACGGTTATCGGATCCAAAACCAGACCCGATTGCTTAACGGCAACCCGTTACGGTGGATGCCATGTGTCGGTTACCCTTAACGAAAGGATTTCCATGACGCGTCATTTATTGTCATGGAAGTGAACACTTTCGTGATGATAATTTTGGTATTGTCATGGAACACTTCTATGACAGCACAGGTATGACTATCTTGATTCTGTCATAAAATCTTCATGGATGTACATACATGACAGAAAAGGTGACCTACTGTGACAAACACGTATCATCACAAAAGTTTATTATTTTGTGCACGGAGGGCTCCACCCACGAAGGGTCCACAAAGAAGCAACCTTGTCTATCCCACCATGGCCATCACCCACGCAGGACTTTCCTGACTCGGGTAGATCTTCACGAAGTAGGCGATCTCCTTGCCCTTACAAACTTCTTTGTTCAACTCCACATCTTGACGGAGGCTCCCAAGTGACACCTAACCAATCTAGCAGACACCACTCTCAAAAAGGTAATAGATGGTGTGTTGACGATGAACCCCTTGCTCTCGTGCTTCAAATAAAAGTCTCCCCAACACTCAACTCTCTTGCTCAGATCTGGCTATGGTGGAAGAGTGATTTGAGTGGAAAGCAACTTGGGGAAGGCAAGAAATCAAGGTTCAAATGGTAGGAATGGATTCTCTTGATCTCAACACATGAGTAGGTTGTTCTCCCTTAGAAAATGAATGGTGGAAGTGTAGGCATGTTCTGATGGCTCTCTCACAAATGGGAAAGGGGTGGAGGGGTATATATAGCCTCCACACAAAATCCAACCGTTGCAGGCATTTGACTCATCTTGGTGGTACCGAATGGTTAAACTCGGTGGCACCGATCTGTTCAAAAATGTGAATGTTAGGAATCTCGGTGGGACCGACTAGAACAACTCGGTGGGACCGATGTGCTAGGTCTGAGGGAAAACATCATCTCGGTGGCGCGGATTGCATCAACTCGGTGAGACCAAAGTGAAGCAATAAGCAACAGAGAATCTGTCAAGCCAACTCGGTGAGACTGATTGCATAACTCGGTGAGACTGAAATAAATGCAACAAGTCACAATGTGCTCTCAAGGCCATCTCGGTGAGATAGAGACCCGTATTGGTGGAACCGAACTGTTAGGGTTTCTGGCTGTGGCTATGTCATATGAACTCAGTGGCTCCGGGTGGAAAGAATCGGTGGAGCCGAGTTGGAGTCTAAGGTTTTGACATATTTGGATGGAGAAAGAAGCTGAGGGTTTTGGAGCACTAAGCATTTGAGCAAGCAAGCCATTAAGCAACACCTCATCCCCTTTTAATAGTATTGGCTTTCCTATGGACTCAATGTGATCTTGGATCACTAAAATAAAGATGAAGAGTCTTGAGCTTTTGCCAAAATTTGTCCTTAGCATTTTGAGGGCTCTACATCTTGATGTCGGCTAGGACTAAGTCGGTATTTCCCCAAAGAGGAAGGGATGATGTAGCACAACGACGGTAGGTATTTCCGTCAGTGATGAGACCAAGGTTATCGAACCAGTTGGAGAACCAAGAAACACAACGTAAACAGCCCCTGCACACAAATAACAACCACTCGCAACCCGACGTGTTAAAGGGGTTGTCAATCCCTTTCGGGTAACGGCTCCAGAAATTGGTGCGTGTACGGGAGAATGTTGTAATAGATTGAATAAATAGATCGGAAATAAAATAAAGTGCAGCAAAGTATTTTTGGTTTAATAGATCTGAAAATAAATGAAAAAGAAAAGTAGATCGCAAAGGCAAATAAATGAGAAAGACACCCGGGGGTCGTAGGTTTCACTAGTGGCTTCTCTCGAGAAAATTAGCAAACGATGGGTGAACAAATTGTTGTTGGGAAATTGATAGAACTTCAAATATTCATGACGATATCCAGGCAATGATCATTATATAGGCATCACGTCCAAGATTAGTAGACCGACTCCTGCCTGCATCTACTACTATTACTCCACACATCGACCGATATCTAGCATGCATCTATTGTATTAAGTTCATGGAAAAACGGAGTAATGCAATAAGAACGATGACATGATGTAGACAAGATCTATCTATGTAGAGATAGACCCCATCGTTTTATTCTTAGTAGCAACGATACGTACGTGTCGGTTCCCCTTCTGTCACTGGGATCAAGCACCATAAGATCGAACCCACTACAAAGCACTCTTCCCATTGCAAGATAAATAGATCAAGTTGGCCAAATAAAACCCAAATATCGAAGAAGAAATACGAGGCTATAAGAGATCATGCATAAAAGAGATCAAAGAAACTCAAATACTTTCATGGATATAAAGAAGATATAATTGATCATAAATTCAAAGTTCATCAGAACCCAACAAACACACCACAAAAAGAGTTACATCATATGAATCTCCAAGAGACCATTGTATTGAGAATTCAGCGAGAGAGAGGAAGCCATCTAGCTACTAACTACAGACCCAAAGGTCTACAAAGAACTACCCACGCATCATCGGAGAGGCACCAATGGAGGTGGTGAACCCCATCCGAGATGGTGTCTAGATTGGATCTGGTGGTTCTTGACTCTGCGGCGGCTCGATCAATATTTCGTCGACTCCCCTAGGGTTTTGGGAATATTGGGGTATTTATAGAGCAAAGAGGCGGTCCGGGGGGCACCCAAGGTGGGCACAACCCACCAGGGCATGCCTGGGCTTCCTGGCGCGCCCTGGTGGGTTGTGCTCTCCTCGGAGCACCTCCCCCCAGGCGTAGCCAGGAACCATTATGTGTCTTCTGGTCCAAAAAATTCTCCGTGAAGTTTCGTTGCATTTGGATTCCGTTTGGTATTGATTTCCTGCGATGTAAAAACATGCAAAAAACAACAACTGGCACTTGGCACTATGTCAATAGGTTAGTACCAAAAATGATATAAAATGATTATAAAACATCCAAGATTGATAATATAACAGCATGGAACAATAAAAAATTATAGATACGTTGGAGACGTATCACATCTATAGTCCATGCCATGCCATTCATTGAACTTCCTAAAATATTTATATTGAATGGATATTAGTTCAATGAGCTATGTGTTGTTATGAATTACCAAAACCACCCAGGGATTAGTTGCACTTTCACACTATACATCATGAAACTAGTTAAGGATGAGGCCACGGTGTGGGTCTCGGTGGGGGCATTGCACTTCAGTCCAATAATGTCGTGAGAGTAATCATTTTTTGTGAATTTTTTTCATTTGATTTGCTCTTTGTTGAGCTAGAACTATGGTTTACTCCTTGATTAATGTATGAGGCAAGAATTTTTCCTTTGTTTAGAGGAGCATAGATGGGAGAAACCAGCTCATGGGTTGTAATGGTAAAAATGTGGATGCATCCTTTCATGCAGATGTCCTCTCAGGTGCTTCAAATGCTATTCTGGTGGAGTGGTGGGCACTGCCGCGACATGGTTTATACCTCATGTATCACTAGTACTATGTAATAGTCTGATCTTGGCAAGACATAAGGGAATCTCTAATAGCAAGCCACAAATTTCATCCCGCATCCGTCCGCGGACAAGGGGGGGGCAGTTCATGGACACTAAAGTGGGAGGCCACCATCCAACCGTTGCCGCATACATCCAGCCTTCCTCATTTTTTAAGTCTGCACGATCAAATAGCCACATTCATAGGGTACAAACGTTCAAATAGCCGCATGGAGCAGTTGTTCAAATTAAAAAAAGTTCAAATATAACATCCCAACATTATTTTCCCCTTTAACCGCCCACTGATGCTCAACCAGATCTTCCTTCAGCTGCTCGTGAGTTGGTCGATGCTGAATTTGTTGATGCATTTGAATAGCTCTTCAAATGTGGCCGGATTCTGGTTTGGAAATTGGATAGGATCACCCATGTTTTCAAATTCTAGAGCAGCGGCAACATCATCACCCTCATCATCGACGATCATGTTGTGCATGATCACACAACATGTCATCACCTCCCACAAGGTCTCCAGATCCCATTGTTTAGCAGTTCCACCAACAATTGCAAAATGGGCCTGCAGAATTCCAAATGCCCTCTTGACATCCTTTCTAGATGCTTCTTGCCTTTGGGCAAAGTGAGCCTTTTTCTGGCCAACTGGGTTAGAGATGGTGCTGACAAAGGTAGCCCACAGAGGATATATACTTTCAACTAGATAGTAGCCCATACCGTACACACGCCCATTGACAGTATAGTGGCAAGGATGAGATTTTCCTTTAGTCAGACTCGGGCATGCCAAAGAAAGTCTACCAAATCCAAAGATCTTGTGATGCAAGTGCTTCAAGAATTAGGGTGGCTTCTTACATGACCCTGACATTGCCCTTGTAAAGCCTTCAAACACTTCTTCCATTTCCAATGCATGCAGTCAAGAGATCCAAGCAAACCTGTCCACCCTCTTGCTTTTCAGATTACCAAGAGCCTCTCGGTGTCTGCCACAGTCGGTTCTCTTAGGTACTGAGGTCCGAACACAATGACCGCAACAGTTACAAACCTGACCAGGGCATCTCCGCATGTGCTCTCATACATCTGTAGGTACTCGTCCCACAAATCAGCGGTCGTGCCTGATACGTCTCCAACGTATCTATAATTTTTTATTGATCCATGCTATGATATTATCTAGCTTGGATGTTTTATATGTATTAATATGCTATTTTATATTATTTTTGGGGCTAAACTATTAACCTAGAGCCCAGTGCCAGTTTCTGTTTTTTCCTTGTTTTTGAGTTTCGCAGAAAAGGAATACCAAACGGAGTCCAAATGAGCTGAAAATTTACGGTGATTTTTTATGGACCGGAAGAAGCCCACGGAGTATCGGAGATGGACCAGAGGGGCCACAAGGCATCCACAAGGGTGGAGTGCACCCACCCTAGGGCGCGCCCCTTGCCTTGCCGCCTCCTCATGGACCCCCTTGACTTGTCCCCGACGCCAAAAACTCCTATAAATAGAGAAAACCCCAGAAATAAACCTAGATAGGGAGTTCCGCTGCCGCAAGCCTCTGTAGCCACGAAAAACCAATCGGGAGCCCGTTCCGGCACCCTGCCGGAGGGGGAAACCATCACCGGTGTCCATCTTCATCATCCCGCTGCTCTCCATGACGAGGAGGGAGTAGTTCACCCTCGGGGCTGAGGGTATGTACCAGTAGCAATGTGTTTGATCTCTCTCTCTCTCTCTCTCTCTCTCTCTCGTGTTCTTGATTTGGCACGATCTTGATGTAACACGAGCTTTGTTATTGTAGTTGAATCATATGGTGTTTCTCCCCCTCTACCTTCTTGTGATGAATTGAGTTTTACCTTTGAGGTTTCACTATTATCGGATTGAATACTATTATGGATTTGAGACCACATGATGTATGTCTTGCGTGGGATACTCGTGGAGACAATGGGGTGTTCTATTGATTCACTTGATGTATGTTTTGGCACTCAACTCACGGATTCCCAAGGTGATATTGGGGTAATCAATGCATAGGGGTTGATGCACGTTTTGAAGGAAATATGCCCTAGAGGTAATAATAAAGTTGTTATTTATGTTTCCTTATATCATGATAAATGTTTATTATTCATGCTAGAATTGTATTAACCGGAAACTTAGTACATGTGTGAATACATAGACAAACAGAGTATCCCTAGTATGCCTCTACTAGACTAGCTCGTTAATCAAAGATGGTTAAGTTTCCTAGCGATAGACATGTGTTGTCATTTGATGAACGGGATCACATCATTGGAGAATGATGTGATGGACAAGACCCATCCGTTAGCTTAGCACTATGCATGATCGTTTAGTTTATTGCTATTGCTTTCTTCATGACTTATACATGTTCCTATGACTATGAGATTATGCAACTCCCGAATACCGGAGGAACACTTAGCTAGTGTGCTATCAAACATCACAACGTAACTGGGTGATTATAAAGATGCTCCGATGGTGTTTGTTGAGTTGGCATAGATCGAGATTAGGATTTGTCACTCCAATTGTCGGAGAGGTATCTCTGGGCCCTCTCAGTAATGCACATCACTGTAAGCCTTGCAAGTAATGTGACTAATGAGTTAGTTACGGGATGATGCATTACGGAACGAGTAAAGAGACTTGCCGTTAAGGAGATTGAACTAGGTATGGTGATACCGACGATCGAATCTCGGGCAAGTAACATACTGATGACAAAGGGAACAATGTATGTTGTTATGCGGTTTCACCGATAAAGATCTTCGTAGAATATGTAGGAGCCAATATAAGCATAGGATCCTCTATTGGTTATTGACCGGAGATGTGTCTCAGTCATGTCTACATAGTTCTCGAACCCGTAGGGTCCGCACACTTAATGTTCGATGACTATTCGTATTATGAGTTTATGTGTTTTTATGTACTGAAGGTTGTTCGGAGTCCCGGATGAGATCACGGACATGACGAGGAGTCTCGAAATGGTCTAGACATAAATAATAATATATTGGACCATGTTATTCGGACACCGGAAGTGTTCCGGAGATTTTCGGATAAAACCGGAGTGCCGGAGGGTTACCGGAACCCCCCGGGAAGTTATGGGCCTTAGTGGGCCTTAGGGGAGAGAGAGTGCAGAAGCTAGGAGGTGCCCCCCAAGGGTAGTCCTAATAGGACTAGGGGAAGAGGGCGCGACCCCTCTTTCCCTCTCCCTCTCACTCTCCTTCTTTCTTCTCCTACTTGGACTAGAAAAAGGGGAAACCTACTCCTACTAGGAGTATGATTCCTCCCCCCTTGGCGCGCCCCTTGTGGCCGGACGGCCTCCTCCTCCCCTCCTTTATATACGGGGGAGGGGGGCACCCCATAGACACACAAGTTGATCTTTAGCCGTGTGCGGTGCCCCCTCCACAGTTTTCCACCTCGGTGATATTGTCGTAGTGCTTAGGCGAATCCCTGCATCGGTAACTTCATCATCACCGTCACCACCCCGTCGTGCTGACGAAACTCTCCCTCGGCCTCAGCTGGATCTAGAGTTCGAGGGACGTCACCGAGCTGAACGTGTGTAGATCATGGAGGTGTTGTGCGTTCGGTACTTGATCGGTTGGACCACGAAGACGTTCGACTACATCAACCGCATTACTAAACGCTTCCGCTTTGGGTCTACGAGGGTACATGGACACATTCTCCCCCTCGTTGCCATGCTTCTCCTAGATAGATCTTGCATGATTATAGGGAAGTTTTCGAAATACTACGTTCCCCAACAGTTGCATCCGAGCCAGGTCTATGCGTAGATGTTATATGCACGAGTAGAACACAAAGAGTTGTGGGTGATAATAGTCATACTGCTTACCAGCATGTCATACTTTGATTCGGCGGTATTGTTGGATGAAGCGGCCCAGGCTAACATTACATGATCGCGTTCATGAGACTTGTTCTACCGCCGTGCTTTGCACACGGGTGGCTAGTGGGTGTCTGTTTCTCCAACTTTAGTTGAATCGAGTGTGACTACGCCTGGTCCTTGTTGAAGGTTTGAAAGCACAAGTGCTCCCTGGGTGATTTTGGTAATTAATGTCAACATATCTCTTGTTGGACTAACACTTTTACCTAGTATGTTTCAGATAAGTTCAACAAAGAAGTGGCATGGACTAAAGGATGTGGAACCCCTTCAAGATGCTAAGGACAAAGGATTGGCTCAAGCTTCAAGCACAAGACTCTACATTTTATATTTTAGTGATCCAAGATCACATTGAGTCTATAGGAAAAGCCAATACTATCAAGAGGGGATGAGGTGTTGCTTAATGGCTTGCTTTCTCAAAGTGCTTAGTGATATGCTCCAAAACCCTCAACTACTTTCTCACATCCACATATGACCTAAACCAAAAGTCAAACTCGGCCCCACCGATTCTTTCTATCCGGCGCCACCGAGTTCAGATGTCATAGCCATTGCCACAAACCCTAGGCAAATCGGTCTCACCGATAGGGATCTCAGTCTCACCGAGATGGGATTGTAATCTCTCTGTGTATGTCCATTACCAAAATCGGTCTCACCGAGTTTGAGCAATCGGTACTACCGAGATTACAATGCAAACTCTCCGGTTAGCTTATTAGCAAAATCGGTCCCACCGAGTTTGTGTAATCGGTCTCACCGAGTTTGCCTGACCAACTCTCTGGTTAGCTTATTACCAAAATCGGTCCCACCGAGTTTGTGTAATCGGTCTCACCGAGATTACGTTATGCCCTAACTCTAACCATATCGGTCCTACCGAGTTGCATGTCGGTCCCACCGAAAATCCTAACGGTCACTAGATTTGCTGAATCGGTCCAACCGAGTTCCACAATTCGGTCCCACCGAGTTTGGTAAGTTGTGTGTAACGGTTAGATTTTGTGTGGAGGCTATATATACCCCTCCACCCACTCTTCATTCGAGGAGAGAGCCATCAGAACGAACCTACACTTCCAATACACATTTTCTGAGAGAGAACCACCTACCCTTGTGTTGAGGCCAAGATATTCCATTCCTACCATATGAATCTTGATCTCTAGCCTTCCCCAAGTTGCTTTCCACTAAAATCTTCTTTCCACCAAAGTTAAATCCTTTGACAGAGAGTTGAGTGTTGGAGAGACTATCATTTGAAGCACAAGAGCAAGGAGTTCATCATCAACACACCATTTGTTTCTTCTTGGAGAGTGGTGTCTCCTAGATTGGCTAGGTGTCACTTGGGAGCCTCCTACAAGATTGTGGAGTTGAACCAAGGAGTTTGTAAGGGCAAGGAGATCGTCTACTTCATGAAGATCTACCGCTAGTGAGGCAAGTCCTTCGTGGGCGACGGCCATGGTGGGATAGACAAGGTTGCTTCTTCGTGGACCCTTCGTGGGTGGAGCCCTCCGTGTACTCGCGCAACCGTCACCCTTCGTGGGTTGAAGTCTCCATCAACGTGGATGTACGATAGCACCACCTATTGTAACCACGACAAAAACATCCATGTCTCCAATTGGGTTTGAATTCTCCAAACCCTTCTCTTTTACATTCTTGCAAGTTGCATGCTTTACTTTCCGCTGCTCATATACTCTTTCCATGCTTGCTTGAATTATGTATTGTGTTTGTTAAACTTGTGCCAAAACTCCACTCCAACTTAAAGAAGTTAAAAACTGTAAATTTTGGTACTTAGTATCTAATCACCCCCCTCTAGACACCTCTTCTCGATCCTTTCAATTGGTATCAGAGCTTTGGTCTCCATTTCCTTGGTTTAAACACCTTTGGAGGAAGATGGATGTGTCTACTTTAGGGAGTCTTAGACATAGAGTGCCTATTCTTGATGGAGAATATTTTCATGAGTGGAAAAATGAAATGCTTGAGATTTTCAATGAATATCATTTGAACAAGTACATTGCTAGCCCTTGTGCACCTCATATTGATCCCTTGCATCCCACACCCGAAGAGGATCTTGTCATGATTCGCAATCTTAGAACCATCAATCTTATCATAAGAGGATTGCCCAAAAACTTGATTGCTAGTTTGCCTACTCTTGATTGTGCCTATACCATATGGAAATTTCTTGAGGAACAATTTCCAGATTATTCCTTGAAAAATTTAGATGAAATTCTCCATAAGTCTATTTCCTTGAGTAAGATGAATTCTAGTGATCCTAGCTTTGGTGATTGTCTATTTGAGCTTACCAATCTCATGCGTGCTATAGGAAATGTTGGGATCATTAGCGATATCATATCCGAAGCTATTAGAATTCATAAAGATGACCATTGTGATGATCATTTATCTAATGAACTACCCTCTCTAGGAATTGATCAATCACAAGACGATGTTGAACATGGATACTATGACGAGGATGATGATAGTGAATATGATCTTGACGGTGCAATGAGACACTTTGGTCTTATGGCAAATCTTCGCGGCTACATGGCTGGAGGAAAGGAATGGGTCCTTGATAGTGGATGTACTGATCATATGACCGGAGATAAAGACATGTTCTGTGAGCTTGCTGAAAACGACGGCCCTCGAAAACATGTCACTTCTGGTGATAATTCAAAGGGTAAGGTGGTTGGCCTTGGTAAGGTGGCCATCTCACATGATAGCTCCATACAAAATGTCATGCTCGTTGAATCTCTTGGCTACAACTTACTTTCAGATCTAGACTTGCTGATTTCGGTTTCAATGTCCTAGTTATCAAGCAGCATTGCCAAGTGTTTCATAGAGATAATCATAAAATGGTCTTTACCGTGTACGAGAGGTGATCTCTACATTGTTGATTTCACTAAAAGGCTCAACCTAGAACTTGCTTTATTGCTAAATCTTCTAAAGGCTGGTTGTGGCATAGAAGACTAGGTCATGTTGGTATGCTAAACCTTGACAAGCTTATTAAGGGAAATCATATCCTTGGCATTAACGATGTCATATTTGATAAGGATAGACTTTGCAGCGCTTGTCAAGGTGTAAACAGGTTGGAGGAAGGCATCCGTGAAGAACATCATGACCACAAGGAGGCCACTCGAGCTACTTCACATGGATCTTTTGGTCCCAACGCTTACAAAAGTCTCGTGGAAATTCTTTTGGTCTAGTTATAGTTGATGATTTTTCAAGATTTACGGGTGTTCTTTCTCGATGATAAATCACAGGTCCAAAAGATCTTCAAAACTTCGCTAGGAAGGCCCAAAATCAATTTTACATAAAGATCAAGAAGGTTCGAAGCGACAACGGAACGGAGTTCAAGAACACAAATGTGGATACCTTTCTTGACGAAGAAGGGATTTCACACGAGTTCTCGGCTACATACACACCTCAACAAAATGGAGTTGTTGAGAGGAAGAACCGGACGCTCATTGAAATGGCAAGGACGATGCTTGATGAGTACAAGACGCCGAAGCACTTCTTGGCGGAAGCGGTTGAGACAGCTTGTCATGCAACAAATCGCTTATATCTTCACAAGCTACTCGGCAAGACGGCATACGAGCTCCTCACCGGTAACAAACCCCAAGTTGGATACTTTCGAGTATTCGGCTCAAAGTGCTACATTCTTGATAAGCATCGTCGTTCTAAATTTTCTCCCAAGTCTCATGAAGGTTTCCTACTTGGTTATGACTCAAACTCTCACATACCGTATCTACGACAATTTCACCCGAAAGGTTGAAGAAATGGTAGATGTGAAGTTTGATGAATCTAACGGCTCGCAAGTAGAGAAATTGCCAATTGATGTAGGAGACAAAGATCCCTCGGAAGCAATCCAAGACTTGTCCATTGGAAAGATTCGTCCAATAGAGGTGTAGGAGAGTACCTCGTCCGTCCAAGTGGAAGCTTCTACCTCACGACAAGGTGAACCAAGAGTTGATACGGAGGCATCCACAAGTGGGACACACCAAGATCAATAAAACGAGGAAGTGCACCAAGACGAACGCCAACAACCTCCTTCTCCACCACGACAAGACAACGACAACGCCAACAATGAAGAATTCCAAGAAGAAGAACAAGATGAAGAAGATGTTCAACCAAGACCCAAGCAAAAGATTTCACGAGTTCGAGCAAGAATCGCTAAAGACCATCCCGTCGAGCAAATCTACAATGATATCCAAACCGGGAGAATCACTCACTCTAAAACTCGTTTAGCTAACTTTTTTGAACACTATTCATTCATCTCTAGCATTGAACCTATGAAGGTTGAAGAAGCATTGGAGGATCCGGACTGGATAAACGCTTGCTGGGGAACGTTGCAGAAAATTAAAATTTTTCCTACGGTTTCACCAAGATCCATCTATGAGTTCATCTAAGCAACGAGTCATGGGAGATGCATCTACATACCACTTTGTAGATCATGAGCGAAGCGCTCAAAAGAACGGGGTTGAGGTAGTTGTACACGCCGTGATCCAATCACCGGAGATCCTAGCGCCGAACGGACGGCACCTCCGCGCTCAACACACGTCACGGTCAGCGTGACGCCTCCTCCTTCTTGATCCAGCAAGGGGAAGGAGAGGTTGATGAAGATCCAGCAGACGACGGCGTGGTGGTGGATGCAGCAGGATCCCGCAGGCTTCGCCAAGCGCCTGCGGGAGGAGGAGGTGTAGCAAGGGGAAGGAGGTGCCAAGATGCGGGTCTTGCTTCCTTCCTCCCTCCACTATATATAGGGGCTAGGGGCGATGCCCCCTTGGAGATCCCATCTAGATGGGGGGCGGCGGCCCCTGGGGCAACGGCCCCCTTAGGGTTTCCAACCGGGGGGCGCATGCCCCTGGGGCAACGGTCCCCAACCCTAGGCGCCTTGGGCCCTTGGGTGGGGCGCACCAGCCCACCAGGGGCTGGTTCCCACGCCACTTCAGCCCATGGGGCCCTCCGGATAGGTGGCCCCACTCGGTGGACCCGGGACCCTTCCGGTGGTCCCAGACAATACCGTGACCCCAAAACTTTCCTGTGGTCAAACTGGACTTCCTATATAAATCTTTACCTCCGACCATTTCGAACTCCTCGTGACGCTCGGGATCTCATCCGGACTCAACAACTTTCGGGTTACTGCATACTAATATCTCTACAACCCTAGCGCCACCGAACCTTATGTGTAGACCCTACGGTTCGGAGATATGCGAACATGACCGAGATGCCTCTCCGGTCAATAACCAACAGCGGATCTGGATACCCATGTTGGCTCCTACATACTCCTCGATGATCTCATCGGATGAACCACGATGTCGAGGATTCAATCAAACCCGTATACAATTCCCTTTGTCAATCGGTATCGTTACTTGCCCGAGACTCGATCGTCGGTATCCCAATACCTTGTTCAGTCTCGTTACGCAAGTCACTTTACTCGCATCAGAATGCATGATCCCGTGACTAACCACTTAGTCACTTTGAGCTCATTATGATGATGCATTACCGAGTGGGCCCAGAGATACCTCTCCGTCATACGGAGTGACAAATCCTAGCCTCGATCCGTGTCAACCCAATGACACTTTCGAGATACCAGTAGTGCACCTTTATAGTCACCCGATTACGCCAGTGACGCTTTGGTACACCCAAAGCACTCTTAAGGTATCCGGAGTTACACGATCTCATGGTCTAAGGAAGAGATACTTGACATTGGAAAAGCTCTAGCAAAACGAACTACACGATCTTGTGCTATGCTTAGGATTGGGTCTTGTCCATCACATCATTCTCCTAATGATGTGATCCCGTTGTCAATGATATCCAATGTCCATAGTCAGGAAACCATGACTATCTGTTGACCAACGAGCTAGTCAACTAGAGGCTCACTAGGGACATGTTATGGTCTATGTATTCACACGTGTATCACGATTTCCGAATAATACAGTTATAGCATGAATAAAAGACAATCATCATGAACAAAGAAATATAATAATAACACTTTTATTATTGCCTCTAGGGCATATTTCCAACAGTCTCCCACTTGCACTAGAGTCAATAATCTAGTTACATTGTGATGAATCGAACACCCATAGAGTTCTCGTGTTGATCATGTTTTGCTCATGAGAGAGTTTAGTCAACGGATCTGCGACATTCAGATCCGTATGTACTTTGCAAATTTCTATGTCTCCATCCCGAACGCTTTCACGGATGGAGTTGAAGCGACGCTTGATGTGCCTGGTCTTCTTGTGAAACCTGGGCTCCTTGGCAAGTGCAATAGCTCCAGTGTTGTCACGAAGAGTTTGATCGGCCCCGACGCATTGGGTATGACTCCTAGGTCGGTGATGAACTCCTTCACCCAAATTGCTTCATGCGCTGCCTCCGAGGCTGCCATGTACTCCGCTTCACATGTAGATCCCGCCACGACGCTTCGCTTGCAGCTGCACCAGCTTCTCGCTCCACCATTCAACATATACACGTATCCGGTTTGTGACTTAGAGTCATCAGATCTGTGTCGAAGCTAGCGCCGACGTAACCTGCTACTGACGAGCTCTTCGTCACCTCCATAAACGAAAACATGTCCTTTGTCCTTTTCGGTACTTCAGGATATTCTTGACCGCTGTCCAGTGTTCCTTGCGGGATTACTTTGGTACCTTCCTACCAAACTTACGGCAAGGTTTACATCAGGTCCGTACACAAGATGGCATACATAATAGATCCTATGGCTGAGGCATAGGGATGACACTCATCTCTTCTTTATCTTTTGACGTGGTCGGGCATTGAGCTGAGCTCAATCTCACACCTTGCAATACAGGCAAGAACCCTTCTTGGACTGATCCATTTTGAACTTCTTCAAAATCTTATCAAGGTATGTGCTTTGTGAAAGACCTATGAGGCATCTCGATCTATCTCTATAGATCTTGATGCCTAATATATAAGCAGCTTCTCCAAGGTCCTTCATTGAAAAACACTTATTCAAGTAGGCCTTAATGTTGTCCAAGAATTCTATATCATTTCCCATCGAGTATGTCATCTACATATAATATGAGAAATGCTCTGAGCTCCCACTCACTTTCTTGTAAACGCAGGCTTCTCCATAAGTCTCAAGATAACCCAAACGCTTTGATCATCTCATCAAAGCGAATGTTCCAACTCCGAGATGCTTGCACCAGCCCATAAATGGATCGTTGGAGCTTGCATACTTTGTTAGCGTTTTAGGATCGACAAAACCCTCCGGCTGCATCATATACAGCTCTTCCTTAAGATATCCGTTAAGGAACGCTGTTTTGACGCCCATCTGCCATATCTCATAATCATAGTATGCGGCAATTGCTAACATGATTCGGACGGACTTAAGCTTCGCCACGGAGAGAAAGTCTCATCGTAGTCAATCCCTTGAACTTGCCGATAACCCTTAGCGACAAGTCGAGCTTTATAGATGGTGACATTACCATCCGCGTCCGCCTTCCTCTTAAAGATCCATTTGTTTTCTATCGCTCGCCGATCATCGGGCAAGTCACCAAAGTCCACACTTTGTTTTTATACATGGATTCTATCTCGGACTTCATGGCTTCTAGCCATTTGTTGGAATCTGGGCCCGCCATTGCTTCTTCATAGTTCAAGGTTCATTGTTGTCTAACAACATGATTTCCAAGACAGGGTTGCCGTACCACTGGTGCGGAACGTGTCCTAGTGGACCTCTGAAGTTCAAGAGCAACTTGATCCAAGTACCTTGATCATCATCATGAATTTCCTCTTCGCTTGGTGTAGGCATCACAGAACATTTTCCGAGCTGCACTACTATCCTGTTCAAGAGGTAGTACTTCATCGAGTTCTACTTTCCTCCCACTTACTTCTTTCGAGAGAAACTCTTTTTCCGTAAAGGATCCGTTCTTGGCAACAAAGATCTTGCCCTCGGATCTTAAGTAGAAGGTATACCCTACGGTTTCCTTAGGGTATCCTATGAAGACGATTTTTCCGACTTGGGTTCGAGCTTTTCAGGTTGAAGTTTCTTGACATAAGCATCGCATCCCCAAACTTTTAGAAACGACAGCTTAGGTTTCTTCCCAAACCATAATTCATACGGTGTCGTCTCAACGGACTTAGACGGTGCCCTATTTAAAGTGAACGTAGCTGTATCTAGAGCGATCCCCAAAATGATAGCGGTAAATCAGTAAGAGACATCATAGACCGCACCATATCCAATAGAGTGCGATTCACGACGCTCGGACACACCGTTACGTTGAGGTGTTCCAGCGGCGTTAGTTGTGAAACGATTCCACATTTTCTTAAGTGTGTACCAAATTCGTGACTTAAATTTCTCCTCCACGATCCGATCGAAGAATTTTATCTTTTGGTCACGTTGATTCTCTACTTCATTCTGAAATTCCTTGAACTTTTCAAAGGTCTCAGACTTGTGTTTCATCAAGTAGACATACCCATATCTACTCAAGTCATCTGTGAGAGTGAGAACATAACGATATCCTCCATGAGCCTCAACGCCATTGGACCGCACACATCGGTATGTATGATTTCCAACAAGTTGGTTGCTCGCCCATTGTTCCAGAATGGAGTCTTGGTCATCTTGCCCATGAGGCATGGTTCGCATGTGTCAAATGATTCATAATCAAGAGACTCCAAAAGTCCATCAGATGGAGCTTCTTCATGCGCTTGACACCAATGTGACCAAAGGCGGCGAGTGCCACAAGTATGTGGGACTATCGTTATCAACTTTACATCTTTTGGTATTCACGCTATGAACATGTGTAATACTACGCCGAGATTCATTAAGAATAAACCATTGACCATCGGAGCATGACCATAAAACATATCTCTCATATAAATAGAACAACCATTATTCTCGGATTTAAATGAGTAGCCATCTCGCATTAAACGAGATCCAGATACAATATTCATGCTCAAACTTGGCACCAAATAACAATTATTAAGGTTTATAACTAATCCCGTGGGTAAATGAAGAGGTAGCGTGCAACGGCGATCACATCGACTCGAACCATTCCCGACGCCAAGATCGTCACCTCGCCCTTCGCCAGCCTCCGCTTATTCCGCAGCTCCTGCCGTGAGTTACAAATATGAGCAACGGCACCGTATCAAATACCGGGAGTTACTACGAGTAATCGGTAAGGTACACATCAATTACATGTATATCAAATATACCATTGGTGTTGCCGGCCTTCTTGTCCGCTAAGTATTTGGGGCAGTTCCGCTTCAAAGGACCCTTCCCTTGCAATAAAAGCACTCGGTCTCGTGCTTGGGTCCATTCTTTGACTTCTTCCCGCAACTTGCTTACGGGCGCGGCAACCTCCTTGCCGTCCTTCTTGAAGTTCTTCTTGCCCTTGCCCTTCTTAAACTTAGTGGTCTTATTGACCATCAACACTTGATGTTCTTTCTTGATTTCAACCTCGGTGACTTCAGATAGAGAATACTTCAGAATGGTCTTTACCATCCCCTGCATATTGTAGTTCATCACAAAGCTCTTGTAGCTTGGTGGAAGCGATCGAGGATTCTCACAATGACCGCCTCATCGTGGAGGTTAATATTCAGGTGGGTCATACGGTTGTGCAACCTGGACATCTTGAGAATGTGCTCACCGATGTAACTATTTTCCTCCATCTTACAACTGAGAACTTGTCGGAGATGTCATATCTCTCGACCCGGCGTGAGCTTGGAAAACAAGTTTCAGCTCCTCGAACATCTCATATGCTCCATGATGCTCAAAACAGTTTTGGAGCCCGGTTCTAAGTCAGTAAAGCATGCCGCATCGAACGAGGGAGTAATCATCAAGACGAGACTGCCAAGCATTCATAATGTCTTGGTTCTTCGGGACGGAGCGTCACCTAGCGGTCCTTCTAGGACATATTGTTTCTGGCAGCTATGAGGATGATCTCAAGTTCCGACCCAGTCCGTATAGTTGCTGCCGTCATCTTTCAGCTTGGTTTTCTAGGAACGCGTTGAAGTTCAAGTTGACATGAGCGTTGGCCATTTGATCTACAAGACATATCATTCAAAAGTTTTAGACTAAGTTCATGATAATTAAGTTCATCTAATCAAATTATTACAATGAACTCCCACCAGATTAGACATCCCTCTAGTCATCTAAGTGATACACGATCCGAGTCGACTAGGCCGTGTCCGATCATCACGTGAGACGGACTAGTCATCGTCGGTGAACATTCTCATGTTGATCGTATCTTCTATACGACTCGTGTTCGACCTTTCGGTCTCCGTGTTCCGAGGCCATGTCTGTACATGCTAGGCTCGTCAAGTTAACCCTAAGTGTTTTGCGTGTGTAAATCTGTCTTACACCGTTGTATGTGAACGTAAGAATCCATCACACCCGATCATCACGTGGTGCTTAGAAGCGACGAACTTTAGCAACGGTGCACGCTTAGGGAGAACACTTCTTGAAATTGTTGTAAGGATCATCTTATTTACTACCGTCGTTCTAAGTAAACAAGATGTATAAACATAATAAACATCACATGCAATTATATAGTAGTGACATGATATGGCCAATATCATAAAACTCCATTGATCTCCATCTTGAGGGCTCCATGATCATCTTGTCACCGCATGACACCATGATCTCCATCATCATGATCTCCATCATTGTGCCTCCATGAAGTTGTCACGCCAACGACTACTTCTACTTCTATGGCTAACGCGTTTAGCAATAAAGTAAAGTAAATTACATGGCGTTCTTGAATGACACGCAGGTCATACAAAAATAAAGACAACTCCTATGGCTCCTGCCGTTGTCATACTCATCGACATGCAAGTCGTGATTCCTATTACAAGAACATGATCTCATACATCACAATATGTCATTCATCATTCATCACAACTTGGCCATATCACATCACATGTCAATTGCTGCAAAAACAAGTTAGACGCCCTCTAATTGTTGTTGCATATTTTACGTGGCTGCAATTGGGTTCTAGCAAGAACGTTTTCTTACCTACTAATAACCACAACGTGATCTTGTCAACTTCTATTTACCCTTCATAAGGACCCTTTTCATCGAATCCGCCCAACTAAAGTAGGAGAGATGACACCCGCCAGCCACCTTATGCAACTAGTGCATGTTAGTCGGTGGAACCGGTCTCACGAAGCGTCACGTAAGGTTGGTCCGGGCCGCTTCATCCCACAATACCGCGGAAGAAAGATAAGATTAGTAGCGGCAAGTAAGTTGACAAGATCCACGCCCACAACTAAATTGTGTTCTACTCGTGCAAAGAGAACTACGCATAGACCTAGCTCATGATGCCACTGTTGGGGAACGTTGCAGAAAATTAAAATTTTTCCTACGGTTTCACCAAGATCCATCTATGAGTTCATCTAAGCAACGAGTCATGGGAGATGCATCTACATACCACTTTGTAGATCGCGAGCGGAAGCGTTCAAAAGAACGGGGTTGAGGTAGTTGTACACGCCGTGATCCAATCACCGGAGATCCTAGCGCGAACGGACGGCACCTCCGCGTTCAACACACGTGACGGTCAGCGTGGCGCCTCCTCCTTCTTGATCCAGCAAGGGGAAGGAGAGGTTGATGAAGATCCAGCAGCACGACGGCGTGGTGGTGGATGCAGCAGGATCCGCAGGCTTCGCCAAGCGTCTGCGGGAGGAGGAGGTGTAGCAAGGGGAAGGAGGTGCCAAGATGCGGGTCTTGCTGCCCTTCCTCCCTCCACTATATATAGGGGCTAGGGGCGATGCCCCTGGAGATCCCATCTAGATGGGGGGGCGGCCCCGGGCAACGGCCCCTTAGGGTTTCCAACTGGGGCGCATGCCCCTCGGGGGGCAACGGTCCCCCAACCCTAGGCGCCTTGGGCCCTTGGGTGGGCGCACCAGCCCACCAGGCTGGTTCCCACGCCACTTCAGCCCATGGGGCCCTCCGGATAGGTGGCCCCACTCGGTGGACCCCGGGATTCTTCCGGTGGTCCCAGACAATACCGTGACCCCAAAACTTTCCCGTGGCGTCAAACTGGACTTCCTATATATAAATCTTTACCTCCGGACCATTCCGAACTCCTCGTGACGTCCGGGATCTCATCCGAGACTCAACAACTTTCGGGTTACTGCATACTAATATCTCTACAACCCTAGCGCCACCGAACCTTAAGTGTAGACCCTACGGGTTCGGAGATATCTGAACATGACCGAGATGCCTCTCCGGTCAATAACCAACAGCGGATCTGGATACCCATGTTGGCTCCTACATACTCCTCGATGATCTCATCGGATGAACCACGATGTCGAGGATTCAATCAAACCCGTATACAATTCCCTTTGTCAATCGATGCGTTACTTGCCCGAGACTCGATCGCCGGTATCCCAATACCTTGTTCAGTCTCATTACGGCAAGTCACTTTACTCGCATCAGAATGCATGATCCCGTGACTAACCACTTAGTCACTTTGAGCTCATTATGATGATGCATTACCGAGTGGGCCCAGAGATACCTCTCCGTCATACGGAGTGACAAATCCCAGTCTCGATCCGTGTCAACCCAATAGACACTTTCGGAGATACCTGTAGTGCACCTTTATAGTCACCCAGTTACGTTGTGACGTTTGGTACACCCAAAGCACTCTTACGGTATCCGGGAGTTACATGATCTCATGGTCTAAGGAAGAGATACTTGACATTGGAAAAGCTCTAGCAAAACGAACTACACGATCTTGTGCTATGCTTAGGATTGGGTCTTGTCCATCACATCATTCTCCTAATGATGTGATCCCGTTATCAATGATATCCAATGTCCATAGTCAGGAAACCATGACTATCTGTTGACCAACGAGCTAGTCAACTAGAGGCTCACTAGGGACATGTTATGGTCTATGTATTCACACGTGTATCACGATTTCCGAATAATACAGTTATAGCATGAATAAAAGACAATCATCATGAACAAAGAAATATAATAATAACACTTTTATTATTGCCTCTAGGGCATATTTCCAACAACGCTATGCATGAAGAGCTACACAACTTTGAGAGAAATCAAGTATGGACATTGGTTGAGAAGCCCGACAACAACCACAACATCATCGGTACCAAATGGGTGTTTTGCAACAAGCAAGATGAAGATGGACAAGTGGTTCGCAAAAAAGTATGTCTCGTCGCCCAAGGCTACACACAAGTCGAAGGTATGGACTATGGTGAGATATATGCTCCCGTTGCTAGACTTGAGTCCATTCGCATCTTACTTGCTTATGCTAATCACCATGATATCACCTTATACGAAATGGACATTAAAAGTGCTTTTCTAAATGGTGAAATTGAGGAGGAAGTTTATGTTAAGCAACCTCCCGGCTTTGTCAATCCTAAGAAACCTGATCATGTCTACAAACTTCACAAAGCCCTTTATGGTCTTAAACAAGCTCCTGGAGCATGGTACAAATGCTTGACCAAGTTCCTTATTGAAAAAGGCTTTGAAATTGGTAAAATTGATTCTACTCTTTTTACAAAAGGGGTTAATGGGGAACTATTTGTATGCCAAACTTATGTCTATGATATTATATTTGGTTCTACTAACCCTCATTTTAGTGAAAAGTTTGGGAAGCTAATGTCGGAGAAGTTTGAGATGTCTATGATGAGCGAACTCAAATTCTTTCTTGGGTTTCAAATCAAGCAAACTAAGGAAGGTACCTTTGTCTCTCAAACAAAGTACACAAAGGACTTATTCAAGAAGTTCAATATGCAAGAATGCAAAGGTATGACTACACCCATGCCTACTAGTGGACATCTTGATTTGACCAAAGATGGTGAACCGGTTGATCAAAAGGTTTATCGATCTATGATTGGTTCATTGTTATATCTATGTGCTTCACGTCCTGATATCATGCTAAGTGTGTGCATGTGTGCACGATATCAAGCTGCTCCTAAGGAATGTCATCTTAAGGCCGTGAAAGGATAGTGAGATACTTAATACATACACCAAATTTTGGCATTTGGTATCCTAAGAGGTCTTCTTTCGATCTTGTTGGCTACTCCGACTCGGACTATGCCGGTGATAAGGTTGATAGAAAGTCCACTTCGGGTACTTGTTAATTTCTTGGTAGATCTCTTGTGTCTTGGTCTTCCAAGAAACAGAACTTGGTATCCTTATCCACCGCCGAAGCGGAATACATTGCCGTTGGTTCATGTTGTGCTCAATTACTTTGGATGACCCAAACTCTTAAAGATTATGGGATATATGTGAAACATGTTCCATTACTTTGTGACAATGAAAGTGCTATCAAGATTTCTCACAATTCCGTGCAACACTCTCGAACTAAGCATATTGAAGTTCGTCATCACTTCATTCGACATCACGTTGCTAAGGGTGACATTAATCTTAAGCATGTTCGCACCGACAAGCAATTAGCGGATATATTCACTAAACCACTTGATGAGAAAGTGTTTTGTAGGTTAAGAGGTGAATTGAACATCATTGATGCTTCAAACTTGGAGTAGGAACTCCATTGGATACATGCAAGACTTGAGCTTATGACTAATCCTTGATATTTCTCTTATGATGATTATCTATGTCTTGGATATATTTGCATCTTGCATGTTATCTAACCCTTGTAGGTACTTGGATGAATCTAAATCTATGAGATCACAACTCACTCACATCTTGAGAAATCTCTACATCACCAAGTCTCTACACAATGGTGGTTGAAGACAAGGAAGCACGAAACAATTCAAACATATCCTTTGACAAATTCTATGTTGAGTTTCATGATTGTCATTTTGGATACACAAGTGCTCTTCCTTGCGAAAACTAAGCCATGTAGGTAGATGAACTCAAATTCCAAGTGGTGCTCCCAACTCTTGATGAGCTACATCAACCTTGAGCAACCCACACAAGTTCAACTACATGATCACGATCAACACCACCACCCAAGGTCTGTTATTCCATCTTAGAGAAGCTTTACTCCAAGACATGAGTCAAAGCAACTCGACAAGATGTGAATACATCAAGATGCTTAAACAAAAAACGGCAACCCCATTTTGCGCTTAAACGATGAGTATGACCTATGATCAAGTGATCTCACTTGACTCCTAAGTCAGTATACTCTAACATAGGTGACTTTGTCGCCGACCATCTCTAGATGAAGTTTTCTTGTGTCTACTTTTCTGTGCCCTTGCATTTGTCTCATGCATATTTGTTTTCCCCTTTCAAAAAAAACCTTCATCTAGAATTCCTTCCTTTTCTTTTTCTTTTCGTTCTATTTGTTCTGCATCCAACTCATTGCAAATCTTTCAGTTAATTCCTTGCAAATCCTTGTGAGATCTTACTTGTCTAGTGAGCTGAGGCGACAAGTGCTTTTCTCTGTGATGAACTCGTTCACACCGGTTTCTTGTTCTCGGTCTAACCGAAGATTTTCGGTGTAACCGAAGCATCCAACTCGGTGCCACCGATTTCATTACAGGAAAAACATTTTGCCATTTATTCCTGCTTTACTCTTGATCCAACTCCACTCAATCAATCTTGTCCTCTACAAGCATCTGTAACATCCCAAATTTCCCATTTGGAATGTTTTACAATTATAGCTAAGCATCTATGCATGTTGTTTGAATTTGAGTGGCATTTGAAGTTTCAGAAGTTTTGGAAATTGAATTCAAACTTTGGCAAGTGGAAATCATTTCAAAAACTATGCCTGATAAATACTTGAGAAAAAGTATGAGAGGAGTAAACATGACACTCCAAAAATATCAGAGGAAAACATTGCCAAAAGTTTTGAATTCAAACTTGAGTTTTATTTGAATTTTGAAAAAATGGATTTTATAAAGTTTGGATTTTGCCCTCGAAAATGTTCAAATGATAGGAATATTCCCCATCATTTTGATATATATATATATGTCCTATATAAAATATTTATATTTTATATTTTATCTCTGTTTTATTTTCAAAAAATAAAAATGGAAAAAAAAAAAGACCCAGCGCCACCAGCCGACCGCCCAGCCAAAGACTGGCAGCCCAATCGAACCCGCCCAGGCTAGGCGCCACCGAGCGCCCAATGAGCCACCGACCCACCCTCGCCTCGAACCGGTCTCGCGTCGGCCGACCGACCGAGTCCCCGCTCCCCTCACTCGCCGACAGGTGGACCCCCACCCGTCTCCTACCCCTCGCCCACGCCAACCGCAGCGCCGCCGTTCGCCGGATCCCGGGAGATCCGGATTCGCCGTGATCTCGCCCGGCTTGGCCTCGTCCAAGTCGTGCCCCGCCCTATAAATACCCCTCCTCACCCCATTCCTCGCCCCTCACCGACCTCTCTCCCCTCCGACGCCTTCGAGAGAGTAGCGAACGCCGCCGCCATTAACCTCGTCGCCGTCGCCCTAGCCTCCCGAGCTCACCCAACTCCACCAAACCCACCTCCTCGTCAAGCGCCGCACCCGCTGGACCACTCCGCCGACGCCCCCGACCACCGGAGACGCCGGAACACTCGCCGCCCGAGCCGCCGCCGCCGTCGATCTCCGGTAAGTCACCGGGCCTCTCCCCCGCCGTCCGATCTAGTTCAACGGCGTAGATTAGAACCCCGAAGGGTTAGGTTATTTATAATAGACCGGTCCGGTTTAGTTTAGTTAAGTTTTTTCTATTAGACCGGCCCGATTCGTTTTAAACCCTAGGCCCGTTTAGTTATATTACGCCCAGGGCGTTAGTCAGGCCCATTAGGCCATTTTTCTTTTATTTTCGTTTTCTGTTTTAACAGAATAGTTTCAGATTTGAAAAATTCATATCTTTTAATCTACTTAATATTTTTAAGTGATTCTTTTTTTGTTGGTTTGCAAATTTCTTATAGTTCCTGCAGAAAATATAATTAGCTATGTTAAAATTATTTATAATTGCTTTATTTTAGATTTAGTCAGAATAGTAAATCTGCTATAAAATGAGTTAGGAAAATTATTTTTTATGATTCTTTTGTCCCAACTTTGTTTTGACATTGCCTAACCGTAGGAATTAATTTGGGCATTTTAGGATTAATAAAAAATAGTTTTAAACAGGATCATGTTATTCTTAATTAATTAACTAGCTACTGTTTTCCTATTATTTTAATTAGCAAATAAATTTATTTTTCGTATGTGATAGATTATTCTAGGTTAGTTTCTGTCACTTTATAGCATGAACTTTTATTTATAATAAATAAAAGTTTTATTTTATTTTTCTTACTAAAATTTGCTTTAGGCCTAATAGGAGTTTTATAATAGCTTTTAAATTGATTCTTTTTGCTCCTAGTTGCTTAATGCATTCTTTTCTGTTAAGTTAACATAAACCCATGGTTAGGTTATGTTAAGAAAATTTTTGTTATGTAAAACTATTTCTAGTTGTTGCTTGAAGTAGGAAAACTTTGAGTTGGATTTCTTTGAGTTTTCCTTTGGGTTTTTGATTCGTTTGTTTGGTGTGTTTCATATTACTATACTGTTATGTAAGTGGTCATTGTTGTATGCTTATTGTGATTATTGTTTGCCTCGGTAGAATTTCCGGAGTGCGAAGCTTGCTACCACGAGTCCCTAGCTTACGAAGATCGTCAGCAAGGCAAGTCATTGATCATGTTTTCTTTACAATACCTATGTTTTTGTTGCATTAGAAATATACCTCCCCACCATGCATGCAGTAGTTGAAATTTGAAGTTATGTTCTTGAGTAGTATCATGTGGTAGGATGAACCAATTCCCCTTGTTACCATGACCGGGACGAAGTAGTTTACTTTTGCTATGCTCGTGAGACGGGTTGGTTGAGTGAATTCATAAGAAAGATGTGAGAGTCAAGATGATGACAACCCCATGAACTTCAAGATCAAGATGGACTTGAATTCACTCATGGGTGGAGGATGGTTGACGGGCACCTGGAGAACCCAAAGGTTGGCGGGATGCATGGAGAAGTGCCATGACATCTTCCGAAAGCTTCACCCAGCCACGAAGAGACGGATGGATGCCCCATTGACCGAAGCTTACTGCAGCAGCCGCAAGCCATTATGGGCTCGCGGCTTGGTCAACCCTAGTTGTGACTCTGGCTGGACGGTACTACGAGATGTAGAAGAACGGTAGGATTGGATGGGTACCGGCAGTGGTCAGAGGAACTCTTCGAAAGACCCTGTTTCATTCATCCCGTCTTCAAACACCATGAAGTGCGAAGACTTAAAAGGAGGGAATGATTCTTGCGGGTAAAGTGCGCAAACCTCTGCAGAGAAAAGATCTAATCGATTAGCCGTGTCCCCGGTTACGGACAATTTGAGCCTCTGGAACTTGGAAGTATTCGGAACTCTCAACACAAAAATTTATAAATTAATTGAGGGGATTATGACTTAATAATTTGGGAATGAGATATTGGTTGGCGGAACCATCTCAATAACTACCAACAATTTTGTAGTATTTGCAAGCAAGTCCACTATAGTAGGGAAAAATTGGCTTTTCGCAAAATGATGAAACTTAGAGCCCCACAGCCAAAATGCATATAGTGTTAGAAATTTCATTATTGTTATTCTCTCTTCATGACTTGCCAGCATATTCAAAATGCTGACCTACACGGCTGCAACGTCTTATGTTGCAGAGGAGTATTCCGATCAGGATTGAGGCTACGATCCGCGCTTGGCGATTGCCCTTTGGAGTCGAATGGACTCGCTATTCTTCTACGCTTCCGCAGCTTATTTCTCATGAGTTGGCCTTCGGCCGAATTTATTCTATTGTAATAAAGACTCGATATGAGAATCGTGTAATAAATTCAGGTGTGATTGAACTTTGATTATTTCATCAATGTACTGTGAGTACCAAAGATGATCTTGGGATGGTATGCATACGTAGACTTGACCGATTTTGGGTCAGTCGCTCTGAGATCACATTTACCTTAGTGATTTGTGCTGTGACTCAAGGACCAAACCATTCATGACAAATTCCAGAAGACCCTTCTTGGAAATTGATGTCAAAGGGGGAGAGAGAGATCACATCAAAGCTTAATCATATCTCTAGGGGGGAGATCTCTAGGGGGGAGGTAATACTCAAGGAAAGAGTAGTCTTCAAGGATCCCAGATGCTTGGTGTTCAAGAGGAGAGATGCCACATGTCTTCTTGAGGGGAAAGACATGTTCATATGTGCTTATTTGCATTAGCTCTGTTCATTTGTTTCTTTGAGCTCTGACTTTCTGTTCCCTATCTTTTCCCAGTATCCCATGCTAGATTCAGGGGGACCAAGACATATAAGGGAAGAAATTTCTTAAATTCATTGCACATCTTTACCTTTGGGGACATGTCAATGTCTATTGTGGTACTCAGTACTCACTCTCTACATGTCATCCCAGTCTTGGTACTCTTGTGGTTTCTTTTGTTTGCTCTGGCTAGTAGGTGCATCTGTGTTATCTAACCTTGTTTACACAGGTTCATTCCATCCTAAGCCAACTCAAGACCACAAGGTAAGTATATGCATCACAATCATGTCTATGAGGAATTCTTGGTGATGTACATATTGTTTGCAAGAAGGACTCATGAGCATGAAGGTACATTTCCCATATTCACATCTTTTGCTCTGATGCATATAGGCCAAGATACATGTAACACATTGCCTACTCTGTCATGGTTATGCTCTCACATGCTTCTATATTCCATATTCACATGATTGCATACATGTAGGGGGAGCCTATGCATGTTACATGTCTTTCCAAAGCTTTACTTGTTATTCTCTATATCTTTATCTAAAGCTTTGATGTATGTTGCCATCAATTACCAAAAAGGGGGAGACTGAAAGCACAAGTGCTCCCTGGGTGATTTTGGTAATTAATGTCAACATATCTCTTGTTGGACTAACACTTTTACCTAGTATGTTTCAGATAAGTTCAACAAAGGAGTAGCATGGACTAAAGGATGTGGAACCCCTTCAAGATGCTAAGGACAAAGGATTGGCTCAAGCTTCAAGAACAAGACTCTACATTTTATATTTTAGTGATCCAAGATCACATTGAGTCTATAGGAAAAGCCAATACTATCAAGAGGGGATGAGGTGTTGCTTAATGGCTTGCTTGCTCAAAGTGCTTAGTGATATGCTCCAAAACCCTCAACTACTTTCTCACATGCACATATGACCTAAACCAAAAGTCAAACTTGGCCCCACCGATTCTTTCTATCCGGCGCCACCGAGTTCAGATGTCATAGCCACTGCCACAAACCCTAGGCAAATCGGTCTCACCGATAGGGATCTCGGTCTCACCGAGATGGTATTGTAATCTCTCTGTGTATGTCCATTACCAAGATCGGTCTCACCGAGTTTGAGCAATCGGTACTACTGAGATTACAATGCAAACTCTCTGGTTAGCTTATTACCAAAATCGGTCCCACCGAGTTTGTGTAATCGGTCTCACCGAGTTTGCCTGACCAACTCTCTGGTTAGCTTATTACCAAAATCGGTCCCACCGAGTTTATGTAATCGGTCTCACCGAGATTACGTTATGCCCTAACCCTAACCATATCGGTCCTACCGAGTTGCATGTCGGTCCCACCGAAAATCCTAACAGTCACTAGATTTGCTGAACGGTATGACCGAGTTTCACAATTCGGTCCCACCGAGTTTGGTAAGTTGTGTGTAACGGTTAGATTTTGTGTGGAGGGTATATATACCCCTCCACCCACTCTTCATTTGAGGAGAGAGAGCCATCAGAACGAACCTACACTTCCAATACACATTTTCTGAGCGAGAACCACCTACCCTTGCGTTGAGGCCAATATATTCCATTCCTACCATATGAATCTTGATCTCTAGCCTTCCCCAAGTTGCTTTCCTCTCAAATCTTCTTTCCACCAAATCCAAATCCTATGAGAGAGAGTTGAGTGTTGGGGAGACTATCATTTGAAGCACAAGAGCAAGGAGTTCATCATCAACACACCATTTGTTACTTATTGGAGAGTGGTGTCTCCTAGATTGGCTAGGTATCACTTGGGAGCCTCCGACAAGATTGTGGAGTTGAACCAAGGAGTTTGTAAGGGCAAGGAGATCGCCTACTTCGTGAAGATCTACCGCTAGTGAGGCAAGTCCTTTGTGGGCGACGGCCATGGTGGGAAAGACAAGGTTGCTTCTTCATGGACCCTTCGTGGGTAGAGCCCTCCATGGACTCGCGCAACCGTTACCCTTCGTGGGTTGAAGTCTCCATCAACGTGGATACACGATAGCACCACCTATCGGAACCACGACAAAAACATCCGTGTCTCCAATTGCGTTTGAATTCTCCAAACCCTTCCCTTTATATTCTTGCAAGTTGCATGCTTTACTTTCCGCTGCTCATATACTCTTTGCATGCTTGCTTGAATTATGTATTGTGTTTGTTAAACTTGTGCCAAAACTCCACTCCAACTTAAAGAAGTTAAAAACTGCAACTTTTGGTACTTAGTGTCTAATCACCCCCCTCTAGACACCTCTTCTCGATCCTTTCAAGGTTAAAACAACACACTTGACGAAAAATCGTTGTGGTTTTGATGCGTTGGTAAGAACGGTTCTTGCTAGAAGCCCGTAGCAGCCACGTAAAACATGCAACAACAAAGTAGAGGACGTCTAACTTGTTTTTGCAGGGCTTGATGTGATGTGATATGGTCAAGACGTGATGATATATAAATTGTTGTATGAGATGAACATGTTTTGTAACAGTCTTCGGCAACTGGCAGGAGCCATATGGTTGTCGCTTTATTGTATGAAATACAATCGCCATGTAATTGCTTTAATTATCACTAAGCGGTAGCGATAGTCGTAGTAGCAATAGTTGGTGAGAGGACAACGACGATTCAATGGAGATCAAGGTGTCAAGCCGGTGACGATGGTGATCATGACGGTGCTTTGGAGATGGAGATCAAAGGCACAAGATGATGATGGCCATATCATATCACTTATTTGATTGCATGTGATGTTTATCTTTTTATGCATCTTATATACTTAGTGCGGCGGTAGCATTATAAGATGATCTCTCACTAAATTTCAAGGTACAAGTATTCTCCCTGAGTATGCACCGTTGCGACAGTTCGGTCGTGCCGAGGCACCACGTGATGATCGGGTGTGATAGGCTCTACGTTCACATACAACGGGTGCAAGCCAGTTTTGCACACGCAGAATACTCGGGTTAAACTTGATGAGCCTAGCATATGCAGATATGGCCTCGGAACACTGAGACCGAAAGGTCGAGCGTGAATCATATAGTAGATATGATCAACATAGTGATGTTCACCATTGAAAACTACTCCATCTCATGTGATGATCGGACATGGTTTAGTTGATATGGATCACGTGATCACTTAGATGATTAGACGGATGTCTATCTAAGTGGGAGTTCTTAAGTAATATGATTAATTGAACTTTAATTTATCATGAACTTAGTACCTAATAGTATTTTGCATGTCTATGTTGTTGTAGATAAATGGCCCGTGCTACTGTTCTGTTGAATTTTAATGCGTTCCTAGAGAAAGCTAAGTTGAGAGATGATGGTAGCAACTATACGGACTGGGTCCGTAACTTGAGGATTATCCTTCTTGCTGCATAGAAGAATTACATCCTGGAAGCACCGCTTGGTGCAAGACCCGCTGCAGGAGCAATGATACATCTCCATCGTATCTACTTTTCCAAACACTTTTGCCCTTGTTTTGGACTCTAACTTGCATGATTTGAATGGAACTAACCCGGACTGACGTTGTTTTCAGCAGAATTGCTATGGTGTTATTTTTGTGCAGAAGTAAAAGTTCTCGGAATAACCTGAAACTTCACGGAGAATATTTTTGGAATTAATAAAAAATACCGGCGAAAGAATCAAGGCCAGGGGGCCCACACCCTGTCCACGAGGGTGGGGGCGGGCCTACCCCCCTGGGCGCGCCCCCTGCCTCGTGGGCCCCCTGGTGCTCCACCGACCTCAACTCCAACTCCATATATTCACGTTCGGGGAGAAAAAAATTAGAGAGAAGGATTCATCACGTTTTATGATACGGAGCCGCCGCCAAGCCCTAATCTCTCTCGGGAGGGCTGATCTGGAGTCCGTTCGGGCTCCGGAGAGGGGAATCCGTCGGCGCCGTCATCATTAACCTTCCTCTATCACCAATTTCATGATGCTCACCGCCGTGCGTGAGTAATTCCATCGTAGGATTGCTGGACGGTGATGGGTTGGATGAGATTTATCATGTAATCGAGTTAGTTTTGTTAGGGTTTGATCCCTAGTATCCACTATGTTCTGAGATATATGTTTCTATGACTTTGCTATGCTTAATGCTTTTCACTAGGGCCCGAGTGCCATGATTTCATATATGAACCTATTATGTTTTCATGAATATATGTGAGTTCTTGATCCTATCTTGCAAGTCTATAGTCACCTACTATGTGTTATGATCCGGCAACCCCGAAGTGACAATAATCGGGACCACTCCCGGTGATGACCGTAGTTTGAGGAGTTCATGTATTCACTTTGTGTTAATGCTTTGGTCCGGTACTCTATTAAAAGGAGGCCTTAATATCCCTTAGTTTCCAATAGGACCCGCTGCCACGGGGTAGGACAAAGATGTCATGCAAGTTCTTTTCCATAAGCACGTATGACTATATTTGGAATACATGCCTACATTACATTGATGAATTGGAGCTAGTTCTGTGTCACCCTATGTTATAACTATTGCATGAGGAATCACATCCGACATAATTATCCATCACTGATCCAATGCCTACGAGCTTTTCACATATTGATCTTTGCTTAGTTACTTTACCGTTGCCACTGTTACAATTACTACAAAACTGCTACTGTTACCTTTGCCACCGTTATCGTTACTTCCATACTACTTTGCTACTAAATACTTTGCTGCAGATATTAAGTTATCCAGGTGTGGTTGAATTGACAACTCAGTTGCTAATACTTGAGAATATTCTTTGGCTCCCCTTATGTCGAATCAATAAATTTTGGTTGAATACTCTACCCTCGGAAACTGTTGCGAACCCCTATACTTGTGGGTTATCAAGACTATTTTCTGGCACCATTGCCGGGGAGCATAGCTCTATTCTTTGAGTTACTTAGGATTTATATCTGCTGGTCACTATGAGGAACTTGAAAGACGAAAGAACTAAGATTTTCCCTCAACTACGAGGGGAGGTAAGGAACTGCCATCTTGCTCTGCACTTGATTCACCTTCTGTTTTGAGTAAGCTTGCGACACCTAAACCCACTTCTGCTATTAATTCTGATATGTCGCATGTTATTGATGATGCCACTTCTGCTATGCATGATACTTATGATGAAACTACTTCTTTGCTTGATACTATTGTGCCACTAGGTGAATTTCTTGATGAGCAACTTGCTAGGGCTAGAGAGAATGAAATTATTGAAACTGATAATATTGATGAAAGTGATGATGAACATTCTCTCCCTAGATATGAATTGCCTGTTGTGCCTGAGGGTTATGTTATGGATGAAGAAACTGCTAGAGACTTTCTTGCTTGCAATGATAGATATGATCTTAAGAAACTGTTAGCTAAGCTGAAAGAAAAATCCTTGAATGCTAGAATGAAATATGACCTCCTTTTGCTACTTCACCTATCTCGTATTCTTGATAAGGATTATGATTTCTCTGTTGATCCCGGATAATTACTTTGGTTGAATCTGATCCTTTTTATGGCTATGAATCCGAAACTGTTGTGGCACATCTTACTAAATTAAATGATATAGCCACCCTGTTCACTAATGATGAGAAAACTCGTTACTAATATATCCTTAAGTTATTACCATTCTCATTAAAGGGTGATGCTAAGACATGGTTTAATTCTCTTGATCCTAGTTGTGTGCGTAGTCCCCAGGATATGATTTATTACTTTTCTGCTAAATATTTCCCCACTCATAAGAAACAAGCTGCCTTAAGGGAAAAAAATATATTTTTTGCAAATTGAAGAAGAGAGTCTCCCACAAGCTTGGGGGAGGCTTCTCCAATTACTTAATGCTTTGCCTGATCATCCTCTCAAGAAAAATGAAATACTTGATATCTTTTATAATGGACTAACCAATGCTTCCAGAGACCACCTGGATAGTTGTGTTGGTTGTGTTTTCAGGGAAAGAACTGTTGATCAAGCTGAATTGCTATTGAATAATATGTTGACTAATGAAAATATTTGGATGCTTCATGAACCAACTCCTAAGCCAACTCCGAAGAAATTGGGTATTCTATTTCTCACTCCTGAAGATATGCAAGAGGCAAAGAAATCTATGAAAGAAAAAGGTATTAAAGCTGATGATGTTAAGAATTTACCTCCTATTGAAGAAATACATGGTCTTAATTTACCACCTATTGAAGAAATACATGGTCTTGATAACACAACACAGGTAGTAAAGGTAAATTCTCTCTATATATTTGATGTGACACCCCGGCTCATAAAAACCAAAACGCCCCGTATTCCAGCCCAGAGATCGAGGAGAAGTCTTCTGGAATACGACACTGCTTAGCATAGAACAAATCAGCTTTCTATTAATACACGAATATGAATACAGGGTCTCCGATATTACAATGAATAACATCGGCGCGGTGACACTACGCCTGCCACGGTTGTGCTATGCAAGCAGCAGGACAACACGATGCAGCGGAATAACTCTAGCAGCGGAACAATGACGACGGTGGTGAACTCCACTCCGTAGGGACTCTGGCTGGAACGCTTATCCTAGCTCGCACGAACGGAAACCATGACAAGCAAGCAATCAAACCCGGCAAGACCTGCAAACTGGCATGACACGCCAGGTCAGTACATTGAATGTACTTGCAAGCTCAAAATAACCAGAAGCATTCAAGACATACAACAGCATGGCAATTACAGGTTAAACACGGATTACATGATATCATCAGAATAACATGGCATGAACAACATGAACATGATACAGCTAGAACAATATGAGCATGGCATGGAAATATAAACATGATGACCTTATCATGCAACATGATGACGTTATCATGCACCAACTTACTCTGTTCGGGTTACCTTGTAACCAACACATGCATCACTTACCAACCTCACACATCACACGATCATCTTAGGATCAAATCAAGCTTGGTATAAACAATACCGTAGTAATCATTAAATGACCACAAGGAGCTTGATCTTTACCCATGATTCTCGCACAACATCATGAAAAAAGATCCAACAACTCGGTATCCTCGATACCACGATGATCATTCACGGATCACAAACGGAACTACTCTAGGATCAACGGGTTACCTCGTAACCAAATGGTGATCATTCACGGATCACAAACGGAACCACTTTGGGCTCAACGGGTTACCTCGTAACTAAACGGTGATCATTCACGCATCACATAACCAACTTATCTCATCATCGAACCGGGGTTGTTATTAAGCACATTATTATTATTACTGTTGACTCACATTGTGACCAACTACTTAATCTGGCCCTTATCATGGTAGCGCCGCTATCGATAGATTTAATATACACTCTGCAGAGGTTAGTACATTGTACCCACACCACGGAACCCATGGCCTCGCACTCCCATTCGGGTGGACCAACGGCGTTCCGACAAAACCGATCTACATCCATGACACTCTCCCGGCCACTTCGACTCACTCCCCACTGGGCTAGTCCTGGGTGGCCCCGTGTCTACCAAAGACACCAACGGCCACCATCATGGCAAAAACGGTCCCAAACGGGGACAAGGATCCATAACAACAACAACAGGCACACAAAGCTTATGTCCGCCTACCTGATCAGGGTAGCGCGCTCCCATAACCTTCCCTCATTGGAGGCACCAGTGAGAGGCACGACAATAGACCCAGTTAGGACCTTCCCATAAAGGTAGGCGTGGTTACAGTGGTCAGCTTGATATGGTGGCACCATGACTCAGCCAACAGTTGTTCAAGTTCAATTTAATCCGGTTAAACTTGAATGCAAATATGATGAGTCATGATAAAATAACATGATGCAATGACAATGCATGAGCATGATATCAACATAAGCATGAGGGTACAACATAACTATCCACCATATCAACAATGAATCATATCCAACTGAGCATGGCATAATGAGGAGCATGAGTACAACACTACTCATAGCATAACATGACCATTAGCACCAACAATAAATACCATTCAAGAACACATCAATAACATTACCGAGTAATCACTTAACCAACTAACAGCAAAGGAACAATGCATATTAACGATACTCGGTAACCGACGTTAGTCATGCACCGAAGAACATGACCAACCCAACATGTACTACTATCAAGCATGACCATTATGAATGTAATACTAGCAAATAATTCATGATAACAGAGTGCAAGAAAACATAGCATGACGGTAATCACCGATCCAAAAGCATAACCGAAATAACGACAGCAGTATCAAAATAAACATATAGTTATTAAAGATTCAAGTTAAAAACCAATTCTACTGCATGGCTATCATGCCAATGGTGGTTGTGGCTTGCCCGGGAATGAGGATGCAAGGGGAAGAAGTGCGGAACGATCGCACAATGATTCGTCAGAAACAGTTCTCTCTCGGAGGGGTTGTTTACGGGCAAAGGCAAAATGGTCATTTTCACAGTGTCAAACCATATTCAAAATGAAACCAACAGAACGGGCTCGACGAAACGAAGACGTGGGGTTTGAATTCACCTCAAACGGAGTTGCGAGCAAAAATTTATAAAGTGTTTTCTGCCAGGGACCCATTTGTAATAAAAAGATTTTCAGACTGGACTTAGGTAGAAAAACAGAAGGCGTACTTCAGCAAATACGCTTTCCTAAAGCGAAAGCGCACTTTCAGCCGAAGCACCCGGGGAATACATTTTCAACGCATGAAGACGTACTCACCAGAACTGCGCGTCCACTTATCCACGTCAGCTGGCACCTCGTGCGGCCGACGGGTGGGACCCACGTTGACCTTCTCTCTCTCCCCCCGCTCCTGTTCTTCTTCCTCCCATCGATCAAAGCAGAGGAGGAGGGGAGGGGCGACACCGGCGACGGCCCGGCCAGCTCCGGTGGTCTCCGGCTGACCTCCGGCCACCGGAGGGTTCAGGAGACGACGCCGCGTCCGACCAGGGGGGAGAGCAGGCACCGGGGAGGGTCGAAGCGGCTGTGGCACCGGGGTCCGCGGCTGAACAGAGGGGCACAGCCAGCGGTGGCTACGGCGGCTCCGGCCACCACTTGCGGAGCTCGGACCACCAGCAGGCACGGGAGGATGCCGCACATCCGTCCTAGGGGTGCACGCACATCGAGGAGGGATGGAGATGGGATGGCCATTGAAACAGAGAGCAACCGCGGCGGCGCTGGATCTTGGAGCGGCGGCTTTAGGCACTCCAGCGATGAGATTAAGGGCTGGGGAGGATCACTGGGGTGTGGGGAAGGCGATGGTGTTGACTAGAGGTGGAGGAGGGCTCGGCGTTGGGCTAATTTAGGCCGAAGCCGAGGCGGACATGGCGGCCATGGAGGAGGAACTAGAGCTCCTCGAGCTCGGTGGAGTGGTCGGGCGGGGCTCTGGGAGAGTGGTGGAGGCGATGGAGTGCTCGTAAGGGGCTCGGGTGGCCTTTATATAGCCGGGGCGAGGGGCACGGGCTCGGGTGCCGCCATGCACGTCCGGCCGAGGCTCTGGCGACGCGCAGCGAGCACGAGGTGGCGTGTAGGCGATGAGGGAGGAAACGGACGAGCCGCACAGGTCACGGAGACGAGAAGAGCTCAGGGACAAGAGGAGGAAGACGCCTCGGCGCGAACAGAGACGGTCGGCTACAGCTCGCCCATGGGCGCGCGGCGACGAGCACTGACGGAGGGGCTTACGGAGGGGGATATGGCTCCAGGAGGACGGCGACGACGCGGTAAAAGTGTTAGACATGCTCATGAGCGCGAAGACGATGAGAGGGGGAGGGGCCGGAGCTAGAAGACGTCCTGGACGCGCGCACTGCATGCCAAGTCGGTGGTCACTGCGTGAGCTAGCGAGGAGAAGATGCCAAGGGCTGGCAAACGTTGTCTAGTGGTAAGTTCTTCCAGGGGAGGTTTAAACTGTGGTGGTAGATCGGTTAAATATGATGCGATTAAATGGTAATCATCGTATGAAGTTTACTGCAGTAAACTTGAACGTGCACTGGTGATCAACAGGGAATGGATTGGGAGCAATGGAGTTGTCTGGGAGGCTTAGGTTAAGAATGACTATAATCCTGTTAACTTTGAGAAGATTTGGATCAAGATTTAAAATGGTTGCTAAGCAACTGCCAAATCTGGTCAGAAACTAAATCAGGAAGGTGCACTCACATGGAGAAGCTACTTGAGCTGAAATTTGGCAAGTCTTAGTGATTTGATCACATAAAGATGCTGTAAAAATTTCGTACCAATTGGATTCACCAAAATGGTACTTCCTTCACAGCTATCTTCACTGACCAGAATCTTGCAAGAATTTTGGAGAAATATTGGCTAGGTGAAATGGTGCCAAATTTGGTGGAGAGAAGTTATATAGGTAGGAGAATGATCTGGTAATTTGCCAGGATTTTTGAAGCAATATAAAATGCACTTGCTTCACAACCTGAAATTTTTGCCAGAAGAAAAGATTTGATCATGTGCACACATAGATGATTGGATGGGGCTGAAATTTGTAGGAGTGAGATAATATGCGCACAAGAAGTGGCATGCAAAATTACAACTCATTTGGATTCTCCTAGCTAGTACTTCCTTCACAGTGGCTTCTGTTTGACAGAAACTTTAAAAAATCACTGAGGAAGATTGTCTAGGCAAATAAAGTTGAATTTTGGCATGGGGCAATTATTTGGACATAAGAAAATACCCAAAGGGTTTGGGAGCACACAAGAGAAGATAAATTACACTTCCTTTTCAAAGTGCCACTCTAGATAGAATTGAAGAATAATTATTGGGGAATTATTCTTGGGCTATAACAAGAAAGTTTGGGCATATTTGAGCAAAATATGACCCAAAGGAATTATGAGAATTATTTGGGAATTTTTGGATGGACAGAAATATAGGTTGCTTCACAACCTAGGGCAGACAGGGTTATTCCTTTAATAGAAAAAGGAATATTCCTGAGAAAAAGGAAATTATGGTTTGGTCAAGGAGTGAAGTGACATGATCTTGGCATGGTTTTGAGAATGATGAGCCACTTAGGAGGGGGAATGAGGATGATTTCCCAGGTGGCAAGGCCACAGAACCACTCCAAAAATAAAAACAGAGCAAAAACCAATAAATCAAAAAGAAAAAGAAAAGGGCCAAAAACCAGGCTGTTACATTTGATGAAGGTGATATTCCTCGTTATAAGTCTGCTAGCCAATGCTTAGATGAGTTTGATAATTTTATTGTTAAACAAGAAAAATTCAATGCTTATGTTGGTAGACAATTGAAACGTAATGCTTATATGATTGAACACTTGAGTGATTATATGTCTAGAGTTAAAGGTGAACTTAAACTCATTAGTAAACATGCTTCTATGGTTACCACTCAAGTAGAACAAGTGCTTAAAGCTCAAAATGATTTGCTCAAGGAATTAAATAATAAGAAAAATGATAATGTTGTTAGAGTTATGACTAGAGGGGGTAAAATGACTCAGGAACCTTTGTATCCTGAAGGTCACCCTAAGATAATTGAGCAAGATTCTCAGAGAACAAATGTTGATGCACCTAGTCCTTCTAATAGGAATAAAAATAAAAATGATAGTACTTTGCATGCTTCTAGTGAACCTGTTGTTGACACACCTGAGAATCCCAATGATATTTCTATTTCTGATGCTAAAATACAATCTGGTGATGAATATGAACCTAGTGATAATGTTAATAATGATGCTCATGTTGATGCTCAACCTAGTAATAACAATGATGTAGAAATTGAACCTGTTGTTGATCTTGATAACCCACAATCAAAGAATCAACGTTATGATAAGAGAGACTTTGTTGCTAGGAAGCACGGTAAAGAAAGAGAACCATGGGTTCAGAAACCCATGCCTTTCCCTCCTAAACCATCCAAGAAAAAGAATGATGAGGATTTTGAGCGCTTTGCTGAAATGATTAGACCTACCTTTTTGCGTATGTGTTTAACTGATATGTTTAAAACGAACCCTTATGCTAAATACATGAAGGATAGTGTTACAAATAAAAGAAAGATATCGGAAGCTGAAATTTCCACCATGCTTGCTAATTATACTTTTAAGGGTGGAATACCAAAGAAACTTGGAGATCCAGGAGTACCAACTATACCTTGCTCCATTGAAAGAAACTATGTTAAAACTGCTTTATGTGATCTTGGAGCCGGTGTTAGTGTTATGCCTCTCTCTTTATATCAAAGAATTGATTTGAATAAGTTGACACCTACTGAAATATCTTTGCAAATGGCTGATAAATCAACTGCTATACATGTCGGTATTAGTGAGGATGTGCCTGTTGTGGTTGCAAATGTTACTATTTTAACGGACTTTGTTATTCTTGATATTCCCGAGGACGATAGTATGTCGATTATCCTTGGTAGACCCTTTTTGAATACTGCAGGGGCTGTTATTGATTGCAACAAAGGCAATGTCACTTTTCATGTTAATGGTAATGAGCATACGGTACACTTCCCGAGGAAAGAACCTCAAGTCCACAGTATCAATTCTATTGGAAAAATCTCAACTATTACTATTGGAGGTTTTGAATTTCCTCTTCCTACTGTCAATAAGAGATATGATATTCTTATTGTTGGGGATGTGCATATCCCCGTTGAGGTAACCTAGTGTTATTCAAAATTTCTCCGGTTCCATGTTATTCAAAAAGAGTTTAATAACAAGACTTGATCAACCTTGTTAGTGGATTCCTTTTGATGAGCATGAGATGGATGAAGTTAGAAAGCACAATCTTCTGTACCCTCCTTTTACTTTCTATTATTTAGAATAAATAAAGCAAAAATAGTGTTTATCTGTCAGTTTTCTGAATCACCCTTGCAATAAAAAATTCCCCGAAAATAAAAGTTCTCCAAATGCCCCGAAAATGAAATATGATTTGTTCTAAAATATTTGAGAATATTTGGCACTGAGAACACATCAGGGGAGCAAGCACCTGGCCACGAGGGTCCAGGGCGCGCCCCCTGCCTCGTGGGCCCCTGGTGGCCCTTCTCCACTTATTCCACCAACCACACACTCCTTCCTCCCAAAAACTCACCAACCAGCTCAAGCACGAGTTCTTGCTCATCTTGCTGTGATTTTAGATCTCCTTGCTCAAAGCTCCACTCACAAAACTGCTTTGGGGGATTGTTCTTCGGTATGTGACTCCTCCAATGGTCCAATTAGTTTTTGTTCTAGTGCTTTATTCATTGCAAATTTTTGCTGCTTAGGTGACCCTGTTCTTGAGCTTGCATGTCAAATTTATATGGTCCCAAGTAGTCTCTACGCACTTGTGGGAGTAGTTGTTATCAATTTTGTTGAGTTTGGTTCACTTTTATTTTAAGTTACTAAAAATTTCAGAAAATTTCAGAAATTGATGAAGAGATTTTTGAGGGGCTCTTCGAGCCGAAGCTTGAAGGATAAGCAAAGTGAAGAGGATAAAAGGCCCAAATATAATCTCCCTCGCACCGCGAAGGTTCGGCCGTGTGAATGGCCTTGTGATGATTTCTTGAGGGCGGCCGGGAATCATGATGATTTTTATTATTTCGCCGAGAATGCGGGCCTCACCGACTTCCTCCGCGACCAGCACAAACTGTATCTCCTACTCACTAATATTTTCGTGCAAAATTTTCATTTTCATGCTAGGAGATCACCACCTTCGGTGGATTTTTATTTATATGATGAGTTTAAGGAGATGTCACTATTTGATTTCTGCTGGGTGTGTAAGATACCCTTCGTAATGATGTGGAAGGGTTTATTGATATGATTGCTGTAGGGGAAACGAGGAAAGTTTCCGATGCAAGAATTACTAGCATACACTTTCCTGTTCTGCGTTACTTTGCAATATTTGCTAGTAGATGTTTAATTGGTCGCGGGAACTGTGGAAACCTTAGTGCCCCTGATATTGTTATTTTGGGTCATGCCTTGTGTAGCGACCCGACCTCAGACGGTCAAGCCTCTGTGTATCCGTGCCATCCTCGGATCAAGATGCTTGGCACACACAAGACATCAATGTATATATCAAAGTGCAATCACATGCATAAATAACGAAAACTGATATATACCTCATAATACTCAGCGAAACAATCAAACGGTTGTGGAGTCCCATCAACGCCATCGGCAGGTTGAGTGTAGACCGTAACCTCAGATCGTAACTCTTACTCGTCGAGGAAAATATCTGCAACATGATACGTTGCAGCCGTGTAGGTCAGTACATTGAATGTACCGGCAAGATCACAATAAGATAAAGCAGATGATAAACTATACTATATGCAGTATGGCTTTGTGGCTCTGTATCTGAGTTTTGTTTGCGTAAAAGCTGGTTTTATTTTTCCCTACATCAAAAGAATAAATGAAGTCTGTACTATGGAGTTTTTCTGTCATGACATGGTTCCGCCAACCGATGTCTCATAGCCCCAAGGTCATCATAAGTTGCCCACAATTAAGTTATCAATCCGGTGTTGAGAGTTCCAGATAGATCCAAGTCCGAGGCTCAAATTGTCCGTAATCGGGACACGGCTAATCGATTAGGTTATAACCCTCTGCAGAGGTTTGTACACTTTACCCGCAAGATTCGATCCTCTTTTTACGTTCTCGCACTTCAGAGTGTTTGAGAACAAGATGACCAAACATGGTCTTCCAAAGAGTTCCTCGACCACCGTCCGGTACCCATCCGATCCTACCGTTCTTCTACATCTGCTAGTACCGTCCCAGCCAGAGTCACAACCAAGGTCAACCAAGCGAGCCCATAATGACTTGCGGTTGCACGTAAGCTTCCGGCGTGAAGTATTCTTCCGTCTCTTTGAGTCTGGGTGAAGCATTCCGCAAGATGTCATGGCGCTTCTCCATGCATCCCGCCAACCACTGGTTTCTCCTGGGCTGCCCGTCAACCGTCCTTCACCCAAAGAGTGTGTATTGAAATCCTGTCTCGAGTCTTGAAGTCTTGAGGTCTTGAAGATGCAGTCCTTGCAGATTCCATCATGGAGATGTTGTCATTGACGAGAATCCTCCATTCTCACACCACTCCGTGCACTCATACCAAACCCCGTCTACTATAGCGTAGCATTAAAAGAAATAACGTCCCGGGCTTGGTAACAGGGTGATGGGTTCCTACCTCATGCATACTACTCAACTACAGGGATTCAATAACACTACTGAGGGGTGGTTACCAAGGTGCCACTAAATGCAATAAAACATAGGTAAGAAAAAGCATGGTCAAAGTGAACTTGCCTGGTTGACGATCTTCGAAAGAAACTAGGGTTTCGTAGTAGTAATCTTCGCACTCTGAAATTCTACCGAGGCAAACAATAACTATGATAAGCACATAGCAATAGGATCACATAACACAACATAACAAAGGTAACATAACACAACAAAACAATCAAAACCAAATCCAAAAAGAAAACTCAAAGAAACCAATTCAAAGTTTTTCCTACTCCAAACAATAGCAAAATAGTTTTTATATAACAAAAATTTCTTAATATAACCTAATCATGGTTTTAAGTTAACTTAACAGAGAAGGTTTCACTAAGCAACTAGGAGCAAAAAGAATTAATTAAATAGCTATTATGAAACTCATTTTAGGCCTAATCCAATTTCTATTAAGAAAATAATTTAAAACTTTTATTAATTACGAATAAAAGTTCATCTAATGGAATGACAAAACTAACCTAGAATAACTAATCACAAGTTAAAAATAAATTAATTTACTAATTAATTAAATAGGAAAACAGGAACTAGTTAATTAATTAGGTTTAATAGGATTCTGTCTAAAACTAATTATTTATTAATCCTAAAATACCAAAATTAATTTCTAGGGTTTTGCAATGTTAAAATAAAGTGGTGACAAAAAGAATCATGCAAAATAATTTTTCTAACTAAAGTTATAGCAGATTTACTATTCTGTCCAAAACTAAAATAAAGCAATTTTAATTATTTTTAACATATCTAAATATATATTCTACAGAAACTACATAAAATTTGCAATCCAACAAAAAAGAATCACTCAAAATATTAAACATAATAAAAGATATGAATTTTTGAAAATGAAACTATTCTGCTAAAACAGAAAAATCAAAATAAAAGAAAAAGGCCTAATGGGCCTATCTCGTGTCTCGTATGCGTTAGATAGGCTAAACGGGCTCTAGGGTTTAAACTAAACGAACCGGCCTAAAAAAACTAAACTAAAACTAAACCGAAGGACCGGCGGTTTTATAAATAAAACCTATTCTTCTGGGTTTCTAATCTTAGCCGTCTAAGATGGATCGGACGGTGGAGGATATGCTGTGACTTACCGGACTCGACGGCGGCGGCGGCGGCGAGAGTCGTCAGGCGTCCCAAGGCGTCGGCGAGCTCGGCGACTGTCGGGAGATGCGGGAGCACGGGTGGTTCGGTGGGGTCGGGGTTGGTCGGGGAACTGTATGCCGACGGCGACAATGGCGGCGATGCGGGCTTGAGCTCCCATGAGCACGAGCGGGAGGGAGAGGAGGTGCTGAGGGGGCGAGGGGAAACGGGTGCGGGAGGCGGCTTTATAGCCAGGGGTCGCTGGGGTCGGAGGATCGGGGCGATCGGGATCCGGATCTTCGGGATCCGCGATCTCCCGAGGTCGGCGTGGCGTGGGGCGGGGAAGAAGAGGGCGGGGCCCACGGGTCGATGAGAGGGGGGTGAGGAGGAGGCGGTCGATCGCGCCAGAGCGCCTTGGTCGAGGGGAGGGGGTGCGCTGGGCTGGCTGTTGGGCCGCTCACTGGGCTGGCGCGGGCTGCGGAGGGAGGCGGCGCTGGCCGGCCTCGCCAAGGGTTTCAACTGGCGGGGCAGGGTCTGGCTGCGCTGAGGGGGGTTTTTTTATTTTTAAATAAAACTAAAACAAAAATAAAACCAAATCTAAAAATAATTTATATAGGGTATATATATACCAAAATGATCAGGAATATTCCTTTCATTTGAACATTTTTCCAAAAGCAAAATCCAAACTTCATAAAATCTATTTTTTCAAATTCAAATAAATTTCAGATTTGAATCCAAATCTTTTAGCATTGTTTCCTCTGATATTTTGGAGTGTCATGTTTGCTCCTCTCATACTTTTGATCAAGTATTTATCGTGCTTAGTTTTTTTGGAAATGTTTCCCACATGCCAAAGTTTGAAATTCAAATTCAAAACTCAAATTTTGAAAGAGGGTTTCAAAGCACTTTGAAATGATTTTCAACTTGATTCATTATAACTTCCAACTCCTATTTCATATAATTGAAGAAGTCATTTTATCTTCCCTCATGAAAATCATTGAGTTGCATAAAGCTTTGGATTTGAAAACTTCCCAAATGAAATTCAATTCTTTTTCCAAAACCCTATTCATTTCAAAATGGAAGAAGTCATGTCATCTTCACTTCTAGGTTTTTGGTGTTGCAATGAACTTGAGTTCAATTGGCATCCAAAAATGCAAGATGGAAAGTTTGGGAAAGTCATTTCATTCCCTCTCATTCAACTTTCAAAAGTTTCAATTTCCACTCAATTCCATTCAATCAATCACCAAACAATCGACAACAACCATAGTTATTTATTTATTATAACATTCCAAAATTTAGAATTTTGGGATGTTACAAACCTACACTTAAAATGAATCTCGTCCTCGAGATTCAAGAGGCTAGCAAGAAAAGGTTAGGGTTGGGGTCTTCTAGCAAATGTTCAGTCGAAAAGGTCGTGGGCTACCACACTTAAAATCAAGGTTACGGTTCCAATAAACTCAGATACTTCCTCCGAGTGCTGAAAATGTATGTATCTTCACATATCTTACAATAACTCCTTCATTAACGCCTTCTACTTAGGGCGTAAAGTTTTCCTCGAAACCTTGGGTCGGTTCTTCAAAGTTGTGGTTCGTCGAGACCGGATCTTCTTAGCGATAGGTCCGTGTCCATTCTAGACAGCTATCGAAATACTCATGGTGGTCTACAATTTATGGTTTCTCTTGCGTAAAACGGGTGCAGGTTGAACCTCACCGTATAACCTACGTTTGGCAACAACTGCCCTGTATATTATCATCATACCACTCTAAGGCTTAAGCAAGGCTTCAACGAGCGTCGTCACTTTACTATGGGTAAGTCTCTCTGATTTACCATTCCAAATAGCAAGAGCGAAAGATACGAGTAAGTCGGTATGGTGATCAATCCATTCCGCACCAGATCATTACCACAGATAAGGTTTAGCGAATCTCGTATTCTAACACTCGGTCATTCTCACAAGCATTACAGAATTTCTCTTGTTCTCGAACTGGGTTCGAGTAAATCCATGGTTTTCTGCAAGCTGAACAAACATCTATCGTTACTTCACCACTCTCAGGTTTTTGCGTAACCTCCTACGTAAACGTATGCTGATTGGATGCTGATTCTTCCAATTTATTCCTTCATCAAGGTTACAACGGTTCCTTCTCGAAATCCACGGGCTGTGGGTTATGGCCCACTTCAACACTAGTGCAGCTTTAACTCATCCTTGGAGTAACTCTCTTGTTACACCTCCTTAAATCCAGAGTACTGTTTCTTCGTACCATCATATCAAAACAAAACTCCAACTTATTTTGTCCAGCTTCCTTCTATGGCCGTCATGAATAACACGTTTCTTTCTTCATTGATCCTGTGGCTTTATAGAGTACTATGACCAAAAGAAGTGCACAAGTTTATCCATAAAATCTCATTAATCTCATATCAATCTTTCATTACATCCTTAACCATTTTCAGAAATCCAAATTCCAAAAGTACTTGTTACAAATGCTGCCACCCACATGATTTGGTATGGTGGGACATTACTTCCACTTTATTTATTTATCCTCTTGAGGATTCTTCATCCCACCGAAGTGTGCGACATGAGCCTTGAAATCTTCAATCTTCTTTTTCATCATGGTGGTCTTGAGCTTCTCCTTCATCATCTCGCATGCACTTCGCTTAGGTATTCCTGAGTATAACGGAGTCTTGCTTCAAGTATTTCTCCGATCCGGCGATGGCTTCCATGGCTGCTTCACGAACAGCGTCGAAGAAAGTTGCTTGTGGCACACGTGAGATGAAAAGTAATGCCCCATCCTCTTTGGGCAAACTCCTTTCAAATGGTGGAGGTGTACCTCCACATACCAAAGTTCCACTCCCTTTGCATGAAGGGTAGCCTTTGTAGACTGCATCTCCTTCAAGGTGAATATGCTTCATCATGTCCTTCAGATCTTGGGTAATCATGATCACTTGTCGTGGTCATGATGGTTTCCGACCTTTAAGGAAAGACTCGTAAAGGTCGCCATCTGCAGTTGTATAACAAAAGTGGTGCTCGTAATGAGGTACATATCTCCGGCACACATTCATATCATCCAAACAAAACTTCAAACTCAATTCCAATTTCCTGTTTATGCATCACAACTCACTTTCTTCCATGTTCATCCAGAATATTAATTTCCAAGATAAAATATGACAACTCCTTAAAGCTTGTCAGCATGTGACATTAAGTCATGAACTATTACAAACTCTGAGAAATCCATTACATAACTCAACTCATTGAGCTCATGAAAAGGAAATTGCTTTCTACTACTCTTATTATCCATATCAAAATTCCAACTACTCGGCTCCAGCTTTCGTCTTGTCGGAACATTTAGTAGCATAATGTCCTGCTTCCTTGCAGCGAAAACAAATGACTTTCGATAAGTCTTTGGGCTTCTTGGAGATGGTGCCTGATCCTTGAGTTCCTTGCTTCCTTTCGGGACATTGATTGGCATAATGCCCGATGTCCTTACATTCAAAACAGGTGATATGACTCTTGTCCCTATTTGCAGAAATTGGGTTGTTACGAGGTGTCTTTGTTTTCTCTTCCGGGTTTCCTCGTTCGATCAATCCTTCTATTCCATGTGGGTCAAACTCTATTGCTTCGTCGGGAAGTATCCGGATACTCTTTTCTTTCCTTGGTGCACATCTGTGAAAATGTCCTTCTTCTCCACATGAATAGCAGGCATTGAGTAAAATCTGTTGAGACCTTCTCCATCCGGTCTTCAACACTTTCATTCATTACCGGTTCTTCTAGGTCTTCCTTGAGGGCTTCTTTCATTCCATCTTCCTGCTTTGGAATAGTTCGTTGCACCGTGGAGTAAATGTGACACGCACCGGTAGTGGGTGGTTCCTTCACACAGAAGCAAGTCACCGACTAGTTGGGCATTCCTCACCGGGTGTTTCTCCTCACAATGAGGGCATCCATCCTTGTGTTCCTCCCGGTGTGTCCTATTTCTCCGCAAATCCTGCAGCACAAGGTTTAATTCCTGGTGTATCATGGTGCTTCCGGATAAGACGTGATCTCAACAGGTCTTCTTGAAATCCTCCCAAGTTCTTGCTCCATTAAATCCTGTATGGCTTGATGCATTTTCCACCAGGTTGCAGCACTTTCTGTAAAGTACTGAAGAGCGTATTGGACCTCATACTTCCTTGAAACCAAATTGTTCCCGAAGTGACTCTCCATGTTCTGCATCCATAGCTCTGCCTCCGGCTGAGTCTTCGGTCCAGAGAATATCAGTCCAACTTCATTCATCATCTATGGGGTTCAAGGGTTTTAGGGTGAGGTGAGAGAGATGGGGGGGGGATATACACACAATACAACCAATAGTTTTTGAAGAAACAAGTTTTTATTTTGGGGCTGTCGGAAAACATCAAACAAATGACAGCTCACAAAATCATCGCATCTAACGTAGGTGTATAGCAGGGGTTTGGTCTTCTAAAGGTCAAATAATTCTTCAGATCCTTCAAGTCTTCGGAGTCTTCAACTGTTGTAGATTCTAATGGAGAAATCCTCTTTACTCTGAAGGGGTCATCAGTTCTCCGATATCAAATCCTTCTTGGAGCGTCTTTAGTTGATCCTCCGGTGATCAAAGGATAAGGGTATATTCTAACTATTTGAGGTGAGAGTGTCTATTTGATAAAATCTGAAAAGATGAGAAGTAAGAGTCTTTTGAAAATAAAGTTTTAGAAATTTCCTGTCCTAGGGCTTTCCGGTTTCTAGGGTCACGCCCTCATACCAACATGTGCTCGATACCATCTCAGAGCGACCCGACCTCGACGGTCAAGCCTCGTGTATCCGTACATCCTCGGATCAAGATGTCGGCACACACAGTACATCAATGTATATATCAAAGTGCAATCACATGCATAAATAACGAAACTGATATATACCTCATAATACTCAGCGGAAACAATCAAACGGTTGTGGAGTCCCATCAACGCCATCGGCAAAGTTGAGTGTAGACCGTAACCTCAGATCGTAACTCTTACTCGTCGAGAAAATATCTGCAACATGATACGTTGCAGCCGTGTAGGTCAAGACATTGAATGTACCGCAAGATCACAATAAGATAAAGCAGATGATAAACTATACTATATGCGGTATGGCTTTGTGGCTCAGATATCGAGTTTTGTTTGCGTAAAAGCTGGTTTTATTTTTCCCTACATCAAAAGAATAAATGAAGTCTGTACTATGGAGTTTTTCTCGTCATGACATGGTTCCGCCAACCGATGTCTCATAGCCCCAAGGTCATCATAAGTTGCCCACAATTAAGTTATCAATCCGTGTTGAGAGTTCCGAGATAGATCCAAGTCCAGAGGCTCAAATTGTCCGTGAATCGGGACACGGCTAATCGATTAGGTTATAACCTCTGCAGAGGTTTGTACACTTTACCCGCAAGATTCGATCCTCTTTTACGCTCTCGCACTTCGAGTGTTTGAGAACAAGATGACCAAACATGGTCTTCCAAAGAGTTCCTCGACCACCGTCCGCACCCATCCGATCCTACCGCTTCTTCTACATCTGCTAGTACCGCCCCAGCCAGAGTCACAACCAAGGTCAACCAAGCCAGAGCCCATAATGACTTGCGGTTGCATGTAAGCTTCCGGCGTGAAGTATTCTTCCGCCTCTTTGAGTCTGGGTGAAGCATTCCGCAAGATGTCATGGCGCTTCTCCATGCATCCCGCCAACCACCGGTTTCTCCAGGCTGCCCGTCAACCGTCCTTCACCCAAGAGTGTGTATTGAAATCCTGCCTCGAGTCTTGAAGTCTTGAGGTCTTGAAGATGCAGTCCTTGCAGATTCCATCATGGAGATGTTGTCATTGACGAGAATCCTCCATTCTCACACCACTCCGTGCACTCATACCAAACCCCGCCTACTATAGCGTAGCATTAAAAGAAATAACGTCCGGGCTTGGTAACAGGTGATGGGTTCCTACCTCATGCATACTACTCAACTACAGGATTCAATAACACTACCGAGGGGTGGTTACCAAGGTGCCACTAAATGCAATAAAACATAGGTAAGAAAAAGCATGGTCAAAGTGAACTTGCTCGGTTGACGATCTTCAAAGAAACTAGGGTTTCAGAGTAGTAATCTTCACTCCGGAAATTCTACCGAGGCAAACAATAACTATGATAAGCACATAGCAATAGGATCACATAACACAACATAACAAAGGTAACATAACACAACAAAACAATCAAAACCAAATCCAAAAGAAAACTCAAAGAAACCAATTCAAAGTTTTTCCTACTCCAAACAATAGCAAAATAGTTTTATATAACAAAAATTTCTTAATATAACCTAATCATGGTTTTAAGTTAACTTAACAGAGAAGGTTTCACTAAGCAACTAGGAGCAAAAAGAATTAATTAAATAGCTATTATGAAACTCATTTTAGGCCTAATCCAATTTCTATTAAGAAAATAATTTAAAACTTTTATTAATTATGAATAAAAGTTCATCTAATGGAATGACAGAAACTAACCTAGAATAACTAATCACAAGTTAAAAATAAATTAATTTACTAATTAATTAAATAGGAAAACAGAACTAGTTAATTAATTAGGTTTAATAGGATTCTGTCTAAAACTAATTATTTATTAATCCTAAAATACCAAAATTAATTTCTAGGGTTTTGCAATGTTAAAATAAAGTGGTGACAAAAAGAATCATGCAAAAATAATTTTTCTAACTAAAGTTATAGCAGATTTACTATTCTGTCCAAAACTAAAATAAAGCAATTTTATTTATTTTAACATAGCTAAATATATATTCTACAGAAACTACATAAAATTTGCAATCCAACAAAAAAGAATCACTCAAAATATTAAACAGAATAAAAGATATGAATTTTGAAAATGAAACTATTCTGCTAAAACAGAAAAATCAAAATAAAAGAAAAGGCCTAATGGGCCTATCATCGCGTTCTGTGCGTTAGATAGGCTAAACGGGCTCTAGGGTTTAAACTAAACGAACCGGCCTAAAAAAACTAAACTAAAACTAAACCGAAGGACCGGCCGGTTTTATAATAAAACCTATTCCCCTTGGGGTTCTAATCTTAGCCGTCTAAGATGGATCTGACGGTGGAGGATATGTCAGTGACTTACCGGACTCAGACGGCGGCAAGGGCGGCGAGCGAGAGCGCTGCAGGCGTCCGGCGTCAGCGAGCTCCGCGAGTCGTCGGGAGATGCTTGGAGCACGGGGGTGGTTCGGTGGGTCGGGTTGGTCGGGGAACTGTATGTCGACAAGCGGCGACAATGGCGGCGGTGCTTCTTGGCTCCCAGCGAGCACGAGCGGAGGGAGAGGAGGTGCAGCGAGGGGAGAGGGGGAAACGGGTGCGGGAGGGCGGCTTTATAGCCAGGGGTCGTCGGGGCCTGAGGGGATCGGGGCGATCGGGATCCCGGATCTTCGGGATCCGCGATCTCCAGCGAGGTCGGCGTGGCGTGGGGCGGGGAAGAAGAGGGCGGGCCCACGGGTCGATGAGAGGGAGGGTGAGGAGGGAGCGGTCGATCGGCCAGAGGCGCCGGGCAAGCGAGGCGAGGTGAGGCGCCTGGCTGGCTGTTGGGCCGGCTCACTGGGCTGGGCGCTGGGTCTGGAGGGGAGGCGGCACTGGCCGGGCTGCCAGGGGGTTTCGCGCTTCTTGGGCCAGGGGTCTGGCTGGCGCCTGAGGGGGGGGTTTTTTTTTTTTTTAAATAAAACTAAAACAAAAATAAAACCAAATCTAAAAATAATTTATATAGGGTATATATATACCAAAATGATCAGGGGAATATTCCCTTTCATTTGAACATTTTTCCAAAAGCAAAATCCAAACTTCATAAAAATCTATTTTTTTCAAATTCAAATAAATTTCAGATTTGAATCCAAATCTTTTGGCATTGTTTCCTCTGATATTTTTGGAGTGTCATGTTTGCTCCTCTCATACTTTTGATCAAGTATTTATCAGGCTTAGTTTTTTTGGAAATGTTTCCCACATGCCAAAGTTTGAAATTCAAATTCAAAACTCAAATTTTGAAAGAGGGTTTCAAAGCACTTTGAAATGATTTTCAACTTGATTCATTATAACTTCCAACTCCTATTTCATATAATTGAAGAAGTCATTTTATCTTCCCTCATGAAAATCATTGAGTTGCATAAAGCTTTGGATTTGAAAACTTCCCAAATGAAATTCAATTCTTTTTCCAAAACCCTATTCATTTCAAAATGGAAGAAGTCATGTCATCTTCACTTCTAGGTTTTGGTGTTGCAATGAACTTGAGTTCAATTGGGATCCAAAAATGCAAGATGGAAAGTTTGGGAAAGTCATTTCATTCCCTCTCATTCAACTTTCAAAAGTTTCAATTTCCACTCAATTCCATTCAATCAATCAGTCAAACAATCAGACAACAACCATAGTTATTTATTATAACATTCCAAAATTTAGAATTTTGGGATGTTACACCTTGTTTCGTGATAACACTTATAGTCTAGGCGCTATTGTTGCCAAGCGGTTTAATCTGAACCGTACGAAGGGTCCCATCTTGGGAGGTATCTTCGCCTCGCGCCTTGCTGCACACTTTAACATATCTATTAGGCATTATGAGGAACAAGAAAAGTTGATGCATCCTATTTTTCTAGACTATAAGAGTATGGTAGCACATGATTTTATTGTTAAGAATAAGAAAAGGTTGCTTAACTATAGACTGATATTTGATAGAAATTACTTTGAGACTATTGCTTTTCCTGCTCCTTCATTGTTCAACTTATCTTCATGCAAGTATCTTGTTCTACCGGAGGCCATTCATGCCGACCTGAACCTCACACCAGCTCCAGAGCCAGAACCGGAGCCACAACTTGATCCTCACCATCAGTCTGTTTACCATTGGGATCCGAAGGAGATTGCCAACCAGTGGCACCACGAGGATCCTTCTCAGTACGACCCCAGCTACAACTTTGATCCATGGGCATAAACCAACTTAGGCCAAAAGCCTAAGCTTGGGGGAGTACGTATTTCTCACCGACATTACGTTCATGTTCACACACTCAGTCTAGTTGTCGGTGCTCATACTTTTTCATTATACTATCCATGCTAGTTTATTTTATTTTTCTCGCTTCCTTCTTGTGTGTTTGAATAACCTTAAGAAAAAACAAAAAAAATTAGTTGTAGCTTCTAGCTAGTTTACTTTCCATGCCCGTAGTAGTAATAATTAAAAGAAAACCCAAAAAGATTTCTCATTCTTCTTTTGCTTGTTGGGAGCTTTCCCGTGTAAATAGTTTTATTTCCTTTCTTTTCTTTGGGGGTCGAGAGGAGAAGACCATGATGAAAATGTTTAAGTGGCTCTTATATGCATTATTGTTAATTTAACAAAGAGCCCATATTACCTTGTCTTCTCCTTTGTATCAGATGCTTGCAGATTCCAGCTTAGTCCAATGCACGTGCACTATTATTATTATTCACACCGTTCGGTCGTGCAAGTGAAAGGCAATAATGACGATATATGATGGACTGATTGAGATGAGAGAAGCTGGTATGAACTCGACCTCTCTTGTTTTTGTAAATATGATTAGTTCATCGTTCCTAATTCAGCCTATTATGAATGAAACATGTTTGCAAAGACAATTAGAGATTATAGTTGCTTATGCCATGCTTAATTAGCTAGGAGTATATAATGGTTTACCTTGCGTGCCAACATGCTATTAAAATGGTCGTGATGTGGTATGATAGGGTGGTATCCTCCTTTCAATGATTCAAGTGGCTTGACTTGGCACATGTTCACACATGTAACTGAAACAAAATCAGCATAGCATCCACGATATTTATGTTCATGGTGGATTATATCCTACTCATGCTTGCACTCAATGTTTATTAATTTTAATGCATGTTCATGACTGTTGTCGCTCTCTAGTTGGTCGCTTCCCAGCCCTTTTCTAGCCTTCACTTGTACTAAGCGGGAATACTGCTTGTGCATCCACTTCCATAAACCCCAAAGTTATTCCATATGAGTCCACCATACCTTCCTATATGCGGTAGCTACATGCCGTTCCAAGTAAATTTGTATGTGCCAAACTCTAAACCTTCAAATGAAATTATGTTTTGCATGCTCGAATAGCTCATGTATCAACTAGGCACTACAAAAAAAATACACTTCCGTGATGATACGTGTTTGTCACAGTAGGTCGCGTTTTTTTTCATGCATGTACATCCATGAAAAATTTATGACAGAATCAAGATAGTCATACCAGTCTGTCAGAGAAGTGTTCCATGACATTACCAAAATTATCATCACGGAAGTGTCCAATTCCATGACGATAAATCGCGTCGTCATAAGTGCTTTCATCAACGGTGATCGACACGCGGCATCCACCGTAACGGAACGCCGTTAAGCTATCGGGTCGGATTTTGATCCGATAACCTGCTAACAGCCCCACCAATTGGAAATTTCCACGTAAAATTCGATTGGCGTCAATGGCCGATGTCGCCCGTCCATTGAGGAGACATGCCTACCAGACGTCGACACGTGGTTGGGCCCAACAGAGGCTCATATAGGTTAAACAGCCGCCCGACCAAAGGCCCGTAGAACTTAATCAGTACTAGTGGGCCAGCCCAATAACGGCTCGCTTAATAAAGGCCCATTTACGTACCAAACCAGATCTGGCCCGTTAATTGTTCGCCCAATATTTGGGCCCATTTACGGCCCGAAGCCGATCTGGCCCGTTAATTGTTCGCCAATATTCGACCCAACTACAGCCCAGCTGACTTTCGGCCCCGTTAGAGGCCTGATGTAGACATGGGCCCATTTCAGCCGGTGTGACTTTCGCCCGAATGGCCCGTGCCCCATGGGCCATATATGGTCCGACGACATCGGGCCCACTAACGGCATGTGCTAAAGGTGGCAACAGCTTAAGCCCAACGTGACTTTGGGCTGTTAAAGGCATGTCGCGTAATTCGCCCGCTGATGCTCAAGACTAAGCTTTCGCCTCTTAAAGGCCCATGATATCGATGGGCCAAGTAAGGCCGAGATATGTTTCGCCCGGTAACGCCCGTGAGCTAATCGGCCCATAACGGCCCGGTCTACATTTCGCCTCTCAAGGCCCGCCGACAACTAGTGAAAATTGAGGCCCAAAGATGCATTTTGGCTCGCTAAAGGCTGTGGTTTCATCACGGCCGTAATAGCCAAAGGTAATATTCAGCTCAGCATTAATGGCCCAACGCTACCGGCCAAACTAAGCTGGTCGACAAAAGGCCCAACTAAAATATAGGCCGTGTAAGTTTGGGCTCAAGGCGCAATGTGTGAAGGCCCCAATCATTCGGGCCCAAGAAAGTCGCAGTAGGCCTGGGCCAGGCTCGCTAAAACCTGGCCCGTTATCGAATGTTTCGCCCGGTCGACTACATCTATTTTTTTCAGATAACTAATGATGGCAGAAAGAAATTACGCATAGTAACCAAGAATAAACCTACACTATACAATAAAGGATTTAAGGTATATTACATCCATCGGGCATCGAAGTTCGCCACCAAAGGATCATAAAGCGCAACGAAGAAGCAGATTACAAAACCGGGCACCATTGCAGCAGAACAAAATAATACTTGAACCGAGACCACTTCCAAGATAGTTCAAGAAAGTTTAGCCTTATGGGGAACTGCTGCAAGTCGTTGAGCAAGGCTGTGAGACCGCCTAGCATGTCGGTCATAGCTTCCTGTGTAGCTTTTAGCGATGAGGTTCTCATTGGTGTTCTCGCAATCTTTCTTAGAGATGGGACTTCAAGTCGAAGTTGAGTTGCGTAATGCCTTTCGCTAGAACATGGGATTGAAGAAGTCGAACTGATTCGCATAACGAATTCGTGAGCTTGTCTCGACCGTTAGTCTCAAGTAACTTGAACACCGCATCAAGACAAGACTTTGGGGTTGTCTCGCTATCTTCAAGATGTTTTGCCTTCTTTGCTGCAATATATGTTGAGTTTGTCTCACAGCCTTCAAGAGACTTGTGCATGCCATCGTGCATATCACCTGAAACAAAGCGAGAGAGATGACAGGTTTTGCACGCCTATAAACAAAGATGATAATCTGCTCACAATTCTATCCAATTTCAAATTAGAAAATAAAGAGTAAGTTCAAAATATCAATAGCATAATTTGGCATTGTTCATAATGCGGGAGCTTCACCACACTCTTTGGATTACCATGTCAACATAACAAGCATAGATGAAGGGCAAAGAAAATCATTGTATCTATTTTGGATAATGTGCATGGCATGTTGTTCATATCATCACCACATCAAGAAGATAAAACAGAGATGACAAGGTGCAAACGTGGGCTGCTTCACCACACAATCGGATTATAGATCCACAAAACCAAGCATACATATTGGGAGTATTAAGTAATGTGCATGGTATGAATATAAATTTGGTTTTACAAGTAAAACTTAGAACTTACGGTTCTTACTTAACATGCATTTTGGTAGAAACAAAGAAACTAAACAGCGAGAAACGATAGGGAGTATGAGCAAATTAAACAGCAGCTGAGGATAAAGGCTTTAGAAGGACTGACTTACATTAACAGCTAACACCGGCTTTATAATGCCCTTCTCCATGTCAAGGAAGGATAACTCAAGAATTTCAGCACGTAATCTTCTTCATAAGCATTGCCTGTACTCTACATTTTGTAGAGAGTAATTATAGATATGATAATACCGAAGGGATAGAGGATAATGAAAATAAGATGCGATTGATGCTACATAATCAACTACCAATCCTCGGAAGTACAAGCGCTGAGACAAAATGTAATGACAAGAGCAATGGGCTACACTTCAGACCGGCATTGTCTGTATTCTACTTGTTGGTAACATTAAATATAGATCTGATCTTTTTAGTAAATGGTGGGCGAGGGAGATAAGATGCGAATGCTACAAAATGAACTAATCTTCTTCCCATAATACAAGAGTGTTTTGAACACCGTACTGTATAAAACGTTCTTATATTATGGGACGGAGGGAGTAGGTGTTAATGTAGGTACAGTGATAGACCAAGTTCAGTCCTTACAAGAGGACTACAGAGCTAAACCTCTTCAAAAGCAATGGGTTGATTCTAAATTTGTGTAAGAGTCCATATGGATCTTATAATGTCCACCAAATGGGCGATTACGAGGCTAACATGTGCAGTGATGCTACATAATCAAACAACTATGAAAGTAAGTATGGTCATACAGGGCAAGAGGTACTCAGGAGAGCAATGCAGTGTGCAGTATAGTTGCGAGATTATGTTGTCCCTTGAGAACGAATGTTCTTCAGCTAACAATTTTCGTACAAGTGAGACATTAAGGAAAATACAGAAATGTAGTTCAAATTATGATGTGATATCATAGGCAGTACCTTACGCTGCAGTCGAGACCAATGTGTAACAAGATTATTCCAGTCACCGTCGGATAAATGTAGCACCGGAGACTTTACAGAAATTTCATTCAGAGGCTTGCCATCAAAGTGCGCTTGCCTCAGGTAGGAACGATACTTCATCAACGAGTTCTTGAAAAGCGCAACCAACTCTTGCTCGTCATCACAATCCAGTTTGCTCCTCGCCTATTTAAAAGAATGAAATCTTGTGTCTTCTGTCAGCAGAGACATATGCAGTAATGACCATGAATAACATTAGTACATTACTTATGCGTAAGTTGCGGAGGAAGACTGGAAATTGTTCTGTGTCTGTGGTATAATCTTCCATGAAGGAAAGATGCGCACAAAGTTCCTGACAACAACATAAGCTTCGTCTTCTAAACTGGGAAGAAATGGAACAGGGTCCTATTTGCTACAATTGGGGCTCTCTAGTTCAAAAGGATTTGGCAACTGGATTTGGTGTACTTTTGTTGGAATGGGGTTTTATGTCAGACAAATTGGTGCTATGTCAATGGCATAATCATATTGTTTGCTGCAGCTTGGGGTCTGCTGAGTTGGGGCATCGAAATGACCAGGTAGTAGGGCTAGAGTCTGCTAGAGTTGGGGTATTTTGTGGGTCGTGATATTGCAACTACACCTAATGGGCTATTTGATTTATCAAAGCCACTACCTTTTCCAAATACTTTGCTTGTGCTCCTCCACGATCAGCAATCGCCCTCTTACTTTGGAACGTCTGATACACAAGAACAACATTTGAATGGATAAATATGGTATGATGACAGATGGAATATGTACTGAAAATGGATAGGCAGGGCGTATTCACATACACGATGTGTAAACTAAGCTAATGACAGTTCAACAAAGTAGAAGCAATGCAAAGCATCAGTTGCAAGATATGTGCGAGCAATGTAACCTTGGAAAGTTTGAGCAAGTACTTTGATGGGTGAATAAGATAGGGCATCTTCTTCCGACTCCTCCACTAGGGAGCTACATTGACTTAGGTCTCCCTCTAGCTCAAAATCACTGTGAGGATCATATTCTGAGCATGAATTTTTAGGTGGAGAGCGTTTGCATTGCATTGCATCCAGACTTGATTTCAATCCCTTAATGCCAAGTTTGATAGCCATGGCATTGTTCTGCTTTATTATTTTCATGCGCGCAAGCTCATAATCATTATGATGCTGTTCAGAATCTGAGATTCATGAAAACATAAAAAGTAGTCGATTATCTATGGAATGCATTATGGATTCAACTCGGAGAGTGTCTCCTATAAACCCCTGCATATGCAAAGTTCACCTCCCCAACCGTGCAACTGCACACCACACACGTAAATACAAACCCTTATGTCTCTATAACAGTGCAGCACACATTTCAAAACTGAAGTAGGAACATTAGAATCATATGAAATTCGTATTTGAACAAATAAACTAAGCAATTATGAGTGCGTAATGTCTAGCTTCAAGGGTGGAGTGTTGGTAGTGCGACACAAAGCAAGTAGGCAGATTGTATTCCATGTAAAAGATTGAAACCTATGTAAAAGCTGGAAATGACACTTTCTTTCTATACAATGCAGTGTTCGTTACCCACACATGATGGAAGAGATCACATAGAGAAATACTATTCACTCAGGTCTATGGTTCCAAAGATTTAGAAACAGGTGGTCCACCCTAAAAGAATATTGACAACAAATATGACAAGGCAAGCATAGATGTAGTGAATCAATCATTTACTTGTGAGCTTATTAGGACAAGTATGCAGCATTGTAACTACAGTAAGAGACCATCCAAAATCTGAATGAAGAAGTTTGTCTAGCACTAATTGTTTGCAACTAATCGACGTGAATAATTGGATATTATATCGAATGAGTAAGAAAGACAAGTAAAATTGTCAACAAACCTGGCTTGCAGTAGTAATCTGGGTCAATGTCACTACGACCAACAATCCAAAATGACGCCGGAATTTTGAAAACCCTGTGAACTTTAGAGGTACTAAAGATTACCGAAATACATCTCGAACCATTAAGTGTAGGTAGCACCGATCACACAACAAACCCTAATGACAGTCCCGCCTAATGAGCAATGAATCAATTAGAAAATGGGTGATGAGGAGGGGCTGCTGAGTGTTGAGGACGATCTCGGGATAAATCGGGTTGGCTTGGTGGGTGCTTTGCATGCCCGAGCCCCGAACGGATCGGGAAGGTAGGCACGGCGGCGCGCCTCGGCAGCGGTGACGCTTGTTGGGCGAGCTGCCTGGCCTCCTGTTAGTCCGGTGTCTCCTCCTAGAGTCATGTCATCCGGGACGGCAAGTCGCCAAGCAGGCAAAGCGGTCAAAGTAGTAGAGATCGAAGCGCTTGCAGCAGTAACAGAGGGAATCGGGCCTGGGGCGACCCAAAATCCCAAGATGGGCCGGCCCACCATGGGCACCCTGTAGAGATACACACCTGAGCGGCGAGCATGCATTTTCGAAACTAATTTAGGAACATTTAGCTGACCAATTAAACAACTCTGTTTTAATAATATCAGATTCATATTTGAACATCTAAGCTTGTTTAGCTTGATGCGGAGCGATGTTATTATGACACGAAGCACGATTCGATCATATAGTGATCGTAAAAGGGGAAACTCTAAGCATATTTTTTAGCAAAAGAGGGTTTTCCTCCGATTTCTATTAAATAAACCACCACGGAACCAACATGATCAATTAAACCCTAAGCATGATCAATTAAACCAGATATGGTCAAGCCATGGCAGATTTGAAGTCGCAAACCGGAGAAATGATATTTAGCATCCATTGTTTGCTTCAACTAAGAACTAAATTCTAAGAGCTGAAAAGAAAGTAGAGTAACCAAGTTAAGATCTATTTTCTGGTTGAGATCAAAAAGTTGAGGAGATATGAAGTACCACCTCTCTTGCGGCGCCGTGTAGGCATCGAGGGTGCAATGGCTGTCGGTGGCGTTGAAGCAGATCTGTGACGGTAGACGGGTGCATCGGGGGATAAGTCCCATTGTGGTGGAAGAGAAGGTCGTGTGAGCGGCCCCGGCAAAGAGGACGACGGCGTCGATGAAGCGAGAGGACGCGTTGCAAGGCTATTGGTCCGTCGCGTTGGATGAGAAACGTCCATCTCTAGCAGTGGACGACGCGGTCTTGGTAGGCGCTCCGGCATGGTGGAGGACGGTGGCGGTGGATGTGGTGGACGACGGCGACGATGGATGCGGTGGCGGACAGAGGCTGGTGTGGGAATGGGGTGTTCTTGTAACATCCCAAATTTCCCATTTGGAATGTTTTACAATTATAGCTAAGCATCTATGCATATTGTTTGAAATTGAGTGACATTTGAAATTTCAGAAGATTTTGAGTTTGATGGAATTTGAATTCAAATTGGCGCTTGAAATTTATTTCAAATCAATGCCCTGCAAATACTTGAGAAAAGTATGAGAGGAGTAAACATGACACTCCAAAAATATCGATGAAAACCTTGCCAAAAGTTTGAATTCAAATTTGATTTTATTTGGGATTTTAGAAAATGTTTTTTTAAGTTTGAGTTTTGCCTCGAAAATGTTCAAATTGTAGGAATATTCCCCGATCTTTTGATATATATATGTCCTATATAAAATATATATATTTAATATATTATCTCTCTCTCCTAAATTCAAAAAAATAGAAAAGAGAAACCCCAGCGCCACCAGCCAACCGCCCACCAAAGACCGACAATTTCACCAATGGGCCAGCCCTGTGCCCAGCCAACCCCGAGCTGCCCACGCCGAGCCGCCGGGTTCAAACCCTCCCCTCGGTCGCCTGTCGCCACCCCTCTCCTCTCTCACCGACGCTACTGGCCCCACCTCTCCTTTTTCCTCGCCCACGCCACTCCACGCCAAAGACAACCGCCACCGAATCCGGGGATCCCGGATCGCCTCGCCTCGATCCGACCCTCCTCCAAGCCGGTCCCCCTATAAATACCCCCTCGCCTGCTCCGCCACGCCTCAAAACCTCTCCTCGCCGCAATCGCCGATGGAACCCGAGTGCCCTTGCCGCCATTGCCACCCCACCGCTGCCTCCGACCCCGAGCTCCACCGACTCCACCCCGAGCTCCTCGCCCGTCCGCACTACCGACGCCTCCGTCGCCTCGACCACGGAGCCACGAACCACAGCCGTCCGCCGAGCAGCGCCGTCATCCGTCATGTTGCCGCCACCGCTGTAAGCAGCCGAAACCCCGCCACCGTCCGATCTAAAATCTACGCGCTAGATTAGATCACCCGAAGGGGTATGTTCTATTTTAAAAAGCTGGTTTAGTTACGGGTTTTATTAGTTTAGTTAGCGGTTTAGTAGGACCGGCCCGATCGGGTTATTTTCTGTTAATCATGGGCACGCTTTAGCTATATTACGCTCGAAATGCTAGATAGGCCCACTAGCGCACGCTTTTTCTTTTTTAGTTTTATTTTTTCGCTTCGCTTTCAAAGTAATAGTTTCAGTTTTGTAAAATCCATATCTTTTAGGTTACTTAATATTTTTAATTGATTCTTTTTTTGTTTGCAAATTTGTTGTAGTTTCGTAGAAAATATGTTTAGTCATGTTAAAATCATTAGAAATTGTTTTATTTTAGTTTTAGACAGATTAGTAATTCTGCTATAAAATGAGTAAGGATTATTTTATTTTAGTGATTCTTTTGTCACTACTTTGTTTTGACCATGCCTAACCTTAGGAATTTATTTGGGCATTTTAGATTTAATAAAAAATAGTTTTAATCAAAATCATGTGGTTCTTGTTTATTTAACTAGCTACTGTTTTCCTATTGTTTTATTTAGCAAATAATTTTATTTTTCCTATGTGATAGTTTATTTTAGGTTAGTTTCGTAACTTTAGAACATGAACTTTTATTTACAATAACTAAAATTTTATTTTATTTTTTCTTGCTAGGATGGTTATAGGCATAATAGGAGTTCTATAGTAGCTTTTGATGTGATTCTTTTTGCTCCTAGTTGCATGATGTTTTCTCTCTGTTAGTTAGCAAAACCCATGCTTAGGTTCTGTTAAGAAAAATTTGGTTGTGTAAAACTATTTCTTGGTTGTTGTTTGATGTGGTGAAAACATTGATTTGGATTTCTTCGAGTTTTCTTTGGGTTTTGGTTCGATTGTTTTGTGTGTTTTATGTTAGCATGCTGCTATGTTAAGTGATTGTATGCTTATATGATTGTTGTTTGCTTCGGTAGAATTTCCGGAGTGCGAAGCTTGCTATCACGAGTCCCTAGCTTTCGAAGACCGTCAGCAAGGCAAGTCAATTGATCATGTTTTTCTTTTACAATACCTATGATTTTATTGCATTAGAAATTATACCTCCCCACCATGCATGCAGTAGGAGAATTTTGAGTTATGTTCTTGAGTAGTATCATGAGGTAGGATGAAACCAATTTCCCCTTGTTACCATGGCCCGGGACGAAGTAGTTTAATTTTGCTATGCTCGTAGACGGGGTTGGTTGAGTGATTCATAAGGGAGATGTGAGAGTCAAGATGATGACAACCCCATGACTTGAAGCTCAAGATGGACTTCAAAATTCACTACTGGGTGGAGGACGGTTGACAGGCACTCTGGAGAAAACCAGCGGTTGGCGGGATGCATGGAGAAGCGCCATGACATCTTGTGGAAAGCTTCACCCAGCCACTAAGAGACGGATGTATACCCCATTGACGGAAGCTTACTCAGGCAGCCGCAAGCCATTATGGGCTCGCTTGGTCAACCCTAGGTGTGATTCTCGCCGACGGTGCTACGAGATGTAGAAGAACGGTAGGATTGGATGGGTACCGGCGGTGGCCGAGGAACTCTTCTAAGACCCTGTTTGTTCATTCCGCCTTCAAACACCGTGAAGTGCGAAGACTTAAAGGAGGGAACGATTCTTGCGGGTAAAGTGCGCAAACCTCTGCAGAGTGAAGATCTAATCGGTTAGCCGTGTCCCCGGTTACGGACAATTTGAGCCTCTGGAACTTGGAGTATTTTGGATATCTCAACACCGAAACTAATAAATTAATTGAGGGGGTTATTTTTAATAATCGGGAATGAGACATTGGTTGGCGGAACCATCTCAATAAACTACCAACATTTTGTAGTATTTTCAAACAGGTCCTTGTTGTAGGAAAAAAAACAGGCTTTTTCGCAAAACAATGAAACTTAGAGCCCCACAGCCAAATTGCATATAGTGTTAGTAATTCTTATTGTTGTTCTCTATTCATGACTTGCCGGCATATTCAAAATGCTGACCTACATGGCTGCAACGTCTTATGTTGCAGAGGAGTTTTCCGATCAGGAGTGAGGCTACGATCCACGCTTCGCGATTGCCCTATGGAGTCGGATGGACTCGCTATTTCGCTCACGCTCCGCAGCTTTATTTAGTTTATTTTCATGAGTTGGCCTTCGCCAAATTTATTATTTTGTAATAAAGACTTGACATGAGAATCGTAATAAATTCAGGTGTGATTGAACTTTGAATCTTTGCATCAATGTACTGTGTGCCAAAGATGATCTTGGGATGGTACAGCTACACGTAGACTTGCCCGCTTTTGGGTCGGGTCGCTTCAGAGATGGTATCAGAGCACACGATGACCGTAGGACGTAACCCCTAGGATCAGAAAGCCATAGGAAGAGACTATTTATTTTATGTCCTTACCATTCCGTAATTCTCCCCTGTTCCTTTATGACTTCTCTCTGATTTTCAACATTCTAGATGGCCGCCGAGTTCACCCCAGTTTTGCTACCGGAGTTTTGCCAGCCAGATGAGATGATGCCTCTCGGCAAGAAGCTGGTCCAGATCGTGAAGAAGCTGAAGATTGCTCTACCCTCAATCACCTGGAAGCTTACCAATGCACTTCCGACGGATACCCGCTACAGGATTGAAGTGCACATTCCAGGGAGGACCTTCGGAGGACATTCAGAGCCCATTGACTTTGAGTTTACCGATTTCAATTGGATCCTCGGAAGAGACATGGCGATTTATCGTGCACTTGGACATCTCCGAGAAGAGTACAGGGCCGAGCTCGACCCATCAGACCTCGCCATGATTTCTCGCAGAGCTAGGAATGGAGATATCATCCGTACCGTAGAGGACGACTCCATTCTCTCATATGTCCAAGACTTGGAGTGTCTCCTCAGGAAACGGGAGATCCGGACTCACCAGAACTCAAGGTACACAGAGGCTGTTGTTCCGTGAACTGGAACTGGAGGAGAAAGCACACGCAGACTTCCTTGATCATGAAGAAGAAATCAAGGATTTCATGGAGAGAGTCGACAAGCTGAAGATGGATGTTGCCGCATTAGAGGAAAAGATGGACTTGGGAGAAGACCTTTTTCCGAGTGGAGATGACGGACCTCTCATGAGCAATGACCAAGATTATGAAGAGAGCTCCACGGAAGAAAGCCGCAAGAGGAGGCTCCGCATCAGAGGACGCCACACCGGAGGACACCGCACCAGAGGACGCAAGGATAATTGATGAAGACATTTAGTCGACCGCCATGTTATTTTATTTTCGTCGATCAGTTAGGCCGTTATTTTTCGATTAGTCATGAAATTTGTAATCCGAGATTGAACCATGTTTGAGATGATTGAATAAATGATTGGTGTGATTATGATTGTGCATTCATATGGGTAGTGATATTTTCTCATTAGACCCTTGTTCTATTCTAATTTTCTCATCCACTCCAAAACACCAAATGCCTCCGAGACGTGACCCCGGTCTCAACTTTCCGCCGGAGCTCACCCAGCTGATCCAGCAGCAGAATGCCCTCATGCGATGCTCATCCGTAACTGAACAACAACAACAACAACAATCCACCGCCACCACCCCTCGCTGACAACTTGACCCGCTTCCTAAGGCTGAATCCGCCAGTGTTCTCTAGCAGCACCGAGCCGATTGTGGCCGGCGATTGGCTCCGCAAGGTCGGAAGGAGTTAGCCACCGCTGGGTGCACAGATGCAGAGAAGGTGCGCTTTGCAGACATCAACTTGATGGACCTGCAGCCTCTTGGTGGGAGAACTACACCGCCACTTATCCCATCGCCACCATCACATGGGATCAGTTCCAAGAAGCTTTCCGCACCGCCATGTCTCACCGGAGCCATGAGTCCAAGAAGCGTGAGTTCCGCAACTTACGCCAGGGAACCGCATCTGGGGCGATGCGTGGATGAGTTCAGCAAATTAGCTCGCTATGCCCCGGATGATGTGGCCACCGATGCCGCAAAGCAGGAAAAGTTTCTCGAGGGACTCAATGACGAGCTGGGAATGCAGCTAATGGTGGCTACCTTCAACAACTACCAGGAGCTGGTAGACAAGGCCACCATACTTGAAGGCAAGCAGCAGCAGATTGATAGCATAAGCGGAAGTATGGCGGGGAAGTACAACTCGAGCTCAGCAGAAGCCCCATTATGCCCCATACTCGGGAGGGCATACCCATCACACTCATGGAGGACATAACCATGGAGGAAATGGGAACAACCGCAACCCCGACAACAAGACAGGCAATGGAAACGGCAATGGCAACCAGCATCGTCCTGCCCCTGCTCGTAAGGATCTGAGTCACATCACTGTTTCAAGTGCCAGAAAACAGGGCACTATGCCACCGACTGCCCGGAGGCCAAGCAGAGGAATGGAAATGGCAATGGAAGCTCAGCAAAGAAGCCCAACCCTTTTCCTCGTGCTTAGGTCAACCACATTGATGTGGAGGATGTCTATGATCAGCCAGACACTATTAGGTACTAAGTTCATGATAAATTTAAGTTCAATTTAATCATATTACTTAAGAACTCCCACTTAGACAGACATCTCTCTAGTCATCTAAGTGATCACGTGATCCAAATAAACTAAACCATGTACGATCATCACATGAGATGGAGTAGTTTTAATGGTGAACATCACTATGTTGATCATATCTACTATATGATTCACGCTCGACCTTTCGGTCTCCGTGTTCCGAGGCCATATCTGTATATGCTAGGCTCGTCAAGTTTAACCTGAGTATTCCGCGTGTGCAACTGTTTTGCACCCGTTGTATTTGAACGTAGAGCCTATCACACCCGATCATCACGTGGTGTCTCAGCACGAAGAACTTTCGCAACGGTGCATACTCAGGGAGAACACTTCTTGATAATTAGTGAGAGATCATCTTAAAATGCTACCATCAATCAAAGCAAGATAAGATGCATAAAGGATAAACATCACTTGCAATCAATATAAGTGATATGATATGGCCATCATCATCTTGTGCTTGTGATCTCCATCTCCGAAGCACCGCCGTGATCACCATCATCACTGGCGCCACACCTTGATCTCCATCGTAGCATCGTTGTCGTCTCGCCACCTATTGCTTCTACGACTATCGCTACCGCTTAGTGATAAAGTAAAGCATTACGGGGTGATTGCATTGCATACAATAAAGCGACAACCATATGGCTCCTGCCAGTAGCCGATAACTCGGTTACAAAACATAATCATCTCATACAATAAAATATAGCATCACGTCTTGACCATATCACATCACAACATGCCCTGCAAAAACAAGTTAGACGTCCTCTACTTTGTTGTTGCAAGTTTTACGTGGCTGCTACGGGCTTAGCAAGAACCGTTCTTACCTACACATCAAAACCACAACGAGAGTTCCTCACGTTAGTGATGTTTTAACCTTCGCAAGGACCGGGCGTAGCCACACTCGGTTCAAATAAAGTTGGAGAAACTGACACCCGCCAGCCACCTGTGTGCAAAGCACGTCGGTAGAACCAGTCTCGCGTAAGCGTACGCGTAATGTCGGTCCGGGCGCTTCATCCAACAATACCGCCGAACCAAAGTATGACATGCTGGTCAGCAGATGACTTGTATCGCCCACAACTCACTTGTGTTCTACTCGTGCATATAACATCAACGCATAAAACCTGGCTCGATGCCATCGTTGGGGAACGAGTAATTTCAAAAATTCCTACGCACACGCAAGATCATGGTGATGCATAGCAACGAGAGGAGAGTGTTGTCCACGCACCCTCGAGACCGAAAGCGGAAGCGCTATGACAACGCGGTTGATGTAGTCGATGTCTTCACGATCCGACCGATCCAAGTACCGAACGTCACGGCACCTCCGAGTTCAACACACGCTCAGCTCGATGACGATCCCGGACTCGATCCAGCAAAGTGTCGGGATGAGTTCCACAAGACGACGGCGTGGTGACGATCTTGATGTTCTACCGTCGCAGGGCTTCGCCTAAGCACCGCTACAATATTATCGAGGTGGACTATGGTGGAGGGGGGCACCGCACACGGCTAAGGAACGATCACGAAGATCAACTTGTGTGTTATGGGGTGCCCCCCTCCTCCGTATATAAAGGGGGAGAGGAGGAGGGGGCCGGCCAAGGGGAGAGGCGCGCCCTAGCGGGGGCAATCCTACTCCACGTAGGTTTGGCCCCCCTTTCCTATTAGGAGTAGGAGAGGGAAGGAAGAGAGGGGAGGGAAGAAGGAAATGGGGGGCTTCCCCCTCCCAATTTGGATTGGGCTTGGGGGGCGCCCCCTCCTTTGCTCCTTCTCCCTCCTTTCCACTAAGGCCCAATAAGGCCCATATACCTACCGGGGGGTTCCGGTAACCTCCCGGAGCTCCGGTATAGTCCCAATCTCATCCGGAACCTTTCCGGTGTCCAAATATAACCGTCCAATATATCAATCTTTATGTCTCGACCATTTCGAGACTCCTCATCATGTCCGTGATCACATCCGGGACTCCGAATAACCTTCGGTACATCAAAACTCATAAACTCATAATATAACTATCATCGTAACGTTAAGCGTGCGCACCCTACGGGTTCGAGAACTATGTAGACATGACCTAGAACTGTTTCCGGTCAATAACCAATAGCGGAACCTGGATGCTCATATTGGCTCCTACATATTCTACGAAGATCATTATCGGTCAAACCGCATAACAACATACGTTGTTCCCTTTGTCATCGATATGTTACTTGCCCGAGATTCGATCGTCGATATCCAATACCTAGTTCAATCTCGTTACCGGCAAGTCTCTTTACTCGTTACGTAATGCATCATTCTGTAACTAACTCATTAGCTACATTGCTTGCAAGGCTTATAGTGATGTGCATTACCGAGAGGGCCCAGAGATACCTCTCCGACAATCGGAGTGACAAAACCTAATCTCGAAATACGCCAACTCAACATGTACCTTTGGGGACACCTGTAGAGATCCTTTATAATCACCCAGTTATGTTGTGACGTTTGGTAGCACACAAAGTGTCCCTCCGGTAAACGGGAGTTGCATAATCTCATAGTTGTAGGAACTTTGTATAAGTCATGAAGAAAGCAATAGCAACATACTAAACGATCAAGTGCTAGGCTAACGGAATGGGTCAAGTCAATCACATCATTCTCCTAATGATGTGATCCCGTTAATCAAATGACAACACATGTCTATGGTTAGGAAACATAACCATCTTTGATTAATGAGCTAGTCAAGTAGAGGCATACTAGTGACATTATGTTTGTCTTTGTATTCACACATGTATTATGTTTCCGGGTAATACAATTCTAGCATGAATAATAAACATTTATCATGATATGAGGAAATAAATAATAACTTTATTATTGCCTCTAGGGCATATTTCCTTCATAGGGAACATCTTTCATCTTCTCTCTATCTTCTGGAGTGGTCGGGCATTGAGTCTTACTCAACTTCACACCTTGTAACACAGGCAAGAACCCTTTATTTGCCTGATCCATTTTGAACTTCTTCAAAACTTTTCAAGGTATGTGCTTTGTGAAAGTCCAATTAAGCGTCTTGATCTATCTCTATAGATCTTAATGCCCAATATATAAGCAGCTTCACCGAGGTCTTTCATTAAAAAACTCTTATTCAAGTATCCCTTTATGCTATCCAGAAATTCTATATCATTTCCAATCAGCAATATGTCATCCATATATAATATCAAAAATGCTACAGAGCTCCCACTCACTTTCTTGTAAATACAAGCTTCTCCAAAAGTCTGTACAAAACCAAATGCTTTGATCACACTGTCAAAGCGTTTATTCCAACTCCGAGAGGCTTGCACCAGTCCATAAATGGATCGCTGGATCTTGCACACTTTGTTAGCTCCCTTTGGACCGAAAAAGCCTTCCGGTTGCATCATATACAACTCTTCTTCCAGAAACCCATTCAGGAATGCAGTTTTGACATCCATTTGCCAAATTTCATAATCATAAAATGCGGCTATTGCTAACATGATTCGAACAGACTTAAGCATCGCTACGGGTGAGAGGGTCTCATCGTAGTCAATCCCTTGAACTTGTCGAAAACCTTTCGCAACAAGTCGAGCTTTGTAGATAGTAACATTACCGTCAGCGCCAGTCTTCTTCTTGAAGATCCATTTATTCTCAATTGCTTGCCAATCATCGGGCAAGTCAACCTAAGTCCACACTTTGTTCTCATACATGGATCCCATCTCACATTTCATGGCCTCAAGCCATTTTGCGGAATCTGGGCTCACCATCGCTTCTTCATAGTTTGTAGGTTCATCATGGTCTAGTAACATGACTTCCAGAATAGGATTACCATACCACTCTGGTGCGGATCTTACTCTGGTTGATCTACGAAGTTCAGTAACAACTTGATCTGAAGTTTCATGATCATCACCATTAACTTCCTCACTAATTGGTATAGACGTCACAGGAACTGGTTTATGTGATGAACTATTTTCCAATAAGGGAGCAGGTACGGTTACCTCATCAAGTTCTACTTTCCTCCCACTCACTTCTTTTGAGAGAAACTCCTTCTCTAGAAAGGATCCATTCTTAGCAACGAATGTCTTGCCTTCGGATCTGTGATAGAAGGTGTACCCAACAGTCTCCTTTGGGTATCCTATGAAGTCACATTTTTCTGATTTGGGTTCGAGCTTATCAGGTTGAAGCTTTTTCACATAAGCATCGCAGCCCCAAACTTTAAGAAATGACAACTTTGGTTTCTTGCCAAACCACAGTTCATAAGGCGTCGTCTCAACGGATTTTGATGGTGCCCTATTTAACGTGAATGCGGTCGTCTCTAAAGCATAACCCCAAAACGATAGCGGTAAATCAGTAAGAGACATCATAGATCTCACCATATCTAGTAAAGTACGATTACGACGTTCGGACACACCATTACGCTGTGATGTTCCGGGTGGCGTGAGTTGCGAAACTATTCTGCATTGTTTCAAATGTAGACCAAACTCGTAACTCAAATATTCTCCTCCACGATCAGATCATAGAAACTTTATTTTCTTGTTACGATGATTTTCAACTTCACTCTGAAATTCTTTGAACTTTTCAAATGTTTCAGACTTATGCTTTATTAAGTAGATATAACCATATCTGCTTAAATCATCTGTGAAGGTGAGAAAATAACGATACCCGCCACGAGCCTCAACATTCATCGGACCACATACATCTGTATGTATGATTTCCAACAAATCTGTTGCTCTCTCCATAGTACCGGAGAAAGGCGTTTTAGTCATCTTGCCCATAAGGCACGGTTCGCAAGTACCAAGTGATTCATAATCAAGTGATTCCAAAAGTCCATCAGTATGGAGTTTCTTCATGCGCTTTACACCGATATGACCTAAACGGCAGTGCCACAAATAAGTTGCACTATCATTATCAACTCTGCATCTTTTGGCTTCAACATTATGAATATGTGTATCACTACTATCGAGATTCATCAAAAATAGACCACTCTTCAAGGGTGCATGACCATAAAAGATATTACTCATATAAATAGAAAAACCATTATTCTCTGATTTAAATGAATAACCGTCTCGCATCAAACAAGATCCAGATATAATGGTCATGCTCAATGCGGCACCAAATAACAATTATTTAGGTCTAAAACTAATCCGAAGGTAGATGTAGAGGTAGCGTGTCGACCGCGATCACATCAACTTTGGAACCATTTCCCAGCGCATCATCACCTCGCCCTTGGCTAGTGTTCGCTAATCCGTAGTCCTTGTTTGAGTTGCAAATATTAGCAATGTAACCAGATCAAATACCCAGTGCTCTCATGAGCTCTAGTAAGGTACACATCAATAACATGTATATCACATATACCTTTGTTCACCTTGCCATCCTTCTTATCCGCCAAATACTTGGGGCAGTTCCGCTTCAAAGGACCAGTCCGCTTGCGGAGAAGCACTCGGTTTCAGGCTTAGGTCCAGACTTGGGTTTCTTCTCCTGAGCAGCAACTTGCTTGTTGTTCTTCTTGAAGTTCCCCTTCTTCTTCCCTTTGCCCTTTTTCTTGAAACTAGTGGTCTTATTGACCATCGACACTTGATGCTCCTTCTTGATTTCTACCTCCGCAGCCTTTAGCATTGCGAAGAGCTCGGGAACCGTCTTATCCATCCCTTGCATGTTATAGTTCATCACAAAGCTCTTGTAGCTTGGTGGCAGTGATTGGAGAATTCTGTCAATGACGCTATCATCCGGAAGATTCACTCCCAGTTGAATCAAGTGATTATTATACCCGACATTTTGAGTGTATGCTCACCGATGTAACTATTCTCCTCCATCTTGCAGTAGAGAACTTATTGGAGACTTCATATCTCTCAATCTGGGCATTTGCTTGAAATATTAACTTCAACTCCTGGAACATCTCATATGCTCCATGACGTTCAAAACGTCGTTGAAGTCCCGGTTCTAAGCCGTAAAGCATGGCACATTGAACTATCGAATAGTCATTAGCTTTGCTCTGCCAGACATTTTTAACATCGTCAGTTGCATCAGCAGCAAGCCTGGCACCCAGCGGTGCTTCCAGGATGTAATTCTTCTATGCAGCAATGAGAATAATCCTCAAGTTACGGACCCAGTCCGTGTAATTGCTACCATCATCTTTCAACTTTGCTTTCTCAAGGAACGCATTAAAATTCAACAGAACAACAGCACGGGCCATCTATCTACAATCAACATAGACCAGCAAGATACTATCAGGTACTAAGTTCATGATAAATTTAAGTTCAATTAATCATATTACTTAAGAACTCCCACTTAGATAGACATCCCTCTAATCTTCTAAGTGATCACGCTATCCAAATCAACTAAACCATAACCGATCATCACGTGAAATGGAGTAGTTTTCAATGGTGAACATAACTATGTTGATCATATCTACTATATGATTCTCGCTCGACCTTTCGGTCTCAGTGTTCCGAGGCCATATCTGCATATGCTAGGCTTGTCAAGTTTAACCTGAGTATTCTGCGTGTGCAAAACTGGCTTGCACCCGTTGTAGATGGACGTAGAGCTTATCACACCCGATAATCACGCGGTGTCTGGGCACGACGAACTTTGGCAACGGTGCATACTCAGGGATAAGACCTTTATCTTGAAATTTAGTGAGAGATTATCTTATAATGCTACCGTCAATCAAAGCAAGATAAGATGCATAAAAGATAAACATCACATGCAATCAATATAAGTGATATGATATGGCCATCATCATCTCGTGCTTGTGATCTCCATCTTCGAAGCACCGTCATGATCACCATCGTCACCGGCGCGACACCTTGATCTCCATCGTAGCATCGTTGTCGTCTCGCCAATCTTATGCTTCTATGACTATCGCTACCGCTTAGTGATAAAGTAAAGCATTACAGGGCGATTGCATTGCATAAAATAAAGCGACAACCATATGGCTCCTGCTAGTTGTCGATAACTCGGTTACAAAACATGATCATCTCATACAATAAAATTTAGCATCATGTCTTGACCATATCACATCACAACATGCCCTGCAAAAACAAGTTAGACGTCCTCTACTTTGTTGTTGCAAGTTTTACGTGGCTGCTACGGGCTTAGCAAGAACCGTTCTTACCTACGCATCAAAACCACAACGATAGTTTGTCAAGTTGGTACTGTTTCAACCTTCGCAAGGACCGGGCGTAGCCACACTCGGTTCAACTAAAGTTGGAGAAACTGACACCCGCCAGCCACCTATGTGCAAAGCACGTCGGCAGAACCAGTCTCGCGTAAGCGTACGCGTAATGTCGGTTCGGGCCGCTTCATCCAACAATGTCGCCGAACCAAAGTATGACATGCTGGTAAGCATTATGACTTATATCGCCCACAACTCACTAGTGTTCTACTCGTGCATGTGACATTTAAGCACAAAACCAGGCTCGGATGCCACTGTTGGGGAACGTAGTAATTTCAAAAAAATTCCTACACACACGCAAGATCATGGTGATGCATAGCAACGAGAGGGGAGAGTGTGTCCACGTACCCTCGTAGACCGAAATCGGAAGCATTAGCACAACGCGGTTGATGTAGTCGTACGTCTTCATGATCCGACCGATCAAGTACCAAACGCACGGCACCTCTGAGTTCAGCACACGTTCAGCCCGATGACGTCCCTTGAACTCTGATCCAGCCGAGTGTTGAGGGAGAGTTTCGTCAGCACGGCGACGTGGTGACGATGATGATGTTCTACCGACGCAGGGCTTCGCCTAAGCACCGCTACAGTATTACCGAGGTGGACTATGGTGGAGGGGGCACCGCACACGGCTAAAAGATCAAACGATCAATTGTTGTGTCTCTAGGGTGCCCCCTGCCCCCGTATATAAAGGAGCAAGGGGGGGAGGTGCCGCCGTCCAAGGGGGGCGCGCCAGGTGGAGTCCTACTCCCACCGGGAGTAGGACTCCCTCCCTTTCCTAGTTGGATTAGGACTTGGGGGGAAAGAGGAGGGAGAGAGAAAGGAAGGGGGCGCCACCCCCCTCTCCTTGTCCTATTCGGACTAAGGGGGAGGGGTGCGCGGCCCAGCCCTAGCCGCCTCTCCTCTTCTCCGCAAAGGCCCACTAAGGCCAATTAACCCCCGGGGGGTTCCGTTAACCCCTCCGGTACTCCGCTAAAATCCCGATTTCACCCGGAACACTTCCGATATCCAAACATAGGCTCCCAATATATCAATCTTCATGTCTCGACCATTTCAAGACTCCTCGTCATGTCCGTGATCACATCCGGGACTCCGAACAACCTTCGTACATCAAAACATATAAACTCATAATATAAGCTGTCATCGTCACGGACCCTACGGGTTCGAGAACTATGTGACATGACGGAGACACGCCTCCGGTCAATAACCAATAGCGGAACCTGGATGCTCATATTGGCTCCTACATATTCTACGAAGATCTTTATCGGTCGATCCGCATAACAACATACGTTGTTCCTTTGTCATCAAGATGTTACTTGCCCGAGATTCGATCGTCGGTATCTTAATACCTAGTTCAATCTCGTTACTGCGCAAGTCTCTTTACTCGCTCGTAATACATCATCCCGCAACTAACTCATTAGTTGCAATGCTTGCAAGGCTTAAGTGATGTGCATTACCGAGAGGGCCCAGAGATACCTCTCCGACAATCGGAGTGACAAATCCTAATCTCGAAATACGCCAACCCAACAAGTACCTTCGGAGACACCTGTAGAGCACCTTTATAATCACCCAGTTACGTTGTGACATTTGGTAGCACACAAAGTGTTCCTCTGGTAAACGAGAGTTGCATAATCTCATAGTCATAGGAACATGTATAAGTCATGAAGAAAGCAATAGCAACATACTGGACGATCGTGTGCTAAGCTAACGGAATGGGTCAAGTCAATCACATCATTCTCCTAATGATGTGATCCCATTAATCAAATTACAACTCATGCTTATGGCTAGGAAACATAACCATCTTTGATGAACGAGCTAGTCAAGTAGAGGCATACTAGTGACACTCTGTTTGTCTATGTATTCACACATGTATTATGTTTCCGGTTAATACAATTCTAGCATGAATAATAAACATTTATCATGATATAAGGAAATAAATAATAACTTTATTATTGCCTCTAGGGTATATTTCCTTCAGAAGTAACAAATGGTGTGTTGATGATGAACTCCTTGCTCTTGTGCTTCAAATGATAGTCTCCCCAACACTCAACTCTCTCTCATAGGATTGGATTTGGTGGAAAGAATATTTGAGTGGAAAGCAACTTGGGGAAGGCTAGAGATCATGATTTATATGGTTGGAATGGAATATCTTGACCTCAACACAAGTGTAGGTGGTTCTCTCTCAGAAAATATGTATTGGAAGTGTAGGCATGTTCTGATGGCTCTCTCCACGAATGAAGAGTGGGTGGAGGGGTATATATAGCCTCCACACAAAATCTAACCGTTACACACAAATCACCAAACTCGGTGGGACCGAATCAGAGAACTCGGTCAGACCGAATTGGTTCATAATGTGACCGTTAGGTGTTTCGGTGGGACCGACATGTCAACTCGGTGGGACCAATATCATTAGGCTTAGGGTATAACATAATCTCGGTGAGACCGATTACACAAACTCGGTGGGGCCGTTTTTGGTAATAGACTAACAGAGAGTTGGTCAGGCAGGCTCGGTGGGACCGATTCGCTCATCTCGATTGGACCAAAACGTTACGAAGGGGTGACAGAGAGTTTGCATTGCAATCTCGGTGCGACCGATTGCAAATTTCGGTGAGACTGAAATTATTGCAATAGGCAACAGAGAGTTTGCAATCCCATCTCAGTGAGACCGAGATCCCTATCGGTGAGACCGAAAAGACTAGGGTTTCTGGTAGTGGCTATGTCAAGATAACTCGGTGGCGCCGGATAGAAAGAATTGGTGGGGCCGAGATTGACTTTTAGGTTTGGGACATATATGGATATGAGTAAGTGGTCGAGGGCTTTGGAGCATATCACTAAGCACTTTGAGCAAGCAAGCCATTAAGCAACACCTCATCCCCTCTTAATAGTATTGGCTTTCCTATGGACTCAATGTGATCCTGGACCACTAAAATAGAAAATGTAGAGTCTTGTGCTTTGAGCTTGAGCCAATATTTTGTCCTTATCATCTTGAAGGAGTTCCACATCCTCTTGTCCATGCCACTCCATTGTTGAACACATCTGAAACATACTAGATAGAAACATTAGTCCAACAAGAGATATGTTGACATTAATTACCAAAATCACCCAGGGAGCACTTGTGCTTTCAATCTCCCCCTTTTTGGTAATTGATGACAACATACATCAAAGCTTTAGATAAAGATATAGAGAACAACAAGTAAAGCTTTGGAAAGACATGTAACATGCATAGGCTCCCCCTATATGTATGCACTCATGTAAATATGAAAAATAGGAGCATGTGAATGCATAAGCATGACAGAGTAATCCATGTGTTACATGTATCTTGGCCATATGCATCAGAGCAACTGATTTGAATATAAGAAATGTAACTTCATTCTCATGAGTCCTTCTTGCAAACAGTATGTACAACAGCAAGATATCCTCATGCACATGACTGAGATGCATATACTTACCTTGTGGTCTTGAGTTGGCTTAGAAGAGAATGAACCTGAGTAAACAAGGTTAGATAACACAGATACATCTACTAGCCGGAGCAAACAAAAGAACCACAAAAGTACCAAGACTGGGATGACATGTATAAAGTGAGTACTAAGAACTCTGTTGATATAGACATGTCCCCAAAAGTAAAGATGTGCAATAAAATAAGAGATTTCCTTCCCTTAGATGTCTTGCTCCCCCTGAATCTTGCATGGGATATTGGGAGAAGATAGGGAACAGAAAAATCAGAGCAAAAGAAAAGAAATAGAGCTAATGCAAGCAATCAAATATGAACATGTCTCTCCCCTCTTAAAGACATGTAACTCCTCTTGAACACCAAGCATCTGGGGTTTCTTGCACTCTCCCCATGAGTATTCTCTCCCCCTATAGGAATGATTTAGCTTAAGCTTTGATGTAATCTCTCTCTCCCCCTTTGACATCAATTTCCAAGAAGGGCTCTTCTGGATTTGTATTTCAAAAAGGGTTTGGTCCTTGAGTCTCAAAGCACAGTAGCAAGTCGAATATGACGCTGGTAGAGGACAAGAGTCATTGAGTGGAGCTGGAGCAAAAATACTGCAGGAATAAGCGGCAAGTTGTCTTTCCTGTAGTGAAATCGGTAGTACCGAGTTGTGTGCTTTGGTGGCACCGAAAGAATTCGGTTGGGCCGAAGAAAACAAACCGGTGTGACAGAGTCCATCACAGAGAAAACACTTGTCACCTCAGCTCACTAGGCACTTAAGATCTCACAAGGATTTGCAAGGAATTAGCTAAAAGATTTGCAATGAATTGGATGCAGAAAATGCAGAACACATAGAAAAAATAAAATAAAAGGATCTAGATGAAGTTTTTTTTTGAAAGGGGAAACACATATGCATGAGACAAGAGCAAGAGTAAACACAAGAGAACTTCATCTAGAATTGGGCGGCGACAAAGTCACCTATGTTAGAGTATAGTGACTTAGGAGTCAAGTGAGAGCACTTGATCATAGGTCATACTCATCGTTTAAGCTCAAAATGGGGTTACCATTTTTCGTTTAAGCATCTTGATGTATTCACATCTTGTTGAGTTGCTTTGCCCCATGATTTGTAGTAAAGCTTCTCTAAGATGGAATAACATACCTTGGGTGGTGGTGTTGATCTTGGTCATGTAGTTGAACTTGTGAGGGTTGCTCAAGGTTGATGTAGCTCATCAAGAGTTGGGAGCACCACTTGGAATTTGAGTTCATCTACCTACATGGGTTAGTTTTGCAAGGAAGAGCACTTGTGTATCCAAAATGACAATCATAAATCTTAATGTAGAATTTGTCAAAGGATATGTTTGAAGAGTTTTGTGCTTCCTTGTCTTCAACCACCATCATGTAGAGACTTGATGATGTAGAGATTGCTCAAGATGTGAGTGAGTTGCAATCTCATGAATTTAGATTCATCCAAGTACCTACAAGGGTTAGATAGCATGCAAGGGTGCAAAAATATCCAATACATATAGATAGCATCATGAAAGAAATATCAAGGATTAGTCAAAGGGTCATGCCTTGCATGTATCCAAATGGAGTTCCTACTCCAAGTTTGAAGCATCAATGATGTTCAATTCACTTCTCAAACGGCAAAAGACTTTCTCATCAAGCGGTTTGGTGAATATATCCGCTAATTGCTTATCGGTACGAACATGCTTAAGATTAATGTCCCCTTTGGCAACATGGTATCGAATGAAATGATGACGAACTTCAATATTCTTAGTTCGAGAATTTTGCACGGGATTGTGAGCAATCTTAATAGCACTTTCATTGTCACAAAGCAATGGAACATGTTTCACATATATCCCATAATCTTTAAGAGTTTGGGTCATCCAAAGTAACTGAGCACAACATGATCCAGCAGCAATGTATTCCGCTTCGGCGGTGGATAAGGATACCGAGTTTTGTTTCTTGGAGGACCAAGACACAAGAGATCTACCAAGAAATTGACAAGTACACGAAGTGGACTTTCTATCAACCTTGTCTCCGGCATAGTCTGAATCGGAGTAACCACAAGATCAAAAGAAGACCTCTTAGGATACCAAATGCCAAAATTTGGTGTGTGTATTAAGTATCTCACTATCCTTTTCACAGCCTTAAGATGACACTCTTTAGGGGCCGCTTGATATCATGCACACATGCACACACTTAGCATAATATCAGGACGAGAGGCACATAGATATAACAATGAACCAATCATAGAGCGGTAAACTTTTTGATCAACCGGTTCACCATCCTTAGTCAAGTCAAGATGTCCACTAGTAGGCATGGGTGTCGACATACCTTTGCATTCTTGCATATTGAACTTCTTGAATAAGTCCTTGGTGTACTTTGTTTGAGAGACAAAGGTACCTTCCTTTGTTTGCTTGATTTGCAAACCAAGAAAGAATTTGAGTTCACTCATCATAGACATCTCAAACTTCTCCGACATTAGCTTTCCAAACTTCTCACTAAAATGAGGGTTAGTTGAACCAAATATAATATCATCAACATAAATTTTGCACACAAATAGTTCTCCATTAAACCTTTTAGTAAAAAGAATAGAATAAATTTTTCCAATTTCAAAGCCTTTTTCAATAAGGAACTTGGTCAAGCATTTATACCATACTCTAGGAGATTGTTTAAGACCATAAAGGGCTTTGTGAAGTTTGTAAACATGATTAGGTTTCTTAGGTTTGACAAAGCCGGGAGGTTGCTTAACATAAAATTCCTCCTCAATTTCACCATTTAGAAAAGCACTTTTAATGTCCATTTGGTACAAGGTGATATCATGATGATTAGCATAAGCAAGTAAGATGCGAATAGACTCAAGTCTAGCAACGGGAGCATATGTCTCACCATAGTCCATACCTTCGACTTGAGTGTAGCCTTGGGCGACTAGGCGTGCTTTCTTGCGGACGACTTGACCATCTTCATCTTGCTTGTTACGAAACACCCATTTGGTACCAATGATGTTGTGGTTGTTGTCGGGCTTCTCGGCCAATGTCCATACTTGATTTCTTTCAAAGTTGTGTAGCTCTTCATGCATAGCGTTTATCCAATACGGATCTTCCAATGCTTCTTCAACCTTCATAGGTTCAATGCTACAGATGAATGAGTAATGTTCACAAAAATTAGCCAAACGAGTTTTAGAGCGAGTGATTCTCCCGGTTTGGATATCATCGTAGATTTGCTCGACGGGATGATCTTTGGCGATTCTTGCTCAAACTCGTGGGAGCTTTGGCTTGGCTCGGGGTGGAATATCCTCTTCATCTTGTTCTTTTTCTTGGCCTTCTTCATTGTTGACGTTGCCATTCTCTTGTCGTGGTGGAGAAGGAGGTTGTTGATGTTCATCTTGGTGTACTTCCTCGTTTTCTTTGTCTTGGTGTGTCCAACTTGTGGATGCTTCCGTATCAATTCTTGGTTCACCTTGTCGTGAGGTAGAAGCTTCCACTTCGACGGACGAGGTACTCTCCTTCACCTTCGTTGGACGAATCTTGCCAATAGACAAGTCTTGAATTTCTTCTGAAGGGTCTTTGTCTCCTATATCAATTGGCAATTCCTCTACTTGTGAGCCGTTAGATTCATCAAACTTCACATCTACCGTCTCTTCAACCTTTCGGGTGAAATTGTTGTAGACATGGTAAGTGTGAGAGTTTGAGCCATAACCAAGTAGGAAACCTTCATGAGATTTAGGAGCAAATTTAGAACGACGATGCTTATCAATAATGTAGCACTTTGAGCCAAATACTCGAAAGTATCCAACTTGGGGTTTGTTACCGGTGAGGAGCTCGTATGCTGTCTTGCCGAGTAGCTTGTGAAGATACAAGCGATTTATTGCATGACAAGCTGTCTCAACCGCTTCCGCCCAAAAGTGTTTTGGAGTCTTGTACTCATCAAGCATCGTTCTTCCCATCTCAATAAGAGTCCGGTTCTTCCTCTCAACAACTCCATTTTGTTGAGGTGTGTACGTAGCCGAGAACTCGTGTGAAATCCCCTCTTCGTCAAGAAAGGTATCCACATTTGCGTTCTTGAACTTCGTTCCGTTGTCGCTTCGAACCTTTTTGATCTTCACGTCAAATTGATTTTGGGCCTTCCTAGCAAAGTTTTTGAAGATCTTTTGGACCTGTGATTTGTCATCAAGAAAGAACACCCACGTAAATCTTGAAAAATCATCAACTATGACTAGACCAAATGAGTTACCACCGAGACTCTTGTAGGCATTTGGACCAAAGAGATCCATGTGAAGTAGCTCGAGTGGTCTTCTCGTGGTCATGATGTTCTTCGCGTGATGACTTCCTCCAACCTGTTTCCCTGCCTAACAAGCACTACAAATTCTATCCTTATCAAATATGACATCTTTTACTCCAAGGATATGATCACCTTTAATAAGCTTATCAAGATTTCGCATGCCCACATGACCTAGCCTTCTATGCCACAACCAACCTTTAGAAGATTTAGCAATTAAGCAAGTTCTAGGTTGAGCCTTTTTAGTGAAATCAACAATGTAAAGATCACCTCTACGTATACCGGTAAAGACCATTTTACGATTGTCTCTATGAAACACTTGACAATCTACCTCAGTAAATAGGACATTGAAACCGAAATCAGCAAGTCTAGATACTGAAAGTAAATTGTACCCAAGAGATTCAACGAGCATGACATTTTGTATGGAGCTATCATGTGAGATGGCCACCTTACCTAGGCCAACCACCTTACCCTTTGAGTTATCACCAAAAGTGGCATACTTTCGAGGGCCGTCGTTTTCAGCAAGCTCACGGGACATATCTTTATCTCCGGTCATATGATCAGTACATCCACTATCAAGGACCCATTCCTTTCCTCCGGCCATGTAGCCGCGAAGATTTGCCATAAGACCAAAGTGTCTCATCGCATCATCAAGATCATAGTCACTATCATCATCCTCATCATAGTATCCATGTTCAACATCATCTTGTGATTGATCAACTCCTAGAGAGGGTAATTCATTAGATAAATGATCATTTCTATGGTTATATTTATGAATTCTAATGGCTTCAGAGATGATATTGCTAATGATCCCAACATCTCCTATGGCACACATGAGATTGGTAAGCTCAAATAAACAATCACCAAAGCTAGGATCACTAGAATTCATCTTACTCAAGGCATTAGACTTATGGAGAATTTCATCTAAATTTTTCAAGGAATAATTTGGAAATCGTTCCTCAAGAAATCAACATATAGTATAGGCACAATCAAGAGTAGGCAAGCTAGCAATAAAATTTTTGGGCAAACCTCTTATGATAAGATTGATAGTTCTAAGATTGCGAATCATGTCAAGATCCTCTTCGGGTGTGGGATGCAAAGGATCAATATGAGGTGCATAAGGGATAGTAATGTACTTGTTCAAGTGATATTCATTGAAAATCTCAAGCATTTCAGTTTTCCACTCAAGAAAATATTCTCCATCAAGAATAGGCACTCTACGTCTAAGACTCCCCAAAGTAGACACATCCATCTTCCTCCAAAGGTGTTTAAACCAAGGCAATGGAGACCAATGCTCTGATACCAATTGAAAGGATCGAGAAGAGGTGTCTAAGGGGGGGGTGAATAGACTCAAGTCAAGAAAAGTTGTAGTTTTTAACCTCTCCTAAGTTGATGTGGAGTTTTAGCACAAGTTTAAACATTCACAATACAAATCATGCAAGCATGCAAGCATACAAGAGTATATGAGCAGCGGAAAGTAAAGCATGCAAGTTGCAAGAATGTAAAGAGAAGGGATTGGAGTGTGCAAACGCAATTTGGAGACACGGAGATTTTTTATCAGTGGTTCCGATAGGTGGTGCTATCGTACATCCATGTTGATGGAGACTTCAACCCACGAAGGGTAACGGTTGCGTGAGCCCACGGAGGGCTCCACCCACGAAGGGTCCACGAAGAAGCAACCTTGTCTATCCCACCATGGCCGTCGCCCACGAAGGACTTGCCTCACTAGGGTAGATCTTCACGAAGTAAGCGATCTCCTTTCCCTTACAAACTCCTTGGTTCAACTCCACAATCTTGTCGGAGGCTCCCAAGTGACACCTAGCCAATCTAGGAGACACCACTCTCCAAGAAGTAACAAATGGTGTGTTGATGATGAACTCCTTGCTCTTGTGCTTCAAATGATAGTCTTCCCAACACTCAACTCTCTCTCGTAGGATTGGATTTGGTGGAAAGAAGATTTGAGTGGAAAGCAACTTGGGGAAGGCTAGAGATCATGATTTATGTGGTTGGAATGGAATGTCTTGACCTCAACACAAGTGTAGGTGGTTCTCTCTCAGAAAATATGTATTGGAAGTGTAGGCATGTTCTGATGGCTCTCTCCACGAATGAAGAGTGGGTGGAGGGGTATATATAGCCTCCACACAAAATCTAACCGTTACACACAAATCACCAAACTCGGTGGGACCGAATCAGAGAACTCGGTCAGACCGAATTGGTTCATAATGTGACCATTAGGTGTTTCGGTGGGACCGACATGTCAACTCGGTGGGACCGATATCATTAGGGTTAGGGTATAACGTAATCTCGGTGAGACCGATTACACAAACTCAGTGGGGTCGATTTTGGTAATAGACTAACAGAGAGTTGGTCAGGCAGACTCGGTGGTACTGATTCGCTCATCTCGGTTGGACCGAAACGTTACGAAGGGGTGACAGAGAGTTTGCATTGCAATCTCGGTGCGACCGATTGCATATTTCGGTGAGACTGGAATTATTGCAATAGGCAACAAAGAGTTTGCAATCCCATCTCGGTGAGACAGAGATCCCTATCAGTGAGACCGAAAAGACTAGGGTTTCTGGTAGTGGCTATGTCAAGATAACTTGGTGGCGCCGGATAGAAAGAATCGGTGGGGCCGAGATTGACTTTTAGGTTTGGGACATATATGGATATGAGAAAGTGGTTGAGGGCTTTGGAGCATATCACTAAGCACTTTGAGCAAGCAAGCCATTAAGCAACAGCTCATCCCCTCTTAATAGTATTGGCTTTTCTATGGACTCAATGTGATCTTGGACCACTAAAATAGAAAATGTAGAGTCTTGTGCTTTGAGCTTGAGCCAATCTTTTGTCCTTAGCATCTTGAAGGATTTCCACATCCTCTAGTCCTTGCCACTCCATTGTTGAACACATCTGAAACATACTAGATAGAAACATTAGTCCAACAAGAGATATGTTGACATTAATTACCAAAATCACCCAGGGAGCACTTGTGCTTTCAGTTTTGCGGTCTGAGAAAGGGCTAGCGAGATACCATCTTGTTATA